>JAJPUD010000204.1:65406-84765 GCA_023553655.1 Myrmecobius fasciatus | reverse complement strand
AGTTCTGCTGATTGAGTTATTTCAGGAACTGGGCAGTTCTGCTGATTGAATTATGTCAGGTGCTGGGCAGTTCTGCTTTAGTTCACCCTGGGGCAGTTCTGCTGATTGAATAATTTCAGGTACTGGGCAGCTCTGCTGATTGAATTATTTCTGGTGCTTATCAGTACTGCTGATTGATTGGTTGCTTTAAGGTGCTGTGTAATGGCAACTAGGTCCGATGCTCATCAGGGGTTCAGTGGTTCACAATCTATCCCCCTCAAAAGGCAGACCCTCCAAACCACCTGCCCACAATCAGGACAGATTGGTCCAAGAGGCCCCCAGAAGACTCCCAGGTGTGTGAAAAGCACAACGCTCCCACTCCTGTTCTGACTCCTGTTCCAGCTCCCTACTCCAGGTCTCCCTGCACTGCAGTCTGGGTTCAGCAGACCACCCCCCTGCCCAATTAAAACAGACCTGTTTTGAGGTTCTTCCAGAGTATCTTCTTCTAGAATCGTGTTGTTCTCCAGATATTGTGGATTTTTTTGCTTCAAAATCAGTCTAGAGGCTTCATATGTTGTTGGTTTGAGGGGAGATTAGAGGAGGTTACAGAGACTCCTGTCTGATCTCCGCCACCATGGCTCCACCCCTGGAAGGAAGTCCTGATTCTACTACTTCTATAAGAGTTAATTGAAGCAATTAGGTGGTGCAGTGGATAGAATGCTGGACCTGGATGGAGTTAAGAGGACTCATCTTCCTGAGTTCAAATCTGGCCTCAAACACTTCCTACCTGTGTAATCCTGGGCAAGTCACTTAATCTTGCCTCAGTTTCCTCATCTGTAAAATAAGCTGGAGAAGAAAATGGCAAACACAGTTATTGGGTGATTCTGGACAAGTTAATTTACTCTGCCTCAGTTTCCTCATCTGTAAAATGAGCTGGAAAAGGAAATGGCAAACACAGTTATTGGGTGATCCCGGACAAGTTAATTTACTCTGCCTCAGTTTTCTCATCTGTAAAATTAGCTGGAAAAGGAAACGGCAAAGCACTCCAAGAAAACCCTCAAAATGGGTCACATTTAGATATAATTGAAAGTGACTGAATGATAAATGAGTTATTTAACAAAATTATACATTGCAATCATTTAAAAATACCTTATAACTTTAACTCTGTAACCAAAGAAATAAAATCTATTCTCAGCTTGGCTGAGTCTCTCTGTAACATTTCCATCTGCTCAGCCATCAGGCACAGGAGGCAAGAAGCTTGAAAGAGGAAAATTCTTCATCTCCAGGCACCAAGGTCTCAGTGGGTACCAACCTTATCCAGGTCAACTCCAGTCAGTTACATGTGTTGTTCACCTTCAATTGAATTCAACTCAACAAAAAATGTATTAAGTGTCTCCTGTTTGCAAATGTTTGCTATTACTAAGACATTGTAGTAGGTGGCTTCTATTTCTCCTGTACACAGAAAAATACCATATATATATATATATATGTATATATATGTACATATATATACATATATACATATATATATACATATATATGTATATATATGTATATATATAATTTATTAGATTTCTTTGTACAAAAACTTTTTCATTTTATGTAGACAAAATTTTCCACTTTTATCTTCTTTGATCTTATGTATTCCTTGTTTGGTTTCCTTCATTTCTATACTTCTGATAGGTATTTTCCCCCCAAATTTCTCAATTTTGCTTACAATATGACCTATTATATCTCCATGACATATCCATTTGGAGCTTATCAGTATAAGGTATGAGATATTGGGCTAAATCTAATTTCTTCTGTGCTGCTGTCCAATTTTCCCAGCAATTTTTGCCAAATAGCAAGTCCTTATCATAATAGTGAGGGCCTTTGTGTTTATGCTAAGGCATTAGATACATTTGCTTCTGTACATTGTATACATAATCTGTTTCTCTTTATTGATCTCTTGTTTCTTAACCAATATTAACTTGGTTCAATAATAGCCGCTTCCTACTGCAGTTTGAGATTCAGCACTGCTAAGCTCCTTTTGTTAGTTTTTTTTCCATTATTTCTCTTGAGATTCTTGACCTTTTTTTCCCCTCCAGGTCCCTTAGTTCTATAGATTAATCATTTGGTAGTTTGATTGGTATGACATTAGATAAGTTAATTAATTTAGGTCACAAGTCATTTTTATGTCACTGAACTTCAATGACTCTGAGAGAGAGACTGAGGTTGATAAATTTGTGCAACTGCCTCATTTAAATCCAATTTACTCACAAGTGTACATCACCCATCACATTGTGATGTCTTTGATCCTTTTCAAAAGTGAAAGACAAACAATAACAAGACATTGATTCAACCTAACCATGAACAATTGATCCTTTCCCAATTATGTACAAACTCATTTCAAGGGGGACAATATGGCCTTCTTTGATGAAGAAAAGACTTCATCAAAGTGAGGTAGCTGTGCTTGGAAGGACTCTCCAAATTCTGAGAGATGGATTTAAGGGTTGCAATCGTTTAGTCTGGGACTTAGCTGTGAGCCATTGTGGGGTGGCAGTAGATTGAAAGGAGTGGTGCATAGATGGATATTTCTATCCATCCTCAAAGAACTATTCTTTTGTTGTATATTGTCAGGAGGCTGACAATTGTCAGTGATTAGGGAAAATATTGGGATTGAGGGGAAACTCCTGGATAAAAAGGAGTGAGATTGTAGACAATGGATGGAAGTAGCCGTAAACCAAATACCAAACTGGATTGAGAATTAAGATTTTTAAGGAATATCAAAATCCCAAGGGGCTGAGGTGGAATAATTAATTGACTGAATGAATGAGTGAATGAATAAGGGAAAGAGTAAATAAGGAAAAAATTTATTAAGTGTTTATTATGTATCAGGTAGTATGGACTAAGGCTATAAAAATAAAAGAGACAATAAGTGAGATATTTGTAAAATGTTTTGCCAATCTTAAAAAAAAAATCTTAAAAAGAGAGACAAATCCCTGCCCTCAAGGAGTTTACAATCTTAAAAGGGAAATAATATATAAGGAGTTTCAGTCTTGAGAGCATTATGGCACCACTTAGCTACCCAACTTTACAAGGCTTACATAAATTCTTTATATGTAGCACATTTTCCCCTATATAGTCTGCCTAAAAGGTGGCTCAGAAAGTGGAATAATTAGTCTACACCTGTGTAAATCATTGATTGGAGGCAGCCAAGTGGTGGAGTAGAAGGATCACTGGGTCTGAGATCAGAAAGATCTGAATTCAAATTCTGCCTCAGACACTTAGCCATCTGTATGACATTGGGCAAATCACCTAATCTGTATCTGCCTTAATTTTCTCATTTGTAAAATAAAGATTATAATAGTGCCCAACTTCCAGGATTATTTTGAGGATAAAGTGAGATAATATTTGTAAAATGTTTTGCAAATCTTAAAATACTATATGAGTGCTAGCTATTGCTATTATTATTACTACTACTATTATTATTTTTATTGAAACCAAAGACATGCACCTAGTTTGATGAGGCTAAAAGTAAACTATACTTTAAAAAGGGGAGGCAGAAAGAGATAGGGTAAGTCAAAATTTACTGCTTTTGGTTCAGTAAATTTTGACTTACCCTTTGTGCCTTTGGTTCACCCTTGATTTTCTTAAGGGTTTTCAGAGGCCTGACCTGAGATAATTTTACCCCACTCCAGGATCTTTGGGGGAAAGATCACACAAGTTAAAATACACAAAGATGCCTATTTTCTAGAGCTCACATCCTTAGGAGGCACAAGTCTACCTGGGAAGGCCACTTTGACTTGGGTGCTTGATTACAGTCTTTCAGAAAACTATTCAGAAGATTATCCTTAACTTCCCCATTGTGCCTCCAAGTAATCCTCAGAACTCAGCAGGTTTTTTATTTGTTTTTCTACTAGTGAAGGGGAGGGAAAGAAAAAAATTACAAGGAGGAAGAAAAGAAAAATGAAAAGTCAGATGAAAATCACAGTTCATCAGTTTCCATGATATGCGCTTATGTATATGTCTTACCCCTGGATGAGATTGTAAACTCTTGAGGGTGGAGAACATAGTACATTCATTTTACATCTGCCATAATGCATCAAATATGATAAATGTTTGCTGAACAAATGAACAAAAGTCTATAAAACGGATCTATGTATGAACTTTGACAAAATCTTTTCAAAGATTAGTGATTTCCTTAATGGGAGTGCTTCCTCCACTGAAAAAGATTGCAGTCTCTCTGACAGTTTAGTAAATAGATGGTCTTCAAAGGTTGTTGTGGTATACAGATTCATCAACTTGAAGCCAAGATGGTGATGAACCTCTTTAAACTGAAAGAGAAAAATGATAGAAATGAGAAAAGGGAAAATATGAAGGCAGAAGGGAAGAGAAAAGAACATTCATTTATTAAGAGTAATCGTTGTTATTCAGTTGTCTAATTCTTCATGACCCCATTTGGGGTTTTCGTGGCAAAAATACTGGAGTAGTTTGCCATTTCCTTCTCCAGCCCTTTTTACAGATGAGGAAACTGAAGAAAACAGGATTAAGTGAGGATTAAGTGACTTACCCAGAGTAACATAGCTGGGAAGCCTCTGAGGCTGGTTTTGACCTCAGGAAGATGAGCTTCCTGACTCCCGTCTGGCACTCTGTCTACTGCCTTACTTAAGCTGCTCTAGACATTATTGTCATTCTCATTAGAAAACAGAGGCAGACAGAGATTAAGTCATTTGCCTAAGACTAGTAAGTGTCTAAAGTCAGAAAGAAATAGGTGGGCAGATAAATACAGATAGGCAGAGTGATAGATAGATAGATAGATAGATAGATAGATAGATAGATAGATAGATAGATAGATAGATAGTTGAAGAGATGAATAGATAGACAGATGTATAGATGGATGGATGGACAGATGGATGGATGGACAGAATGACCGACCAACTGACAGACAGAGAGATAGATGATAGACAGATAGATGGATGGATGGATAGAGAGATGGATATATGAATAGAGAGATGAATGAATGGATAGACAG
Source organism: Myrmecobius fasciatus (assembly GCA_023553655.1). NCBI lineage: Eukaryota > Metazoa > Chordata > Mammalia > Dasyuromorphia > Myrmecobiidae > Myrmecobius > Myrmecobius fasciatus. Next base: position 79,772 of record JAJPUD010000204.1, on the reverse strand, counting down.
ATAGATGAACTGATGGATAGATGAATAGATAGATAGACAGATAGACAGACCAACAGACTGACTGACAGACAGACAGACATATGGATAGATAGAGAGACAGAGATGGATGTATAGTTAGATGGATAGACATATAGTTAGATAGATAGATGGATAGATGAATGGATGGACATATAGACAGATAGATAGATGGACAGACATATGAATAGATAGACAAATCATAGATAAATAGATATAAATTTGTGGATAATTAGATATATGATACATGATGGATTTATTGATTGATAAAAATAGACATAAAATGTTATAACTAGACAAAGAAAGATAGAGTTATAAAGAGCAGTTTTAAAAACAGATCAGCCTAACAGCTGATCTGCTATATGGGGAAAAGAAAAAGAAAAAATTGCCTCTTGTGTAGAGTGTGACATCATTGGCTGACCAGTCCATGGAGGTAGAGCATCCATCCTAAACCTGAGATAATCTTTGCAGAGGAACAATGACGCAGAATTGAATAGGAAAAAGACAGCAGACTACAGCTTGTATTTGGAAAATTCCACAGTGCTTTTAATGATCCCCAGCTGTTTTCAGACACAAAACTCCTGCTTTTTAATACAAATATTCTGTCTACCACTGTGAATTCTCAGGCTCTTAAGAATTAAAGACGCTGGTGACCCAAATGACAACGGAGACTTCCATAGAGAACATTAGCAAGATGCAGCAGATAGCTAGCTATGTCCCATGGACAGGACATAGAGTGAAGGCTAGCATCTAAAAATGAATCATCAGAAGCTAAGCTGGGTTGACTCTATAACAAAATTAAGGCACAATTCACGAACAGCTCAAGTCCTTCACTGGTGCCTACAGAATAAAAAATCTAGAGGGGGCCCTCTAGAATGTTAGCTGGAGTCCCTGTGGAGCTGTAGAGCTTAGGGAAGGATTGTAGAGATCTGGAGCTGAGATGCTATTAAAATAGATGGTTTAGATGGCTTACAACCTGTGCCCATGTAGAGAATATTCTCATTAGTGAATCATAGATTACTGAAGTATGTAAACACACACACACACACACACACACACACTGATAATTTCAGATATGGTTGACATTGAATTAATCAAAATGGACCATGGGTTTTTTCCATCACCTCACTTTTCTCGGTGATTGAATGAATGAATAAAGGAAAAAGCATTATTAAGAGCTTCCCTTGTACTAAATGCTGGGGATAGAAACATAAAAGGCAAGACCGTTGGACTTCAAGGGGTTTACATCCTAATGGAGGATGATGCTATATCTACAGGAATGTTGGCCAGAGAGCGGCTTTTGAGTCAGAGAAGTCACAGGAATAATAATGAGGGGAGCCACGGGACAATTAATGGACAAGTCCTTTCTGGCAATGTGAATGCTGCTCTGATTACTGTTATCAGACTAAATGTGGAAAAGGAAAAGGGAAAAACTAAATATAGTCACATTTTCCTCACAACTGGTCATCATTGTGGATTGACTCAGCCCCATAGGATCAATTCAGGTGGTACTCAAGTGTTCCTAAAAGGAAGGCCATGGACACAACTCAGCTAGAATAGGTCTCATGGAATACAGATTGCCTCTGGGAGTACCCACCAGTGCCTCTTGGGAGGCAATGGACCATTCGCTCATCCATTCTACTATGACAAACATCTGTGTACAGCCTGTTCTGTGTAAGGCATTATGCAAGGTACTCAAAGATATTCAGAGGTAATATAGCCTTGGAGGAGGGCACTGGATGGTGGGAGAGAGACTGAGCTTGGTGTCGGTAGCCCTGAGTTAGAGTCTTGATTGTGACACTAACTTGCAAGTGACATTTACTACCTTAGGCAGTAAGTCCCTTCCTCTTTCTGGACCTTGGTTCCCTCAGCTAAAAAAAATGGAGTTGAATTAAACTTCCTTTGAAGCTCTAAGTCCAAAGTTCTCACTGACTGTGACTTTTTTTTTCTTGAAAACCACAGATTACTCACTTAGAGTCATACAAGAAATAGAAAACAGAGTCAAAATACAAAGTAAGATGGACTAAATTAAGAGTCTGAATTCCACTTCTTCCACTCAATACCTGGGTGGATTTGGGCACATCTCTGTTGGTCGGCAATTCCACAGCTTTAAAATGAGGAGGCTGGACCAGATTTCCAGCACTAAATCCATGCTTCTATGATTCTATGATCTCATCTAGGATAAAATTACAATTCACAAAACACAGGTCCCTTGGGAGCAGAGACTATGTGCTTTTATCTTTGGCTTCCCAGTATACACAGCTGAATTTAATAAAAGATCATTGAACTGAATCTCTAAAGTCATAGGGTTAGAGAATGCAGAGCTAAAAGGAGCATTAGAGACCACCTCATTCTACTGCTTCATGATTTGAGAATCCGGGATTGTACGACCCTTTCAACAGCAGTTAAGATCATGAGCCCAATGGTTAACAATCGACTGGCACCCTGATCATTGCTATGACATCCCACTCTCTATCTCAATCACCAGTGGTTCAGTGTTCACCTCTTTTAAGATCCATGCCTATTTATGGGCAAATCACTTTACCTCTAGTTGCTTCAGTCTTCTCAACTGTAAAATGGGAATAAATAAGAAATATCTACTTTGCAGGATGTTGTAACCATCAAGTGAGATTAAATGGTTATTGCAATGCTTGGCACATAGTAGGCACTATATAAATGCTTATTTCCTCTCCCTTCCCCTTTCTGTTCCTATTAATAATAATAGCTAACATTTATATTCAAGACCCAGTGTTGTTTCAGCCACTCAACTCAATGGTCATGGTTCAACGATGGTCATGGTTAAACTAACAGTTTAATTAAATTAGAAGGAAGCATGACTTAAAAAAAAGTGTTAACACTTGTATAATAGGATGCAATGTGGGCACTTCCACCATGTATAAATTCTGGGAATTGCATTTATTACCAAAATCCTGAAGACTGAAAATCCCTGAAGCTGCTCAGATATAATATCTTTCTTTAGCTCTAATCTTAAATAGTTATAAAATGGGGTAAAATGGGGAGTTATACCACCCCTGGAGTATACCTTCTATACCATGTGGGGTGACTTTTCTGTGTTTGGGAGACTCTATAAAATCCACAACATCTCAACAGTGAATCAAGCTTTGTCCAGGGGTGTATCCTTAAGTGGCAAACTGCTCTTTGGAATAATAGATGACCCTTACCCAAATTAGCCTGATCTATTCTGGAAGAATTCTAGCATTCTGGGAAATCTGGGCCCAAACCATGATTTAGTTCACTTCTTCCTCAGCACAATTCCCCACAAGTTGTGGGGAAACTTTCTTATTCCCTCAGCATCAGAGTCTCTGAGGCTATTCAGAAAATAATACTAGCAAAGACTCCTGGGAAGGGTTGTCCCTGGAGGGAAAAGCCCATCCTGATGCTTCCCAGGGGCTATAATAGGCGGCCAGCATTCCCTTTTAACGGTCACTAGGTCTGTGGCCCAACCTGATCCATGACCCATTTTCTGGATCAGTGAATTAAATGAAAGCTGACAAAGTTTGGTTTTGTTTCCATCTTGGTGAGGGAGATTAAGGCCCCTAAGGAAAGGGGATTTCAAGGATGCCCCGGAGATTAAGTCTGGCTGATCCATCACTTTCCTCCTCTATTCTCTTACTCCAGGATAATCAATTTTAACTTTTCTGGGTTCCCTTTGCGGAAAGCGAGGTCACTGGGGCACATGGCCCATTGACCCCTTCTTCCTTTTACAACATATACAAGGGAACACTCAACTACATGGGAGAGCTGGACTTTGGTTGGAATTCCTTCAGCTCAGAGAGTGGAACCAAGCTTTCAATGGAGATTTCCTGCTTTGCTCCCCACGTCCACACATACTTCTCCCCAGCACCCGCTTTTGTGAATTGGGAGGAGCAAGGTCAACAAGGGATCTGAAAGTCTAAATGCCAACGATTTTTTGTTTTGTTTTGTTTTCCTCAGGAAATAAAAAATAACTATAATTTTCCTCCCAGAAAATACACTGATTTCCCTGTGTCCGAGATTAATCTAAAAGTCTGAAGGGTCCATGCTCCCCAGCTAATTCTGGCTGGGGATGGGGAAGGTCAAAGATAGGTGAGCCCATGGGTTTGCTTTTTGACATTGTGGGAAAATATTCAGAAGGGTTATTTCTAAAGTTCTGGTGAATTTGGAAGAGTCCATCTCAACTTGGCTTCTGCAAGGCTAAGAAGGCACGTTGTACAGAGCAAAGGCTTATAATGTGGATTCAGATCTCCTCTGGGCAACTCACTTCCTCATTCTCTCTGGATCTGTTTCCTCACTTGTAAAATGAGATGGTTAGAGTGGATAGCCCCTTCTAGGTCTGAAACTGTGATCTGATGAATCAGATAAAGGATGAAGGACACATAATAATAACTGGCAGACTTGCCATGTGCTCCATGTGGATCATCTCATTTGATTCTCACAACTCTATGGGGTAGTTTACAATAATCCCCATTTTACAGATGAGGTAACTGAGGCAGAGAAAAGTGAAGGGACATCCTACCATAATGGTGATGATGGTACCATGTGGATGAGAAAGGATTCCAATGGAGCAATGTCCCCATTATGCCACCTGCTGGTCAAGGAGTGGAGCTGGGGAAACTGACCAGACTGGGTGTTGAGGTAGGGAGATGTGGGTGAAGATGGGGGGGGGGGGAGAGACAGAGACAGAGAGAGTGAGACAGAGAGACAGACAGAGAGATAGAAACAGAGTGAGAAAGAGTGAGACAGAGAGACAGACAGAGAGATAGAGAGAGTGAGAAAGAGTGAGACAGAGAGACAGAGATAGAGTGAAACAGAGACAGAGACAGAGAGAAAGAGACAGAGAGAGAGAGGGAGAGAAAGTGAGACAGAGAGACAGACAGAGAAAGAGAGAGAGAGACAGAGAGTGAGAGAGAGAGAGACAGAGAGTGAGAGAGAGAGAGACAGAGAGAGTGAGACAGAGAGATACAGACAGAGTGAGAAAGAAAGAATGAGACAGAGAGACAGATAGAGAGACAGAGACAGAGAGAGACAGAGAGAAAGAGACAGAGAGAGAGTGAAACAGAGATAGAGAGACAAAGACAGAAACAGTGAGACAGACAGAGACAGAGTGAGACAGAGAGAGTGAGAAAGAAAGAGTGAGAGACAGAGACAGAGATAATGAGGTAGACAGAGAAAGAGACAGAGAGACAGAGAGGCAGAGGGAGATAGAGACAAAGAAACAGAGAAAGACAGAAACAGAAAGAAAGAGACAGAGATAGACAGAAACAGAAAAAAAGTGAGAGAGAGAGAGAGAGACAGAGAGAGAAAATTATAATTTTAAGAAATACTCCCTTACTCCCAGAGGAGAATCTTACCTCTTCATGTGAAGAGACATGTCCTTCCTTCCAGTCCTATGCATCAAATCAGGCAATTTGAAGAAATGCTTCTGTGGAGGATTTAGAACTGGAAGGAGACCCACGACATCATCCGATTCCTGTCTGACCAAGGCTTTTTGGCTATTTTACATTCCAAAAGGGCGAAGCTGAGACCCAGACATTTAACATGACTTTCCAGGACTGCACAGATTGCAAGTTGACATCACCAGGATTTGAACCCAGATCTTTTAGCTTTAGATCCAACACTGTTTGCACCATCCCACTCCACCTCAATTCAATGTTCACAGATTTGGAATGGGATGCAATCGTGGGGACCATTGAGTCCAATGCGCCATTTTGTAAATGAAGAAACTGAGACAGAGAAAGGTTGTCCCTTGCTTAGAGTCACAGAGAGCGTACATGTGGGAAGAGGGACCTGACTCGGGTCTCTATTCTAGGTCTATTTCTCTTGTTCTTTCTCTTGAAGGAGTCATCGACTTAGGCTTCTGGATCTCTATCCCCAGTTCTAGGGTGTGCTACATAATCTGTTTAAAAACTTGAGGAGAGGTTGCTTAACAGCCATGTCCAGGAGGGATACTGGGCAGAAGGAGATTTCTCTTCTGGGAGGCTGGGAGTGTAGGCTTTCCCCCCATTGTCACCCCATATTCTAGAGCTGGCTAAGCTCCAGCTCCAGGTGTGTACCAGCTGAAGCCTGGAAAGGCTGCCTTGCTGAGAGATGGGCTGTCAGCTCTGAATTTACACATCCCAAAGCACCTCCAGGCAGCTGCTGCCGACTTTCAAAGCTGGACCAACAAGCCTTACCACCAGGCTTGAAGGAAGAACCATATAAGTGAGAGGAAAGAGAAAGAAAGTCCAAATGAGCAAGAGTGTGATGCAACCTGTACCAGGCTGAATGGAGGCAGGCGGTGGCTACAGATACATCTGTCACAGAAACAGCATTTGCTTCATGGAAGGAAGGAAGGAAGGAAGGAAGGAAGGAAGGAAGGAAGGAAGGAAGGGAAGGAGGAAGGAAGGAAGGGAGGGAGGGAGGAAGGAAGGGAGGGAGGGAGGGAGGGAGGAAGGAAGGGAGGGAGGAAGGAAGGAAGATAAAAGATAAATGGAAGAATAGACAGGATTTACTAAGCACCAGAAACTGTACTCAGCCCTGGGAATATAAATATAGCCAAGTAAGATTGCTATGTGGTACAGTAGATAAAGTATTGAGCCTGGGCTTAGGAAAATTCATCTTCATGAGTTCAAATTCAGATTCAGATACGTACTAGCTATATGCTATAAAGGTCACATGAAGGGAAATGTCAGCCAGCATTCAGAAAAAAAGAACTAATAGAAGTATATATAGAATAGTTTTACACACACACATACATATATATTTGTGTCTAATGGTAGCTATCTCTATGGTGGGTGAGGTTGAGGAGAGAAAAAAGGGAGGGAAAGAAAGTTACATGATAATTTCATATATTATTTAAATATAATTAAATATTGATTTAATTCAATTCATGCATTTTAAAGAAACAGCAAGTTGTGCATCATAGATTTACCCTTTCATATACAATCATCTTTTCCCCCCATTCTACTATGTTACAGAAATGCTTTTTTTATTTCTTAAGTTCAGAATAAAATAAAGCGAGGAAAAATCTCTATTCCTCTTTTCCCAGCTATTCCAGAGATTTAAATATTTAGTATAAACACATCAAATAGGTTATTTCTCTAATAACGACAACTTATCATAATTGGGCTAGTTTCTCTTTCAGTAAACCAGAAATGCCAGCTTGCTTTCCAAATTCTAATCATCCAGAAAAATATGTTCTTTCAACAAACATTTTGATGACAGTCAATCTGGCTTTAAACATTGATAGGGCACCTGCCATGTGACTGGTACAATATTAAACACTGGAGATAAGACAAAGCTAAGTTAAGTCCTGGCCTTTAAGGAGTTACCATTCTATCATGAGAGACATTGTGTAAATATATACAAAAAAGCATCAGACTAGACACTGAGGATGCAAAGACTAAAGTCCTTGCCCTCAAGGATCTTAGATTCTACCAGGAGATGAATAGATTCAAAGTATATGGAGAAAGACACTGCTTAGTGTTGAAAAGGCTGAAAGATGCTGAAAGATAATTGAGCTCACCCTTGTTCTCAAAGACTCTATGGTTTTGTAGGTGGGATAAAATGGACTTAAATGAAAAAGGAGAAAGCAAAGTGTTCTAGTAATAATAACTGGCATTTCTAGAACACGTTAGGGTTCACAAAAGTTAGAGATACATGATTTTTCCCTTTTGTTCTTATTTCTCTCTCCCAACATAATTCATAAGGATATATGTAAAAAATGAATGTACATGTATAAATAAAAACTGTTTTTTTACATGTAACTGGGGAAATTTAAATAAATAAATAAATGAAAGCTAGAAATAGAAGCAGTGGGAGAAATAGTGATGATAGAAATGGGGGAGAGATGGAAAGAAAAACAACAGAAAGACAGAGTTAGGGAGAAACAGAGAGACAGACAAAGACAGAGGCAAGGGGAAAGACACAGAGAGACAAAGACAGAGACAGAGACATGATAAGAGACAGGAAGACAGAGTATATAGATAAAGACACACAGAGAGATATAGACATAAGTAGATAATCAGATATTCCAAAACTAAGACTTTAGTCTTAGATAAAGTTTTAATAGTCTAAATTTCCATAAAAGTATCTTATTGGATCCTCACAATAACCCTGTAATAGAGGTGCTACAGATACCATTATTCCCCTTTTGATGATGAAAAAAATTGCGATTTTGAGTGATCTGTTAGAAAATCTCAAGTCCATTCAAAATCAGCATCAGTTTACTTTCCACCATATCACAAGGTACCATGAGAGTTAAGATAAGAGAGATAGATGGAAGGGGGATTATTTTATCGTAGTTATTTCCTCAGGTCCTAGTTCCTCCAGGAAGCCTTCCTTAAATAAGCAGTAGGAGTTGCCAGCGGCAGCTCAATGACCTATACCATAGTTGGACATAAGGGGAAGTATAAGGGGACAACATGTGATTGGGTATTGATGGGATGGACCCAGGTAGATCCAGGTAGGTCCAAGGAAGGGATGCTATTAGAGAAGGAAGTAAGGTGGGGGGATCATCTAGAGAATAGTGAATTAGGCGTCAAAAAGCAGGTTTTCTAGTCTTGAAGCAAGATCACCTAGCTAGCTACTTCATCTCTGTGGGCCTCAGTTTTTTCCCCTAAGAACAAGTTTCATAGTTGATGGGATTTGATAACATCTAGGGTTATTTCCAGCTCTAGGACTCCACCTAAGTTACTGGCAGAGGTAGAAATATGAACTCAGGAAATACAAAAGATATTAGAGGGGTAGAAAGAGACATAAGCAAAAAAAAAAACTGGACAATTGAATGATATAGGTGCTGCAAGCTTTCAGAAAAGAATTGAGCAATAGCTCAAATTTATTAATAAATCATAGGTGGACAACAAACTTTGTTGGGAAGATATTCTGGGGACAAAATGCCAAATGGAAGAGAAACATATAAAAAATTAAAAGGCTGAGGGGAGAGGTTGTGAAATACAGCCACATGCCAAAGGAGCTTGGTAAAGGTAGAGAATCACTACCAACAAAAGGCAGTTAGTTAAAAGCAAGCTTTTATATACTGCCTATGAAGCTTGAAATATCTTTTTTTTCTTTAATGGTGTTGCGAGACCTAAAAGTGATTTTGAAAATGTTCAAGTTCCTTCCCTTGAAAAATCTAATTATTCTGTGTAAAACAATCTTCTCATACAGGAGAAAAACACTATCAGGGAGCAGATGAAAAAATAACCCTCCTAATGCACTTTTTCTTTAAACAATCCAGGATTTCTAGAGTTAGAAAAATAACAAAATAAAGGCAAAGTCAGACAGACGGGACGTTAGGGAGGAAACTAACCGTGTGTATTTGAAGGGGAAAAAATAACTGTTCTGAGAAATCATATTGGAGAAATGAAGAGACCTGGTTTATGAGATAATAATGGGCCAACATGCCCACAGTCCTGTCAGTGTTATGTCTGCCTAGAATTTAAATTGAGGGATACTTTGGGAGAAAAGGATCCTGGGAAGAAAAGAAGGATATACTAGGGGAGGGAATGGTTAATCATAGGACTGGAAGATAATGCTCTTGGACTTAAAATAGAGTCCTTCTTTCTCCAGACTGGAGACATTTGTGCTGGTTTGGCCAACTTTTGGGCTCACTAGCCATTGTTCACCTCCGCCCAGCTCAACACAAATGTGAGCTGCTCAGGACAGAGAGAGTGACGGATGCATCTCAGAACAGCTGGGCAAGTGCAATCTGGTTTAATTTCAGCACATTTTCCCCAAGTTTGATGCTGTCTGATGCAGCCCACATCAAAGAGTGCCAGCATTCTCCGTAGGCATGGAACTGTCAGGAGAACAGAGTACGTCAACCCAGAGTGAGGGGATGTAAAATGAAACCATTTCCCACCTGTCGAGCTTCTTGACAAAGGAGCACTATGGTCCAACATAAATAAGCCGTGCTCAACAAATGAGTTCTTTGAGTTGTGTCTAATATGCAAGACACACATATGAATACATACATACATGAAACACGTGTGTATAAACTGCACGCAGAGTCTCAGAGCATCAAAGGTTACCTCAGCTCTTTCAGCCATCTGACTGTCACAGCCCTAATTGTCTTAATTGTTCCCAGAAACCCATGATGGAGGGGGAAGGAGAGAACTGACTTTAATACTGGCGTTGCCTCCAAAACATTCAAAGGGTTATTATTCAAGAATCATGAAGGGTTGGAGCTGGGAGGTGCTTTAGAATTAATCTTATTCCAACTCCTCATTTGACAGAAAAAGAAATTGAACCTTGAGAGAAAAATCAATTAAAACAAAAAAGAATTCAATATACTATGTGGCTGGGCACTGATGATAAAACACCAAAAATGAAACAGCTTCTGTCTTCAAAGAGCCAATATTTTATTAGCAGCTAGGCAGCTCGGTGAATAGTCAGGAAGACCTGAGTTCAAATCCTGTGTCAGACATTTACTAGCTGTGTGACGCTGACCAAATCATTTCTTCTCCTCAGCTGTAAAATAGAAATAATTAGTACTCAATTCCCAGGGTTTTTGTGAAGATCAAATGAGATACTATGTATAAAGCACATAGTAGGTGCTTAATAAATATGTTCATTTCCCACCTCCCTTTATTGGGGGAGATAGCATGTATATATTTAAGAATATACAAAATGAATAAAGGTTAATGGGGAGGAAGACCATTAATGTCTAATGGAGGAGAGGAGGATAGAAAGTCTTGCTGGGGAAGTGACTTACCAATGTCACATAGGTCTTATTCCAAGGATGCATTCAATAAATATTTTAAAGTGAATCAGATTTAAAAATCTTAGGTTCAGAATAGAAAAAGATTGTAGAAGTAACTTAGAATAAATTTCTCTTTTAGGGCAGAAGAAAATGAAATTCCCACAGACAAATGAGTCTCAGTGGAATTTCAAGGGATCCTGGAGGCCATGGGATCCAGCCTGTACCAGAACATGCCTACTGGGGACTTCATTCTCATTGTCACCTCCATCTTAAAGAAGTTCCCTCAGCTGCTCTATAGGAAGACCCGTCTTCTCATCCCTTCATTGTATTAGCCCATTGAAATGGCTTCATATTATTTTTCATATACTTGGGATTTATTTCCCTTTGTTCCCTCTGTTCAGGAAAAAGCCAGTTCTTTGAGGGCAGGGACTTTTTGTCTTTTTGTCCCCCAACATTTAGTTTAGGGACAAGCACATAGAAATCATTTAATGACTACTTGTGCTTGATGCTGTTGTTCAATCATAGGCAATTTTTTTAACCCCATTTTTCTTGGTAAAGAAATTGAAGTGGACACACCTGTCAGATTGGCTAAGATGACAAGAGAAGATGTTGAAGAGGATGTGGGAAAACTGGGACACTAATACATTGTTGGTGGAACTGTGAACGGATCCAACCATTCTGGAGAGCAATTTGGAGGTATGCTCAAAAAGTGATCAAACTGTGCATACCCTTTGACCCAGCAGTGTTTCTATTGGGCTTATGTCCCAAAGAGATCTTAGAGGAAGGAAAGGGCCCCACATGTGCAAGAATGTTTGTGGCAGCCCTTTTTGTAGTGGCTAGAACCTGGAAATTGAATGGATGCCCATCAATTCGAGAATGGCTAAATAAATTATGGTATATGAATGTTATGGAATATTATTGTTCTGTGAGAAATGACCAGCAGGATGATTTCAGAGAGGCCTGGAGAGACTTGCATGAACTGATGCTAAGTGAAATGAGCAGAACCGGGAGATCATTATACACGGCAACAACAATACTATATGACGATCAATGCTGATGGACATGGCTCTCTGCAACAAAGAAATGCTTCAAATCACTTTCAATTGTTCAGTGAAGAAAGCCATATACACCCAGAGAGAGGGATGTGAAATATGGACCACAACATAACATTTTCATGCTCTCTATTGAGGTTTGCTTGCATTGTGTTTCCTTTCTCAGATTTTTTTTCTTGTTGATCTGATTTTTCTTGCACAGCAAGATAACTGTAAAAATATGTATACATATATTCGATTTGTCAAGTATTTTAACATAATTAACATGTAGTGGATTTCCTGCCATCTAGGGGAGGGGTGGGGAGTAGGGGGGAAAAATTTGTAACAGAAAGCTTTGTAAGGGTCAATGTTGAAAAATTACCCATACATATGTTTTGCAAATAAAAAGCTTTAATGAAATGAAAAAAAAAGAAAAGAAAAGAATCTGAAGTGGATTGTCAATTCCTTATCCAGCTCATTTTCCAGATGAGAAAACTGAGGCAGGAAAACAGGATTAAGTGATTTTCTTAGTCTCACACAGCTAGTAAGTGTCTTAAACCATATTTGAACTCATGAAGACAAGTCATTCTGCTTCCAGATTGTGCACTTTACCTTGCCCCAATGAACTCTTACTGAATTAAATTATTTGTTGGCTAGGAATCCTTGCTACAACAGACTAGATAATTAATCAGCCAACAAATATTTGTTAAGTACTGACTGTGCTAAAGTTCTAGGTATACAAAATCAAAAATGAACCTCAAGTAACTCACATTCTCCCTTTCACAGAGAAGTCACATATTGTATAAAACACGTTGATATTTCCTTCTTGCTGAGAAACAGAAATTCCATTCTGTGATTAAGAATTGAGACCTTAAAGTAAGAAGCCTTCCTCTCTAAGCCTTCTCTCCCTTCCTCCTTTTCCTCTCTCTCTCGCTCTCTCTCGCTCTCTCTCTCTCTCTCTCTCTCTCTCTCTCTCTCTCTCTCTCTTTCTCTTTCCATATATATATATATATATATATGTGTGTAAAAATATACATATATGTATACAGAGAAAATATTTCAACATGTAGATATGCATATATAGAAAGTAATATACATATATAATTATATATATATGTTCTAGTCTTGAAGTAAGATCACATAGCTAGTTACTTCATATCTGTGGGCCCCAGTTTCCTCTCTTATAAAATTGTGTGTATATGCACAAATATACACACACACTACATATATATATATATATATATACACTATATAGAGAGAAAATATCTCATATGTATATATATATATATATATATGGAAAGAGAGAGAATATACACACAAACCCACACACTTTACGTATATAATTATTTAATGTTGTCTCCTCCCACAGAACATAAGGCTTTTGAGGGTAGGGACCGTTTCTGACTTTCTTTATATTTCCCAGTACTCCGGCGGCACTCAGCACATGATGAGAGCTTAATAAATGGTCACCCTGCAGGCTTTGCTTGAAGACCGCTAATGGTGATAGGAATGGGGCAGGAGTGTCAAAATAAAACTAGAACCTGGCTGCGGCTCCTCAGTTCAATGTTCTTTCTACAATATCCAGACCCTTCACAAATCCCATCAGCTTTTGTATTCTTCTGATTTATGAAGCTCCGAAAGCCAAGAATGAGGGAACCAGAGCAAAATGCCTCAACCTTGGAAGGGCCTTGAGATAGCTTCCTTGTTGCTTCTGCCTCCCTGGGTGAAGAAAGTGCTTTGCAAACCTTAAAGTGAGCATGGGAATGGCTGCTGCTGTGGTTATTATTGTTGCTTTCTCTGCTGCCTCTGGAGCTGTTGATTTTTCTTGATTAATTAAGGCTAAGTGGGGTTTTTTTCCCTTAAACTCCACTCCCTCTGGATCGTCTGCCTCCACGTGTGTGCGCACATGGGCTGTCTCCGGCTGCCAATTAGCAAAAATACCAGAGAGGAGCTGGCCAGGACTCTTAACAGCCTGTATACGAACCTGTCATGATGAGATTAGGTAAGACTTCGAAAAGATACACACAGCCTTGATGTGGTTTGTTCCCAGCAAGATGCTTATCCAGATGTTTAATTCAAAGTGGCCAAGAGCAGCCAAGCTGACACAGAAAAAATAAAGATACGCATCAGGAAGATTTGAAAAGTCAAAACTAATAGCTTCTTGACATCCTTGTGCTGATGTTTAATTGACCGGTTAATTTTCTTTTACTTTTTTGAAAAGGAAAATAGATGTATGGTTTGTTTTTCTTATTTTTATTGATGCGTTTCATTTGTACATTACATTCATTTCTAATGTCTGTCTTCCTAAATCCCTCCTCCCTGGAAATCCATGGAGTCATCTCATAAACAAAGGTTAAAAAAGAAAGGAACTGAACAAAACTGGCCAATAGATTGACAGCACTGGCAGTTTTTGAACTATTTCATACCCATATGAATCAGTGATTTCATTGATGTAGGAGGTTTCCAGGAAATATATTATCTATGCCAGTGCATATCAGTAATTCTCCTGTAATGGGAAGTTTTAGAAAGTTGTCTAGGACAGAAGGAAGGAAGAAAGAAAGAAAGAAAGAAAGAAAGAAAGAAAGAAAGAAAGAAAGAAAGAAAGAAAGAAAGAAAGAAAGAAAGAAAGAAAGAAAGAA
>JAJPUD010000204.1:45826-65396 GCA_023553655.1 Myrmecobius fasciatus | reverse complement strand
GAAAGAAAGAAAGAAAGAAAGAAAGAAAGAAAGAAAGAAAGAAAGAAGAGAAGAAAGAAAAAAGAGAAGGAAAAAGAGGAGGAGGAAAAAAGAAGGAAAGGAAGGAAGGAAAAAAGAAAGACAGAAAGATATAGAAAGATAGAGTATTCATTAAGATCTGTGAGCTCATATACTGTGCTAGTACTAGGAATACAAATGCAATATTTACAGTGAGAAACTTGAGTGTAACAGGGCTCTACATACAGCCAGAGCCTTTTCCTTCACACATAGCATGGGGATGGTGTTGTGTGTCTTAAAGTGAGACAAAGCAGACATCTTTAGCTGTTTCTTTCCCCACCTTTCTTCAAGAGAGGCTTTAATTCCTGACCTGAGAGGGAGCAGGTGGTTATGGCTAGAAGTCACTCTCTTCTCAGAGAAAGGAATTATCCAAGTAAAATTATATCTACTCCCTTAAATATTGTTAGTCGAGGGGAAAGAATAAGGTTTGACCTAACTTCTTATCTTTGTGTCATTATTAATGGGGGGGAGCAAGAACCCATATCTAAGCCCTAACCCTTCTCCTGCCAAATACCAATTTCATAATCAATATTCATAGCAAATAACAAAGAAACCTCCTTATCCAAATCATAGCAGGTATACATAGGAGAATATATATCAAACAATCAAGATGGGAAGACCCAGGAAGACTTGTCTACAGGAGGTGGATTTTGAACTGAATCCATGTAAAAGTAAGGACCAGCCTTGAGAGTTACCAGGAGATTTCAGTATATGGCAGCAGAGATGGGGGGAAAGGGCTATCCCCGTGAAAGAATCATTTCTGGCAACAGAGAGGGGAGGAAAAGGGGCTATTCCTGTGAAAGAATCACTTCTGGTAACAGAGAGGGGGAAAAAGGGCTATCCCTGTGAAAGAATCACTTCTGGCAACAGAGAAGGGAGGAAAGGGGGTTATCCCTGTGAAAGAATCACTTCTGGCAACAGAGGGGCGGGAAAGGGCTATCCCTGTGAAAGAATCACTTCTGGCAACAGAGAGGGGAGAAAAATGGGCTATCCCTGTGAAAGAATCACTTGTGGTGAAGGGGAAGAATTCCCAACACTCAGTGTCTCTGTCCCTATTCCTTGGCTAGAGAAGGACCCTGCAAACTTCCAAAGTCACTGATAGTATCTCCACTGAAAGCCAAGGACGTGGGACATCACTAAATGTAATCAGGAAAGGGAGCTTCAAAGCCCCCAACTCAAACAGCTACCCCACACCTAAAAGGAGCATCATAAGCACCCCACCAAGGGAAAAAAGGTACTTCTAACAGCTTTGAGCACTCCCTTTTCTTGCCTACTCCTAAGCTCCAGCCCGTTTTCCCCCCAGACTCAGTCTGTACAGCTAGGTCTCAACTGTTGTGAATTATGAGTCCTCTGAAGTGGTCACATATATTAAAATTTACAGTTTTCAAAATTATAATTATGTAAAATATGGCAAACTGGTTCTAGTCCAGTGGAATTAATTAGCGCAAATTCAAATAATAAAGCCACTTGAAGGGGATCCATTGTTCACACTAATCAGGACCTAGTTGTAGCGGTGGAAGACTATCAGACTTTTGGGGACCATTGTTTATGCCAAATGTTCTCATAATATACAATCTTGGTAAGCAGCACTTTCTATAAACCATGTCTGGCTGATGAATCGATATTAACTGATAATCACAGATGGATATGAAGGTAATAATGCTGCTGGGAGCTCCTAAGCAATAACCTTAGGAAAACCGTACTCCAAAATCTCATAGATATCCCTAGAACTCAAGGGGAGGGACAGGTTAGTAACTGAACTCTGGAGACTCAACCTATTCAGTACAAGTGGATGTTGTATCATCTAAGAGAATACTACTCTTGAAGGAAGCCTGGGATTCTAAGAGGCAGAAGGGAGGGAAGTGAAAATGTTCCATGTGGAAGACATCCAGTCCAAGTGCACAAAAGTGAAAGATGGGGCAATATGAATAAGGAACAGTCACTAATTAAGGTTGCATTAAAAATTACAAAAAGGGGACTAATGTGTAAAAAGTCTGGAAAGGTACAGAGAGAACTGGTCGTGAAAGATTTTAAATGCCAGACAAAAGAATTTATATTGGATCCTAGAGGCAATATGGAAACTCTGGGATTTATTAAGCAAATCGTTGGACCTACATTTTAGGAGTATTGCTTTGGCAACTGTGCAGAGAAGCATTGAGATAGGGAGATATTTGAGTCAGAATCACCCAACAGAAGACAATAGCAATGATTCAGATAAAAGGTAATGAGCGTCTCAACGGAAGTGATGGCAACATAACTGGAGAGAAGAAAAAATATACAAGTGTATTTTGTATTTGATGGTAATGAAATTTTATTATAATTTAAATTTTTATGGCAATAAAATTTTATTATAATTTAAATTTTTAATTGTAATAAACATCTCCTGTGGGTTTCTCTTTTCTTTTTTTTTAAAGCAAAATCCTTGATATTGAATGTTTTCACAGTGCCAAGCACACAGTAAGTGTTCAATAAGTGCTTAGTGAATTGAATTAAACTGAACTGCCATTTTTCCTTTCTTCTTTTCTGTGCTTTGTCGAATCCAAAATCTATCAAGATGAACACTCCCTCAAGCATTACAGATAGAAAATTATCTATCTTTCTCCTCCTTGTTAATGTCCTTGCATAAATCCTCCTTGAAGGATCCAGCCTCAGCTATGCAACCCTAGGCAGGGCATTTAATGTGGGTCATTTTCTTCTCTGTAAAATGGGGATACAAAGTTCTGTCAATCTTTATGTCATCCTTTGCGGTCACTTTATGACTATATGATTTTTTTCTCTGAACTTCTTATACTTTTCCTCAAGGAGACAAAATTATTCTGATTTTATGTTCCCTTGATTTATTTTTCGATTGAGATTTTCCTCCATTTTATTTAGAGTTCCAGCCTAAGTAAGATCTATTTAGTGAGATGTAGTGGAAAGAAGGTTAGATTTGGAGGCAGAGGACATGAGTTCAAATCTCAATCTTTGGCTAGCCATTCAATCTGTAGGCATCAGTTTCCACATCGGTGAAATGGGATTGGACTAGATTATCTCTTTGATCCCTTCCGTTTCTTGTTTTATGATCTTCCTAGCTCTCTCTATATGATCTTCTAGATCATATAGAGAAGTAGAGGAGAGAAGAATAACTCATTTTCCTTTCCTACCAGGACCCACACAACTTAAATGGAGGGTTGAGGAGGAGCTGTCCATTCTTCATGGAGTTTGATGAAGTGTCAAGATCATTTGGAATCAGAGCTCTGCATTCAAATTCTGCCTTTGCCACTTAATTGCTTATGTGACTTTGAACACTTAATCTATCCATGTTTCAGTTTCTTCATCTGTAAAATGAGGAGTTTAGATAAGAGAGTTCCTGAGTTCTGAAATCTATGAAGAGTAGAGAGGTACCACGTTTGCCCTTAAGTGATTCCTGACCAGAATATTTGATGTCTTTGGTCTTAACACAGACACATTTATCCAGTCTTTTATTTGTCAGACTTAAGAGTGCTCTTGACCTTGACAATTAAGTTCCTAAGGGATTTTTTTTAAAACATTTCATGGAAGAGCAGAATTGAGGCAATGTTTTGACTTTCATTTTGTAAAGCAAACATTGTAGGAACAAAATTGTAGGTTCAACAGTACCGTAGAAGGTGGTATATTCTTTTCCCATTTGAATCCTGATTTAATTTTACAGTTTGATTTTTTTTTCCTTCTCACTTCTGAATTCTACCTTAAGGAGATATTGTTTTCATTTCAGCTCAGGTTTTGTTCTTCAGTCTCTTGTGTTTGGTCATGGCCTTTTAAACACATACCCCATTTATTATTCCATATATTTTCTATTATTTTTGCTTTTATCCAATATGTAATAACATTATTAATTAATTCTCTGCCTTCCTCTTTTCCACATCCCTATATAGCACACTGAAAAGGTAATAGGATGGTGTTCAGAGAGCAATGGACTCATGGGTAGGAGACCTGGGGTCAGTCATAGCATCTCAGAATACCAGAGCTGAAAGAAACTTAGAGACCATCTAATTGAAACTTTTCACTCTAAGAAAGAGAAAAAATAAGTCCCCCCCCCCAACAGGAGGCTATTTTCTTAAGGTCGTACAACCATCAAGTGACAAAGATGGAACTCAAGCCTACATTATACTCCAAGTCCCAGGCTTTGATATCATGTGTCTGATAGGGATGACACAGAGGAAAGATTAATGGACTCAAAGACAGCTCTGCCTCCTGTCAGACACATTCTCTATGAGCCACAATTTCTTCACCTGTAAAATAGGTTTAATGTTACCTGCAGTATCCAAATCACAGGGTGGTGTGAGGTCCACAAAGAAGCAATATGGGCAAAATATGAATGAATGTCCTAAACATGGGATTATGGGGATCTCAGCTTTTCCACTTGCTACCTGTGTGACCTTAGTCAAGTCATCTAATCTGCCTAGACCACACTTTTCTCATCTGTAAAATGAGAGTTGGATCAGATGAACTTTGAAATGCTTTTCAATGCTAAATCTATATCAAAAAGATATAATACAAGTTAATGATAATGCATTAATGCACTGTCATTATGGTTGATATTATTATTCTCTGGATCAGGGATTCTTACTTTAATATATACATACATATATATATATATATATACTTATTGATTTATTGCTCTGTTGATTTGTCTAGACTTAAGGAAGTGATGGAGAAAATATCAATAATGCAAATTAATTTTAAAAGCTTGTTTTGTACACATTAACCCCACTCCAAGGACTAATTTTTAAGCATTTATCAGTATATCCCTATCTAGACCCCTTGGCTGTCTAGCAAAGATCAGATCTCATTTCATAAATTATTTTGTATGCACATAGCACACAAAATTGCAAAGGAAAACAATTTTATTTAAATACAGTTATCTATCTATACTTATATGTATATAATATTAATTGTTAATTAGTTGATTGATTAATATTATAATATAATATGCATGTTTCTTAAGTTCATCTTTTGTGCTCATTATGGTATGGAGATGCCATGGCATTCTTGAACAGCTAGCATCCTAATTATAATGTTTGCTATAAATTATGTAAAATAATTAAAATTTAAGAAAAAAAATCTAAAAATAATGAAAGCTAAGGCTGGAGCTGTTGACTCAGTAGTGATGAAACATTTTGTATATTTCCCAAGTGGCCTCTTCTATCCATCACTACTTAAATATCAGCATCCCTTCTAAGTGAGCTGTTTTCTCCTCTGGAAGACTGGAGATTAGAGACATAGGGAAAGCAAGATCCTTCCAATGGGTTATACGGTATGTCCTGGACATCCAGAACACAATGATAGTCGGGTAGAAAACCTTCCAGGATGAGCCCAGTGGTGTCTACAGACACACCGGGGTTCCCAGGGTAATTCAGGGAAATGTCTCTAGGTTGGCTTCAGAAGGATGAATTGTTCAAGTACATTTTTGCATGTGGCCAGTGCAGGAATTTGTTTTGCTTGGTTGTGAACTTTTGTTACAAAGGTTTTGTTTTTTAGCCACAGGAACTATCAAAGACCATCTGCTAAAGTTATAGAAGATCCATTATACACGGCAACAACAGTACTATATGACGGTCAATTCTGATGGACATGGCTCTCTTCAACAATGAAATGTTTCAAACTACCTCCAATTGTTCACTGAAGAAAGCCATATACACCCAGAGAGAGGGATGCAAAATGTGGACCACAACATAACATTCTCATACTCCTTGATTGATGTTTGCTTACATTGTGTTTCCTTTATCTGATATATCATTTGTGTAGATAAGATTATTCTTGCACAACAATGATAAGTTTGGAAATATGTATACATATATTCGATTTGCCAATATTTTAACATAATTAACATGTAGTGGATATCCTGCCATCTAGGGGAGAGGTGGGGAGTTGGGGGGAAAAATTTGTAACGGAAAGCTATGTAAGGGTTATTGTTGAAGAATTACCCACACATATGTTATGCAAATAAAATAAAATTAAAAAAAAAAGTTATAGAAGATCCTTGAAGTCATTTATCTTATGTTCTGGAGAAAGTTTAAGTTCTGTTTCCCCAAATTTAAATTCAAGAAGAATCTCACTTTAAAAACCCCTTTGTTGCTGGGTTTGGGGGCAATTCTGTAGTTTTCACTATAGGGAGACTGATGCTGGTACTCTGAGAGCTCAGAAATGATAAGCTAAAGTGAGCTGTGCTGTTATTGTTGTTTGTCCTTCATTCTCAAAGAGGATCTGTTGACATCAGAGAGATGATGCTATGATATGCAAGTGAGTTGGATTTAAGGAAGTGAGGCTGTGCAAAGTCATGAGACTCACTTTCTTCTCCACTCATTTGGGTCCAAGGGCCAGATATAGAACAGGATGACTGGAGATTGCCCCTGGAAACAATGGGAAGCAAAGGCTTGAAAAGTCTTTAACAGGTCTCAGTTTGACTGAGATAACGACTAGCTTCAATATCAATATGGTGACCCCAGTCAACCCTACTCTTCCTACCCTAAGAAGAAATGAGCCAACTCAGGTCAGAACAGGTTGATCTGCAAATTTTTCCAGCCTGAACAAGAAGGGGAGAACTTCTTAAACAAGAAAGGAAGAAAAAAACAATCTCTGTTAACTAAAAGGGGATGGGTGGGGATCAAGCCATTTGCCTTGCTTAGCTTTCAAATTCAGTCAGTTAGTCAATAAACATTTAGTATGTACCAAGCACTGTGGCAAATTGCCAAAAAGTTCAGAAGGGAAATAGTGATACAGAAAGAGGCAAAAGATAGTTTCTTCTCTGAGACAAGGAAATAATGATGTATGAACAAGTTATGTACAGGATAAATAAGAAATGATTAATAGAAGGATGGCACTAAAATTAAGAGGAGTTGGAAAAAACTTCCTAGAGAAGATGATATTTTAGCTAGGAATAGAAGAAAAAGTCCCACAAAATTGATGAGAAAGGGAAATGGAGAAAATGTCTAGAGCTGATAGATGGAATATCTTGTCCCAGAACAAGAATCCCAGTGTCACTAGAAAAAAAGAATACTTAGTGGGGAATAAGATCTAACAAGACTGGAACAAGAGGACTGTAGGTTATGAAGGGTTTTGAATGCCAAACAAGTCATTTGGTATTTAATCCTGGAGGTGATAGGGAGCCCCTGATTTCATTGAGTAGGAGGTGACATAATTGGCCCTAAACTTTAGGAAAATCTGTTTGGCTGTTTAATTGAGGATGGATTGGAATGGGAAAGACTTATGGCAGGGAGACCCATCATTAGCTATTGTAACAGTCCAAACATGAAATAATGAGCACCTTCACCAGGAAGTATCAGAGAAAAGAAGGGGGTACCTTTGAGAGATACTAAAAAAGTGACATCAAATGTCCTTGACAGCAGATTGGATATAGAGGTACAGTGAGAGAGTAAGGAGTAAAGGATGGCATGATTGGTAATGTGGTAGTCCCTCAACAGTAATAGGGAAGTTTAGAAGAAGGGAAGGTTTGGGGGAAAAGATAATGAATTCAGTTTTGGATATCAAGTTTAAAATGTCTCCTGGACATCCAATTCAAGATTGCTAAAGGGCAAATGGAAATGTGAGAATGGAGATCAGCAGAGAGTTAGTTTCAAGCATTGTAGGGAGGTTTTATAATCATTGGGATAAGCATGATTATTAAATTCATGGGAATTGATGAGATCACCAAGTGAAGTAGTAGAGAGGAAAAAGAAGGGGTCCCAGTCCAAAGTCCTGTGATTCACCTATCGTTAGTAGGCATGAGGATCCAGCAAAGTTGACAGATAAGGAGGAGAATCTGGAGAGAGGAATTTACCAAAAGCCTAAAGGGAAGAGAGCCTCAAGGAGGACAATACCAAAGGAGAGAGATGGATAAAAATAAGGACTGAGTCAAGGCCATTGGATTTAGCAATTAGATCATCAATGGTAACTCTAGAAAGAAGAATATCAGTTGAATGATGAGATATAGAGAATGACTATAAAGAGTTCAAAAGTGAGCTAGGGGAGAGGAAGTGGAAGAACCTAACATAGACTATCTTCTCAAAAAAAATTGTCACAAAGTTCAGAAGGGAAATAGGACAAGAGTTAGTGACAAAAGAATAATCAAGTTGCATGAAGTGGTGCTAAGTGAAATGAGCAGAAACAGGAGATCATTTTATATGGCAACAGCAAGATTATACGATGATCAGTTCTGATGGATGTGGTTCATGAGATGATTCACACCAGTTCCAATGATCTTGTGATAAAGAGATTCATCTATACCCAGTGAGGATTATGGGAACTGAGTGTGGATCACAACATAGCATTTTCACTCTTTCTATTGTTGTTTGCTTGCATTTTGTTCTCTTTCTCAGTTTTTTTTCCCTTTTTGATCCAATTTTTCTTGTGCAGCAAGATAACTGTATAAATATATATATATATATATATGTATATATATATATATATATATATTGCATTTAACATGTATTGCATTTAACATGTATTGCATTACCTGCCATCTGGGGTGGGGGAAGGAGGGGAAAATTTGAAACACAAGGTTTTGCAAGGGTCAATGTTAAAAAATTACCCGTGTATATGTTTTGTAAATAAAAAATAAAGTAAAAAAATTGTCATAGTTCAATGTTTAATTCTCATGTTGAATTTGTCATAAGCAAAGCAGGAGGCTGATTAGCTCTCACTTCTCTTTCCTTTCAATTAACAAAGAGTTTTTTAATGGGATCCTCCTTGAATATTACACATTAAGAAAAAGAATTTAAATGCTCTCCACGCCACAAGATTAAAAAGACCCTCCAAGGCTTCAAAGATCTTCATTAACTTTAAGAGATAATCTTTGAGGAGTTGCTTTGGCTGAGGAACAAAAATATACTCATAATCAAGCAAAATAACTCACTCCATATCCAAAAACTCAAGGCTCATTTTGCACCAATCCACCACTCTTCTGAAAGGAAGTAACATGCTTCATCATCTGGACTCATTCTTAAGTATTTCAAAGATATTTTCCTGTACAAGGTTGTTATTGTCATCAATTTTTCTGCTCATTTCACTTTGCATCAGTTCATACAAAATTCCCCAAGTTTCTCTGCCTCCTTTTCTTTCATTGCTTCTTAAAACATAATAGTAACCATTATATTCTTATCTTGCAATTTGCTCAGCCATTCTCCATTTCGTGAACAGTACCTGAGTTTACAATTCTTTAGTACAACAAAAAGGGCTGCTGTAAGCTATTTTTTAAACACATGAAACACTTTTTTTTCCTTTTCTTCATATCTTTTGGGTACAAGTGTAGTAGCAGTATCCCTGAATCAAATGATATAGACAAGTTAGTAATTTTGGGGGGTTAGGGCTACTTTCCAAAATGGATGGTCCAATCCTCAGTTCCAACACTGTGTACAAAGATGCCCATTTTGCCCCAGCAACCCCTTCAGCATTTGTCACTTTCTCTTTATGTCATCTTGGCCCATCTGATGGGTATACCAAAGTGAATTTAAGTTTCATTTCTCTGACAATGAGTCAGAGGGTTTTTTTTTTCAAAACTTGTTGACAACTTGTATTTCTTTCTTCAAAAACTACTTATTCATATCCTTTGATCATTTATCTTTTGGGGAATTTTTCCCTGTGTTTTCCTTGAATCTAGCCCCATCTCTTTCCACATGTCTTCATCTACAGCTTGACTCTACATGTTAATGTTCTTTGCCACATCAATTTAATGAGATCTATCTCAAGCTATTGTCAACAACATCCATCTCAAGGCCCATCTCAAGACATCTGTCAACAGCAGCTCTCCTGTAGCTTTAGAAGTTGCTGATCCAGCCACCCTGAAATTAAAAAAAAATTTCAACTGCATCAGGTTTTCCAATCAGTTTAGTGGCAGACATGAAATGTGCTAATGACGTGTGACAATCCTATTATATTCTCTAGATTTTTCTGTGCAACATATCCTTGCAATTTTGAAGGAAGGTTGCTAGGTGAAGGTGGTAGGCTATTTTTCACAGCTGGCAGCACTCATGACTGACTCTTCCCAATTCATGACATCTCAGTTATTTTCATAAACCCAGAAACACGAGTTGAGGGACATGCCAATTATAGGAAAAATGATAAAAGACCTTTTCAATGCTACATAAAACTTCTTGGAGGTTGAATTGGGAGAGAAACCATTCAAAATCTCAGATTTGATTTGTTAACCTTTGATTTATTAACCTTTATTGATTTATTAACCTTTGTACAGTCAAAGACTTTCGTTGGTAATTCTTACAGTATTTATTCTATTCCATTCAATAAGCATTTAAAGACTCCTACTATCTGTGCTAGGTTTGGGGAATATCGAAACCATAAAAGCAATAGTGGTTGCCCTTCATGAAATTACATTCTACTGGGGAATATCATGTGTACACAGTCTAAGCTTATATAGACACTTCAGGCACTCAAGACAAACTAAGTGGTTGAAGGAGAAGATACTAAGAAAAAATGTCTTAGTTTGCACTTACACAGAACTTTAAGGTTTTTCCAAAGCACTTCATATCATTTAATCTTCACAACATCCTGGTGAGGTAGGTTCTGTAATTATCCCCATTTTATGGCTAAGGAAACTGAGTCTAAAAAGAGATTAATTTATTTTCTTAAGGTCATAAGGTTAAGTACCTGGGGCTGGATGGAACTCGGGTCTTCCTCACTGTAAATGTAGCATTTTATCCACTGAGCCATCTTTTTCAGATGGCAAAGTGATATGTTAGGATCCAGACAGTGCCCAAGATCCAGCTAAAATCTTCCACAAAATACTACAATAAATAAAACATTTCACTCAATTTATTGATTGTTTACAGAGCACTGGTTTACCTGATCTCCCCAGCCCACAACTGATTTAACTCATTATTTTGACATCACACGATCACAACCAAAGTGAGTGAATTCCAAGAAGAAATAGCTAAATGTATATGAGAGGTTTTCAAAATCAATGAGATTATTACCCAAAG
Organism: Myrmecobius fasciatus; assembly: GCA_023553655.1. Lineage (NCBI taxonomy): Eukaryota > Metazoa > Chordata > Mammalia > Dasyuromorphia > Myrmecobiidae > Myrmecobius > Myrmecobius fasciatus. Next base: position 54,387 of record JAJPUD010000204.1, on the reverse strand, counting down.
GTGTATGTTTTTTTTGTTTGTGTAAGATCTTTGGAAACATCTACAAATTTTGTCATCATAAAAACACATAGAGACCATAATGGTCACTGGTTTTCTGAGGTCTGCCACAAGCTGTATTCAATCAGACACCACTGGCTGTGCTCACAAAGAGATTTAGTTTAAGAGATATTTATTAGCCAATTCCTATGCGGAAAGTGCTGTGCTCAGAAAATCTTCCCTAAAGGATCTTGTGGTCTGGTGCTTTTGTATGTTTGGACACATGGAAAGGGATAGGGACATATACAAATTGTCATGATATAGGTTATAAGAAGATACTAGAATTGATGAGATGTCATAAGATATAAGAAATCAATTCTAGCTAATAAAGTCAGGTAGACTTCTGCAAGAGGCAACACTTGAGTTGAACTACCAAAGGATTTCAACAAGAGGTGGAGGATGGGGAGAAAGGGAATTGAGAATTTTTTTTTTAATTTCAGGGTGGCTATATCAGCAACTTTTGAAGCTACAAGAGAGCTGCTTTTGACAGATGTCTTGAGATGGATGTTCTTGACAATACATTGAGATGGAGCTCATTAAATTGATGTGGCCAAAAATGAGCAAATGCATGGAGATGGGAAAGTATATAATGAGATTAGTAAATGTCTAGTTGTGCCATTTGACTGAAAGAAAGGGCAAATTAAAGAAAGTAAAGTAAAATGAGACTGGATATTTTAGTGGGAGCCGGGCTGGGGAGGACTTTCAATGTCAAGGTGAAGAATTTATGTTTTATCTTGGGGAGACATAGAAGGCTTTTGATCTACAGAAGATCTGTGCATTAGGAAGATTACTTTGGTAATATTGTGAAAAGTGTATAGGAGAGGGGGAAGGCTGAGGCAAGAAGAATAGATAAAAAACTTTAAATAGTCATAGAAACATAGGAGATAAATTTAGCGTTGGAAGAGACTTTAGGACCCAAAGTGGTTCGTTCCCCACTTCCCCACAGGAACACCTCTACCTACAGGTCCGACTAACTAACAAACTCAAAATTACCAAAATAGAACTCAAAACTCTCTCCTAGCTTCCTGCTTTTGCTGATAGAAATGCCATGGAGAGATGGGAAATGGCAAAAATATTGGGGATGAATACATGACTGCATCATGTTTTTATTCTGGATTTTAATTTCCTTGGTCGTAAAATGGGTTTCTGGGGAGAGACTAAAGAAGGTGTCACTAGTTGACTTCTGAAGTCTGTTCCAACTCTAAATCTGTGATCTATGATAGATTTGGGAACTGACCTCTGAAAGATAGCAATTGAAATAAACCAGAGAGAAAATAAAGGGAGACAAAAGAAAAGGATAAAAAAGAGAGACTCATTCTCAGAGAGACAGGAATGGAAAACAGAGAGGGCTATTGTTTTTTCCCTAATGTTCAAAGGTTGCCCCAAGTCAGAGTAAAATGGGCCAGCTGAGCTTCAAATCCCTGAAATCTCCAACTGCTCCTTAGCCCACTGGGCCATATGACACCTCCACTGATGCAAGATCTGAATTAAATTAGCCACCACTGGCTTCTCAGTCACGCACAGAAGAGCATTTTGAGAACCCAAAAATCAAATAAAACTCTCATAATAGATGGCGAGGTGAGGTATCTTTTCATTTTCAGATGGACAAAGAGTCTCCCAGGCTAGAAAGCCAGACATGACCTGAATTGCTTTTTACTATAAATAGCCTGAATCAAAATGGCTTATACTTACCGAGCCTATCAGAGGATCTCAAAGCATCTTAGGGTACATTTCTTGTCTGTGACCTGGTAGGGACTTTGAGAAGGGAGCAAAAGCTATTTCAACAGAAGAGTTCAAGTTGCAGTGCAGGGAATAAGCTACATGAGTAGCCTGAAAAAAAAGAAAATGTGAGTGTAATTTGTTAGATTGATTTTTCCTGAATATGTGTGGGAGTTTACTTTCCCTAAGTGAGCACCCTAAATTAGGAATTGTTTTTGCCTACAAACCATTAAAGATATTAGACTATCAGACCATCAGTACATCTATACTTGGAAAGGGGATGTCTCATTTCCCAGATATTCTTCTCTATTTTTTCATGGGGCCAGGGAGGAAGGGCCAATCCTTGGGAAATAGATATCATAATGACAAGACTCTAGGGGTGACAAGACTAGAAGTAGTGGTGATTTAAATATAGGCTGGTAGAGGAACAGAAATCACAGGAATAGTGCTATCCAGAATCAAGAAGGGACAATGTCTCCATCTATGCCCTGGGGAAAAAACTCTTCTCTATCTCATCCTAGTTGTAACCAAGGAGGAAGACCCTATTAGTTCCTGTCATAAAAGGAAGTCAGAACTTGACCAGAGTAGAGACAATCAGGGACTTTTTAAATAAGGATTTTCTACCTTTGAGGCACTACAGCACATGAAGCTTGAGAGGTGGATTATGGAGATCCAGTATTTTTATTATTTTAATGAAGAACTACAATTGTTACTTATTACTACTATTTATAATGATGCTAATTAATTGGTAAAACTATATCTGCAGCATTTATTATTTATTGAAATAAATATTTTGCAATTAATCTGAATTTGTGGTTTTATTTGGTTCAGAAGCATATTCATTAGGCCCTGAAGATCCTGAGGAACTGGGTTACATTGGCTTTCTCCATAATAATCAAGGTTTTCATTTAAAAAAAATTAGCAAAGGACATTGGTAATTGGGTCAACAAGTGGCCTTTGAGGTGCTCCAAATCACTATTGATCAGAGAAATGCAAATTAAGACAACTCTGAGGTACCACTACACCCCTGTCAGGTTGGCTAAAATGACAGGAAAAGATAATGATGAATGTTGGAGGGGATGGGGGAAAATTGGGACACTGATACATTGTTGGTGGAACTGTGAATGAATCCAACTATTCTGGAGAGCAAAGAGTTATCAAACTATGCATACCCTTTGATCCAGCAGTGTTTCTACTGTGTCAAAAGAGATCCCAAAGAGATCTTAAAGGAGGAAAAGGGACCCACATGTGCAAAAATATTTGTGGCAGCCCTTTTTGTAGTGGCTAGAAACTAGAAACTGAATGGATGCCCATCAATTGGAGAATGGCTGAATAAACTATGGTATATGAATGTTATGGAATATTATTGTTCTGTGAGAAACAACCAGGAGGATGATTTCAGAGAGGCCTGGAGATACTTGCATGAACTGATGCTGAGTGAAATCAGCAGAACCAGGAGATCATTATACACGGCAACAACAATACTATATGATGATCAATTCTGATGGACATGGCTCTCTTCAACAATGAAATGCTTCAAACCAGTTCCAGTTGTTCAGTGAAGAAAGCCATATACACCCAGAGAGAGGGATGTGAAATGTGGACCACAACATAACATTTTCATGCTCTCTGTTGATGTTTGCTTGCATTATGTTTCCCTTCTCAGATTTTTTTCTTGTAGATTCAACTTTTCTTGTACAACAAGATAACTGTAAAAATATATATACACATACTCGATTTGTCAAATATTTTAACATAATTAACATGTAGTGGATATCCTGCCATCTAGGGGAGGGGTGGGGAGTAGGGGGGAAAATTTGTAATGGAAAGCTTTGTAAGGGTCAGTGTTGAAGAATTACCCATACATATGTTTTGCAAATAAAAAGTTTTAATTAAAAAAAAGATAGTGGCCTTTAAATGCTGTTTAGAGTAATGGGAAAACCATCAGCTTTGGAGACAATAGAAAGGGAGAGAAGGAGACAATATGATATAATAAGAGAGAGGAGTCTGTTGTAGTATAGTCTATAGTATATGAACATCAAACAGAACATCTAACTCAATCTGAGCCAGCATTGTGATGGGTTCACCAAAAAAGCTAATGCAATATTAGTCAATTAAGAGAAGTGATGTCTGGAACCCTGGAGATGATAGTCCTACTATATTCTGCTCTGGTTAGATCACATATGGAGTATATGGTTTAACAACTTGTATGTGTATATATACATTATATATATATATATACATACACAGATCTATACACATGTACATACATATTCAACATATATGCACATATACACACATATGTATATGTGTATATATGTATATTTATTTATTAATATGATTTCATTTTTATCCTCAGAACAACCCTAAGAGGTATCATTGTTATCCCCATTTTACAGATAAGGAAACTGATGTTAGAGTGTTAATTGACTTGCCCAGGGTCACACATCTAAGGAAGTGTCTGGGTTTTTGTGATTTCAGATCCAGTATTCCATCCATTATGTCATCATTGCAAACACCATGTTTCAGAAAGGATGATGGAATGAAAAAACATTTATTATGTTCCAGACACTGTTCTAAGTGCTGGGATTACAAAGACATAGAAACAAGGCTACATCTGCCCTCAAGGAGCTTACATATTCAGAGGAGTGAGGACCAGGATGGAGTGTTTGGGTACGATTCACTTTATTAATGCTCTTAAAGGTGGAAGATAAATGGGGAAGGGGAAGGGCATGGGGGGTCGATTGATAGGTCCATATAATGAATGCTCATCAGTCAAAAATATGATTTCTATGGAAGGAGCTTGAAGTCCAGGCAGAAGGGAAGTTCTGGGACACAGAAGCAAAGTAGCACAAAGATGGCAGAGCTGTAAGGTGGTGTTTGCCAGTCAGAAGTACAGGATGCAGGGCAAGAGTTTAGAGGGCAACAACTATGGTAAAAGACCCTTGAGATCATGCTACACAAAGACTTGTTGAAGGAATTAGGGTTATTTAACCTGAAGAGGAGAAGACTTAATGGGAAAGATGAAAGATACTTTCAAATATCTGAAGGGCTATTCCTTGGGAGAACTCTTATATTCTCTATTATGGAGCAGAATTTGGAGTAGTGGGTAGCAGCAATGAAAAAATGAATTTATATAAGATATTAGGAAAATCTTTCTAATAAGTAAAGCTGTCTGGATAATGGAATATATTCCTCTTCTCTAGAATTTTTCAAGTAAAGACTGGATAATTCCTTGTCAAGAACGTTGTAGAAAGTACTCTTGAGGTATAGATTATTTCACATCACTCAGATATCTTTCTCCACTATCTCCATCTTCACTCTGGTCTCAGTTGAAGAGATGGTCCTTCTTCTTGCCAGAGAAATCTTGTCTATATTCATCTTTTGTCACATCTACTTTGCGCTTCTCTGGAAAAATTGCCCCTATTATCAACCCCAGAGTGTATAAATCTATCCTAATGTTTATGGGAAAATAGTATAAACCATATCCCCTGCACATATTCCATAAAGGATTATAACCAAGTACAATTTGTTCAGCAAAACTAAGTATAATCCTACAGGAGGGAAATGAACTTTTATTAGAATAGAAGATTTCCAAGCATTTCTGATTTTTTAAAAAAGGCCATAACTAATAAATATTTTAAAATAAAAATACAGACACCAAGAGAAACACAAGTTAGTCAAATCAACAAGAATCTATTAAGTGTTTATTGTTCCGGGCACTGCAATAAGCACTAAAAAAAAAAAAAAGCCAAAATTGTCCCTGACCACAAGAAGCTCCAGATCAAATTGGGGAGTCAATATGAAAACAACTACGTAAAAATAAGTTATATGTGGGATTAATTAGAGAAAATCTCAGAAAGAAGACACTAGTTAATATTAAGGAGGATAAGAAAAGGGTTTTTTTTTTAAGATGATGAGATTTTTAGCAAGTATCTGAGGGAAATAAGGAAATCCAAGGAAGAAGAGAATTACAGCTGTGTGGAACAGCCAGTGAAAATACAAAGATATAGGAATGGAGGGTCTCATTTTCAGTTTAACTGGAAGTTACATGGCAAGGAATATAAGATATGAAAGGACTAAAAGGGTAGTAGGGAGGTGCTGGACTATGAAGAACTTTAAAAACTAAACAGAGAACTTTGATCCTGGAAATAACAGGGACCTTTTAAAAATGATCTAGAGTTTACTGAATGGGGAGTAGGGTGAAACACAACCAGACTTAGACTTTCAGAAAATCAACTTGATAGCTTAGTGAAGGATAAGATTGGATTGAGGAGAGACAAGTCACAGAGACCAACCATAAGGTATTATTGCAATGAGGTGGTAGCAGTGTCAGAGGAGAAAAGGGAATATATATATATATATATGTATATATATATATATATACATATATATATATATATATATATATATATATGAGGGGTTATAAAGGTAGAATTGACAAGAGTTCCCAAGAGATTGAATATGAAGGATAATTATTAGGAAATAAAGATGACAACCTAGCTTGTAAGTTTGAGTGACTGGGAGGATGGAGATATGCTTAAAAATTTTTTTTGATGACTATGGAAATATATATAGAAGTATTGCACATGTTTAGCATGTATTGGATGGCTTGCTATCTAGGGGAAGAATGAGGGAAAAGGAGGGAGGAAAAAAATTGAAATGCAAGGTTTTGCAAGGATGAATGTTGAAAACTATGTGTGTGTTTTGAAAATAAAAAGCTTTATATAAAAAAGAAAAAATATTTTATGTTGATTCATAGAACAAAGCATATTCTTGACAGTAATAGAAAAGTTAGGAAGAAGAAAAGGGATGGAGGAAAATAATGAATCATTCAGTTCAAAGTGTCCAGTAGGCAGATAGAACTGTGAGACTGGAGGTCAATATAGAGGTTAGAGCTGGAGAAATAGATCTGAGGAAAATCTGATTCGTGACAATAATTGATAATTATTGGCCCATTTGGGCCAATGAGATCAACCAATATGAAGGGACAAGACAAGAGAACTTAGACAAAGTGTTAGAGGATACCCACCATCATTGCCCATGCCCTAGATGAGGGAGACAGGGAAAAGGAGTGGCTAGACAAAGGAAAAGAGTCAAGAAAGGGAAGAGTCATGAAAACTTAAGAAAGAAGAGAGTGGTCAATTCTATTCAATAAACATTCATTAAGCACCTACTATGTCTTAGAGAGTCAAGAAACTAGAAAGGGAAGGGAAAAGAAGGGAAGGGAAAGGAAGGAGATAGGGAAGGAGAGGGGAGGGAAAGGGAAGGGAAAGAGAGGAAAGAAGAGAAGGGGAGGGGAGGGGAGGAGAGAGAAAAACCATTAAATTTGTCAAATTATTGGTAACTATGGAGAGAGCTTTTTCTGTTGAATGATGATGAATTTGTTTAATTGAAAGAGTATGTGGAGATGAATTGTTTATGTGTTAATAGAAAGTAAGAAATTATTTTCTCAGAGTCCTAATAATTTAAAGTGTCATAAATATTAAAAGGAAGAGAGTACATGGGAGATTTTGTTTTGTTTTAATGTTCTTAAGAAAAACAAAACTGGAAGAATCATGGACATATCAGGAGGAAAAAAGGAAGAAGGAGGAGATCACTGTTGCATAAGAGTGATGAAAAAAATGAAGAGTCTATAGTCCTGGAAGGGGAGGGCAGAAATGGACAATCTACTAACTTCACTTTCAGCTGATTTCGATAGACTGAATGCAATCATACACACACACACACACACACACACACACACACACACACACCACTGTCATCCTCACTCTTTTATCTTCAATTTCTCCTCATCTCCTCATCTGCTAACTACAAATATGTCCATCCTCAGAAACAAAAGTCAACAAACCAACCCTCCCTTGATGTGATCATCTCTTCCAATGGTTGTCCTCTATCTCCTTTCTTGGCTGAACTTTTGGAGAAAACACCTACAACTGGTGATTCCACTCCCTTGGCTCTCCTCCTCTTCTTCACCTTTTGCATCAACTCAAACCAATCCCATTCCCCCTACCTCCAAGTTATCAATGATGTCTTAACTGACCAATCAAATGACCTGTTTCTTCTAAGTTCTGAGCCTTTTTGACCTCTCCCTCTCTCTCTCTCTCTCTCTCTCTCTCTCTCTCTCTCTCTCTCTCTCACTCTCTGTCTCTCTCTCTCTCTCTCTCTCTCTATCTCTCTCTCTCTCTCTCTCTCTCTCTCTCTCTCACTCTCACTCACACACACGGAGAGTGGTCTCATAGCTCACCTCCCGGCAATGCTCACTTCCGAGTTTTCATGACAATGCTCTCTCTTGGTTCCCTGCTGGTCCTTGATCCATGTCACACACAATTGTGGTCCCAAACTCTGGCTGAGCTCTCTCTTTTTACTCAATGCTCTCACCTGGTGATCTCATCAACTCCATGTTTATCTCTGTGCTGATGATTCTCAGATCTACTCATCTCGCCCTGATCTCTCCACTGTGGGACTATCACAAAGTGGATGTCCTGCCTTTTCCCCAAAGCTTCCCATCTTCCTGACTTCCCTATGACTGTAAATGGTACCACCATCCTCCCCGTCATCCAGGTTTACAATTAGACAGCATCCTCCCTCTCTCACCCCTGCCCCCATCGCCAGATCTGTTCTTCCGTGGCCAATCCCTGTCACTTTTACCTTCCTGACATCGATCATGTGGGAACCTTTGACATTGCTACCACACGTGCTCTCTCATAACCTCACACCTTGTTATTGGTCCCTTTTCTCAGATCTCTCCCACTCCAGTCCATCCTCCAATCAACTCTCCAAGCATCTTCTAAGGCACAGATCTT
>JAJPUD010000204.1:25511-45816 GCA_023553655.1 Myrmecobius fasciatus | reverse complement strand
CCCCATGCAAGTAATTGGCTCTCTCCTTACTTCTGTCTCCCAATGTTTCTGGCTTCCTTCAGGTCCCAGCTCAAACTCCACCTCTTACAGGAAGACTTTCTCAGTCTCTCAATTCTAGTGCCTTCTCCTCTGTGGATTATCTCCAATTTAGCCTGTAGGTACACTGATTGCACATAATAGTTTGGTTGTTGTCTGCTCATTACAGCTGGTGCCTGGAGAACAAGGACTGCCTTTGTCCTTTCCTTGTATACCAACTACTTAATTCAGTCATATACTAATTAATTATACTTAATTCAGTAATATACTAAGCGCTTAATAAATGTTTGTTGACTGACTGACGGACTTTTGTACCTTATGAAAGATACAGCACAAAGTACATAGGTGCATATATAATGCAGCTTTTTTCTCTTTCTCTCTCTGAATGTGTCTCTCTCTGTCTCTCTTTGGGTTATGTCAGTTTCTCTGTGTCTCTTTGTCTCTGTCTCTGTCTCTCTCTGTGTCTGTCTCTCTCTCATTCTCTCACTTTCTATGAATGTCTGTCTGTCTCTGTCTCTCTGTCTCTCTTTGAGTTATGTCAGTTTCTTTGTGTCTGTCTCTGTTTCTCTCTGTTTTTTTGTCTCTCTGCCTGTCTCTGTCTCTCTGTCTCTCTCTACATTTTTCATTGAGACTACAAAAACAGAGAGGAGATGGGGCCAGAATCATTGGTCTCTAATTGTCCACATAGCTTTTCAAATTCACTCTGTTAAGTGGGAAAAGAGAGGTGAAAAAAAAAAACTTGTTAGTCTCCTTTCCCAAGATTTGTCAGGGTCAAAAAAAGGTATAACCATGTAGGCAAGCTAGAAAAAGATGGAGTGTGATACGGCCTTGGCCCCAACAATGGCTGTGAAATGCAATCTAGGACAGAATCATTTCTTCCTAGCTTAGTATCAGTCACACCATTATCCTGGCCTGAAATTGAATCCCTTGTGTTGGTGATATTCCCTTTCTAATATATAATATATATATATATATATATATATATCTTTTCTCAGTCTCTCTCTCTCTGTCTTTCTCTCTTTCTCTTTCTTTCCCCCTCTCTCCTTCTCTCCCTCCCCATTCCCCTCTGCTTGTGTTTTTCTATTCTCTATCTGTATCCCTGTCCCTGTTTCTCTATTCCTGTGTGTATATGTCTTTTTCTGTGTCATGTGTGAACATGTATATCTTTTTGTCTCCATCTCTTACCTCTGTCTCTCAAAAGTTCTATGGCTCTGTATCTCTCTCTCTCTTTCTCTGTCTCTCTTTCTGTCTTTCACTCTCTCTTTCTCTCTGTCTCTCTTTGTCTGTCTGTCTCTCTTTATGTCTGTCTGTCTGTCTGTCTCTCTTTCTCTCTCTCTCTCTCACACACGCGCGCGCGCATACACACACACACACACACACACACACACACACACACACACCCTTACTTGTGCTACCTCTCCAGTTTACCCCAGGCTGCTTCTGTTCTTTCCCTTATGTGGTTGTGAACATAGAGGCTTTCATTCATAGGGCACAATGGAAACCAGATATGGTGCTAATTTGAAGCAGGCAGAGGGCCCATTGTTCTCTCTTGTAAAATAACTAACCCCTTGTTAACATGTCCATTGCCTGCTTTACATTTTTTCCTGCAGATATCCCAGGAGGTCCCAGCCTATAAATGGGGAAACTAGAAACATTTTCCTGATTCACAATTTGCTGAGTAGCTCTAGAAAGGTCAGCCTGTTCCATAGTATGGGCCAAAGGTTGGATCCCACTAGGAAGGTGAGCAGAGCTAAACCCACAGTGTAATTCTAACAGAATTAAGATAATTACATTATCCTATCTTAGTAGAAATAGACTATAAGGCTAATTCTACATCTAATACCCAGATGGGAACATGTGAAGTTCTGTAGGATTTTCTTTCTTTTTTTCTTTTTTTAATCGCAAATTATTCTATAATACATTCTCTTGGCTTATTTTCTCAAGCCCTACTTGCATGAACAATTATAAGTACTCAGAGCAAGGAGCAAGGCCAAGGAAAATCACTTCCCCCCCCTCAGTACCCAGGGTTAGGGTTAGGGTTAGGGTAATTTAATGGGCTGTCATTCATGAGTCCCCATCCAGTCAAAGCAAAATCAGTCAACTTATAGAATTGTATTTACATCTACAAAGGGGCATTTACTGAGAAGGTAATAGCAACAATAAGAGTTACCAGATATTTTCTCCCCAAACCAGGAGTTTACTATGTCCCTGGGGAGAAGGGATTCAAATTAAAAATATAGAGTGAGGCACATGTGTGGAGAACTCAGGAGTTCTCCTCCTAATTCTCACTTCAGAAGTTCTTTTCTCCTTTGTGGAGTCCACATTAGGCTCTTTTTAAATATAATTAGAGGTATTCTTGAGTCAATTCAGTTAAATTTTCAGTGTAAGCATTAAATATAAGCAAGCAATACAAATCAGAGCTTGAATTGTTGATTTGTTAACTCCTAACTCCTTTTATTTAAGATAGCCATGGAAAAATAGATTAGTGATACAGATTAAATTTTGAAACATCCTGTATAATTTTTTTCCTGGAGAATTTTGTTAAACATTCACCAATATATAACTGGATGTAGTCCTCAACTGAGTTCGGTGGATTGGTGTCTTTCTACAACCTATAATCAATAATTCTCTCTATTACAAGGGACTATGATCTCTAAAATTGGGAAATGGTCTTTCTATCTGTGTCTGTAGTTGCTTCTTTGGTCTTGAGTCACCCCAGCTAAAGCAGAGTCTTAGAACTCTGGTTGTTGGAAGGATCTCTGAAGGTTCTCCCAAGTTTACTGGTCACCTTAGCCCTTCTCTCTCAGAATATTCATTCACCAAAGCTCGGGAAAGAATAAGCATAAAGGAAATAAAGATACTTCATTTTCAAGGATACTTGGAAGCCAAGTGGGAGAAGTATCTTGCTAATCTCCTCCCTTAACAATTTAACAAAAACCACTGTGGAGGAGAGTGAGAGATTTGCAACTCAACTCTTTTGTTGATCAATTATGGCTCAGCCTCTCCTGAGTCCTTTCAACTTTGAAATCAATTATAAGACTCTGTCACCATAAAGTACTAGTCTTTCAGTCACTCAAGGCTGGAAGTAGGCTCAACAAATCCCTAACTATTGAATTGAAACCAAGAAGGACCACTATGAGAATGCTCCATGGACTGGATGCTCATTAGCCAATCCCTTCATTGTACTTCCAACACCCAAAACAAAATATTTTCCATTGGGAATGTGTCAGGATGAATAAAAGGCTTAATAAACATCTTATTGAAATTTTCTTATGTGTTCCTAGCCTAGAGTTTGTAATCATGCAAAAATGAATGGAATATCGAATGATTAAATACATAAACAGTTTGTTTAGTTCAATGTTGTATAGTGTTGTTGGTATCCCTATAATATCCTGGATATATTCTTAAAAGACTTGGATTCAAATCCTGCCTTCAAGACTTATTACCTGTGAGATACTGTGTGGCTCGTGTGACCTGTGTGTGACAATTTCCCCATCTCTTAAAAAATGAGAGGCAAGGATTCAATAGTCTCTGGGGTCTCTTCCAGATTTAAACTAATACTTGTATGTACATGGCTAAGTATGTAGAAAGTAATCGGGAGATGAATGAAGATCAATAAAAATTTCTAAAGGGAAAGAGTCAGAGATGAGAAAAGATGTCTTGGAATCCCTTGCTTCCTCCAAGACACAGATCATGTTGATTCAAATTGAAAACCTTTCCTGATCTGCCTGAATTTAGCACTGTTCCCATCTGTCGGGAATTACTTTCTAGATGGCTTGTTTTTAATGCTCTGGGAACCTAGTTGTATCCTTCTCCATGGGAATATAAGCTCCTTGAAGTTAGAGACTGTCCATTTTTTACCTTTGATAAATCCTTGTTGAATTGAATCAAATACGAGGGAAATACAGGAATTGTATTTCCCATCATTACTTCTGACCAGTTCTCCTCAAACTTGAGCAGGTCTCCATAGTCTCATCCCGGATGGGTCTTGAGAATCAACAGAAAAGATGATTAGAGATAATAGAACCATGGGATTTGAAGCTAAAGGAAAAATCTTAGTTTTATCTCTCTTTTTACAGATAAAGAATCTGAGCCCCAAAGAACTATAAATCTAATGTTCTTTCCAGTAATACATTAAGAACAGATCAGAGGTGGGTGCAGGAAATAGAGGGAAAAGAAAAAAAGAGGAGGTATAAAGTTGGGATGGATGCCATATTTATACCTTCTTAGAAGTACTGAGGTATTACATGAAGGAGTCATTATTTCCTGATCACGGGGAACTTCTATAGGGAGTATTCCCTCTACCAGCACAAATAACATTACATTTATGACTAAATAGGTTCTTAGTTCATCCCATCATAGATTTAACTTAGAAATTTTCTAGTCTTATTCTCTTATTTTATAGGCAAGCAAACTGGATTGACTTTGTCCAAGGTCTCACACGTACTAAGTGTCCAGGAGAGCATCCGAATCCAGACTGTACGTCTCCAAATAGTATGTTCCTTTTTCTATAATAAAAGTAGGCGAGTCCTAAGAAGGCTGTAGCACACAAAGGCTAAATGACTTTCCAAGCTCACAGTAAGTGACACAATAAGGTCTAATAATTTCAGAAGGGATATCTAAATCTAGGTCTTCCTAATTCCCCATCAGCCATGTTGCCTCTAGTTTAAAAAATAAAGGAGTACCATTAAAGCTAAAGCTTCCCAAATTTGTACTCTTTATCTTCCTCCCTTGTGCACTGGGAGGTAGAATTAGGTGGATGTACATATTAAATACTCTTCAGGAGGCCTTGGAAGAGAATATGATATTTGTTTGGCAAATGATTAGAGTGGGTGAGGAGGAAGTAAGGAAGGAGAGAGAGAAATTGAGATGGAATAATAAAGAGGAGAGCTGAGCTCACTGAGCCAAGGAAAGGCAATCAAGCAAGGAAGAAATCAAGACTGGCAGTCTGCCAAAGGCCCTGAAGGTCTCAGGTGTATGGGTGAGCCCCCAAGGCTTTAATCCCCTATCAAATTATTCCAATGGGTTTAGGCTGCCTTCCTAGGGTTCCTGAGACAGTCCTGATGTTGAAGGGTTATCGGTGACCTGATAAGGTCTGTTCTGTTATCATATTCAGTAAAAACTCAGCACTACTCTAAGGCTACCATTATATCCAGTGGGATACAAAATGGAGGTCTGTTTTTTTTTTCCATTTTTGATGTTATCTATGATCTGTTTCACAGGTCCCTGAAAAAATAAACAAAGGGATACACTATCTTATTTCAAAACACTTTTCTTTATCTCTTATCTTAGTGTCTTCCTGCCTTTAAAACTCCAAACTAAGTCCTCCAGAGTCCAATATTCCCATTTCCTCTAATACTGTCTCCCTCTATCCTTCTCACTGATCACTTAGCACTTATATATTTTATCTCCCCAAAGCTCCAGCCAATTATGTCCAAGAATAAATGTTTCTGTCAGGTTTCTTCATTAAGTTCATTATATATTTGGCTTTATTCTGTTTTGCCATGATCTGTGAATTTCTCTGTTATTCCCCTCACTACCAATCCAGTGCTTAACTACCAGTAGACATTTAATATATGTTGGCTAACAACTCAACTTGTTTGCCTTGGAATGAAATACCAAAGTCACTCACATTTGTTACCTGCTTTAAAAGTATCTCCCCTTCTCCTATCCCACTCCTAACATTACCCACAAAGCCCTATTCTCCTTTTATTGTGTGATGGAAATGAACCTGAATTCTTAAAGATTATAATTATGGAGGGTAAGTTCTGAGTCTGCCACGATGGAAAGGATTTGTGTACAGTTCTAGTAGGAAATTCAGTGTTCTCCAGATAGTAGACTGGATCTAAAGAATAAATTACCTGTCTGTGATCACACGGGATGCAGAAAAAAAAAAAAAGTACAAAATGACTTTGAATCCTGAATGGGCCATCTTTTATTTCTGTAGTGAAAGAATGTCCAAAAGGGAGGTAGAAGATCCAGAAGATTATATAGTACTTTGACTCTATATCGTTATTAGTTTAGTTATTTCAGTGAGTTCCTTATCCAAGTAAAAGCCAAATTGCATCATTCTCCCAAAATTTGCTCTCCCTACGAATCTTGAACATTAAGAGTTACAATTAGATGGATTCATAGGACCAATATTGGAAAGGCATAAAGTATGAGATTTCCTTCCCTTAGAGGTGCTGAGCCTTGAGGAACTATTCTCAATTGTGTTATATTATCATATAAAGAAGCAGTGAAAAAACTGAGGAAAAGGGTGTCCATGATTGGGGGCATGGGAAGGAGACTGCAGGGAATTAAATGGTTTGGCTCCCAGTAAGATAAGGTCAAATGTTCCTCAATCAGATTTGGGGAAACTAGGGGGTAAAGTCTAAGTTTCCAGTGGGGTGAAGATTGTTAGAGTAGGGATGATGAGAAGATTAAAGGCCCTCAATGGAAAAAAGGGAAAAAAATAAATATAGTAATAGTACCTACCTTTGGGACACAATAATAATAACTACTTTGTGAGGATGAAACCATATAGTATTTGTAAAATGCTTTGCAAATATTAAAGTATTATATAAATGACAGTAATTGCAGAGGCAGTCAGTTGGAATCATGGATAGAGAAAGACTTGTAGTCAGATCTTTCAATTTGATATTTGTAACCCTCAGAGAGTCACTTAATCTCTCTGCCTCAGTTTCCACATCTATAAAATGAGGAAATTGCATTTCATGGCCTCTAAGTTTCCTCCCAACTCTAAATCTATTATTCTCTAATTCTATGTATGATTCAAATGTGATTACTAATATTTATTGACTGTAAACAAGTCACTTAATTTGTGTATGCTTTAGGCAACTCTACAGGATTTATCTACATGTACTACAACCAAAATTCTATCAAAAACTTGAATGGGCTTTCAAATTAAATAAAGAGTTTTCAGTACTTAATTTCTTCAATGGGAATGTAAGCTTAAAGTTGGGTTTAGAGTCAGAAGTCCATTTCACTTTCTACCTTGAAACAAATTAAGCTACTTCTGTAGGAAATGAATTAACTAAATTGTGACATTTGATAAACGAAACCTAAAGACAAAAAGGAAATTTCAGTTAAAATGGAAATATCATTCATTGGTTCTCCTGAGGAAATCAAAGAGAGGAGTTGGCAACATTTGTTTTTAGGAGACACAGTAGATAGAGCATTAGATTTGTATTCAGAAAGACCTGAATTCAAATACAGCACCAGATACCTTTTAAATGTGGGGTCTTGGACAATTCATTTAATCTCTTCCTACTTTAGTTTCCTCATCTATAAAATGGGAATGCTGATATGATAGTACTTCCTCCTAGAGTTGTTGTGAGTATGAAATGAGATGACATTGGTAAAGCACTTTGAAAATCCTAAAGTGCTAGATAATGTTAGCTGTTATTACTAATTATCATTATTATTTCATCATCATGATTGAAAATCTAAAGGAAAAAAGAAAAAAAACATATCATGGAATTTCTGAGCATCGTATATTAGTGCTCACAATGAGTCTTTGCATGAAAACCACTCTTAAGATAATTGTAGTTTATACACCAATATCCAATGCCAAGACAGAGAAATTCTGTGAAGCACTTGATAAGCTCTCCAAATTAAATTAGCCGTCTTTAATGTCCTTCCATGCAAATGTGGGCATAAGGGAGAATGATGAAAAACACTTTGGAAAATACCACTCAGCATTAAGAAATGGATGAGGTCAAGAATCCTAAATTGTACAAAAATCTCTCACTCAATTACCATGAATGCTATTCTGAGGATAAGAGACAGAAGACACTGAACAAGGTGAGCATTGAATAATGTCACAAAAAAGTGAAATTGACTATATTTTGAGAGACAAGAAATTACTCACTACTGATGTGGGAGTTAACGTCTGAATAAGATCTAGTCATTGACTTGTTAGAGCAAAGATCAAAATCAATACTAAATTAGAAGAAAGAATAAAAATGAGACTAAGATATGGTGTACAATTAAAACCACGCCAACAGACCTTTTTAAATGAGCTATTGACACTCTGAAAAATGAGAAAAGACAAAAGAGCAGACATTTACACAAATTATATTCATTTCCAGAGGAAGTTTAACTGATGTAAATCAATTGTAACAATAAACAAAGCAAAAGAACCTAGAAAGTACCTGAGCCCACAAATACTTGATCTTCCTGATAAGTTGCAAAGCCAACAGTGATTTTGAGCATAAAGTTAATTGAAAAAACTTTAGGAGATCAGACAAAACCATGGAATAGGAGCACTCACTATGTGCCAAAAGTATTAAAATCAATAAAAAACAACAGTTGCTTCTCTCTAGAAGCTCATATTCTAATTAAAGGAAATGACACATGAAGGAGGGTTTAGCTGTTTAGTGGCTGGAAAGGCTCCATGCACATTATGCAGCCATGTCGGGGCAGACAAGCCCCATCCAATGACAATGAGAAAAGGAATAATAGGTCAAAATATTGGAGTGGAAGGGGGCTCTGGAGTAGTTTACATACAGTGGTCTAATGTTTTGGGCCACATGTTATTGGGCTGGGGAAAGAGTGAGGAAGATTTCTGGCTCCCAGTGGTTACTGGTACTGATCCAAAAAGTATTATCTCATAAATTGGTAAGAAACAGTAGCAGGAAAATTGAATCTGTAGAAAACTAGTCAAGAGCTCCAGTTTCATCAAAGAAAACTACTTAAGTATGTAATTGAAAGGAGAGCAAAAACAGATTCAAGCTGAAAAAGACTTGTCGAAGTTTAAAAAACAAAACAAAACTCTTTTCTCCATCAATGAGAGCAGATCCATGACATATGGACTGTTACATCCTGCTCCCCAAGGCCATGTAAGATCAAATATAAGTGACATTAAAATAATGACTTGAAGAGCTATTGGTTTAGACTAAAGAGGCTCCCATGATGCACAGCAGAGTTGTAAAAGCATCAGAAGATTGATACTCAAGGGACTTTTATAAGCAGAAGGACTAAATGTTAGGAAATCAACATGGATATTATTGCTGTTTGAAAATTTGAGGAAGGGAAAGGCCATCAACAGGTACAACATATGCCTCCTTTCCCTTGTTAGAAAAAACTTATGAGAATAAATTACATATACATCAAGGATATTCTTGATGAACACATCAGAAAGGAATAGAATATTCTTTCTCGAATTATATTCTATAGCAGACATCTTTACAATTATACAATTGATAAAAAAGTGAAAATATTTATTGTATGGGAGCATATATACATGCATATGTTACATGCATATATGCATATTTGTGTGGTTATATATACATATATATTATATGGATATATATACATGGATATTCATACACACATAAAACAAAGTTAAATTATGTTAATTGTTAAATATGAAAATAAAAATAAAAATATTTTAACAAGGTCAAATGTTACCTTAAAGACTCCCTGAAAAAAATGTCCAAGGTTATTGGTGATCCCTTAACTTCTAAACCTGATGACTTTTATCAATTATCATCCTTCTTAATCTCTCTGCAGTATCAAAAACCATTTACTTTTTTCTCCTTGTACATTCTCTCTTCTCTGAGTTTTCATGACAATGTTTACTTTTAAGTTCCTCTGATTGCTCCTTGCTAGGATCAACATCTATATCAGGTATCCTACCTGTGGTTGTACCCCCAAGTCTCTGCCCTGGGCCTCTCCCTCTCCTCTCTCCTTACACTCTGTCCTGGCAGCCTCAACTACTATTTTTCTAATAATATTTCCAGGCCAGCACAACTAGGTGGCTTGGTAGGTAGAATCCTGGGTCTGAAGTTAGAAAAACTCATCTTCCTGAGTTCAAATATACCCTCAGAGTCTTCCTAGTTGAGAGAACCTGGGCATGTAATTTACCAGTTTACCTTAGTTTTCTTATCTGTAAGATGAACTGGAAAGAAAATGGCAGACTACTCCAGTATGTCTGCCAGCATAACACCAAATAGAGTCACAAAGAGCAAAGTACAACTAAAGTGATTGAACAACAACAAAATTTCCATGTCCTCAAAGACTACATGTATGGAATATATATGTACACACATATTTGTATATATACATATACATGCATGTGGAAAAATATATATTTATTGTATAGGACTATATATAATACACATATATATGTTACATGCATTTATGTATATTTGTGTGGTTATATACCTTTATATAATGAAGCATATATATATATATACATGTACATATTCATACACTCCTATATTGTGGGTATAGATATACATACATACATATACACATATGTATGCATATGTATGCATACTATATATATGTGTATATATATATATATAATCTTCAGTCCTTCATCAGCAATTGTCTATTGAACATTTCAAATTGGATGTCACATAAACATCTCAAATTCAACATATCCAAAAAAGAATTCATTATCTTTCCTCTCAAAACCATCCAGGTTACCTCCACATCCCTGCAGTCATCCAGATTTGCAACTTCATTGTTATCTTGGACTTCTTGTACTTAACACACATATTCAATCAGCTAACAAACTGTGTGTTTTCTACTTCAATAACAAAATAAATAAAAAATCTGGAAGGAAAAGATCCCTCATTTATTTAGATTTTTTTTTGAAACTGTGGAAAAGGAGATTCTTTGTCTCAATTGCTATCTAGCCTTAATCACTGAATGGGTGATTCAGGCAAACTGAGACTTTAGCTTAAAAAGGTCAAATTCTCCCACTGCATCCGGAGCCATCTCCAGTCATCCTGCTCTGTATCTTGCCGCTGGACCCGGATGACTCTGAAGGGGAAAGTAAGGCAGATAATCTTGCACAGCCCTCCCTCACTGAAATCTAATTCACTTGCATATCATACCTTCATGCTTTTGATGTCATGGTCCTCTTCAAGAACAAAAAACAAACAACTACCTCAACAACAACTCTAATAATTTCTCTCTATTCAACAATAGTCTCATAACTGGTCTCTTCTTTCTATAATTTTTCCTCAACAAAGCTGCTAAAGTGGTTTTCCTAAAATGTAGATCTAACCATATTATTACCCTATTCAATCATCTCCAATGGCTCCCTATTTCTTCTAGAATCAATAATTTGGAACACTGAACGTCTTTTACAACCTTACCCCAACCTATTTTCCCAGTTCCACCATATATTACTTTTCTTCACAAATGCTGCCATCTACCCAATCTGGTTTTCTGGTCACTTCTTACTCCATCTTCCATCACCATACCTTTGTACTAGCTGCTAGGATGTGTTTGCTATTCATCCCTTCTCCCCTTAGCATTTACATATAAATCATTAGGTATATGATGCATACAGATATATATTCTGTAAATATTCAAAATATATGCAGAATAGATATAAGATAATTTCAGAGTAAAAGGGCACAAGCATCTGGGGAACTGAAAAAGATTTTCTGTGAGAGGTAGGATTTAAAGCAAGTCAAAGAAACTAATGAGGAGGCAGAGCATTCCAGATATAAGAAATAATTAGTGCAAAGGAATGGAGGCTAGAGATGGAGGGTGATGTGTAACACCAAGTGGGGGAGGAATGATCTCCAAAAGTCTGGAATCATGGGCTACAGCCACATTGTGGATGACCAGAAATCAAATGCCCTGAAGGAAGGAGAGAGCCAGCCCAGGAGGCATCTGGGGCAGTGCAGTGCCTGGGTCAGGTGCCTACTTTAAGAATGTCACTTGGATGCAAGTGCAGAGGCTGAGATGAGGGCAGACATCAACCAGTGGGTTATCATTTTTAGGGTTCTTTAGAACATTGTTTGAAATGGGTAGACCACTAAAATCACAAATCTATCAAAGTATCAAAAAGCAGGCATTGTGCTAAGTGCTGGGGATGCAAAAGGAAAAAAGACAGCCTCCGTCCTGGAGTAGCTTTAATCCAACTCAACTATGTACAAATCAGACATAGGGTGGATAAACTGGAAATAATCCACAGTCATCAAGAGAGGAACTGGATTAGATTATCTGTGAGACCTTTATAGCTCTCAGGATTTATAATTCTATAAATCTTTGGCCAGTCTACTCATTACCTGGTCCAGTCTCTTTTAGAACCCCAAATCTCTCTCTCTCTCTCTCTCTCTCTCTCTCTCTCTCTCTCTCTCTCTCTCTCTCTCTCTCTCTCTCTCTTTCTCTCATTTTTTTTTTCTGAGACTTAATTAGGGTTAAGTGACTTGCCCAGGATCACACAGCTAGGAAGTGTTAAGTGAGTGAAGTCAAATTGGAACTCAGGTCCTCCTGACTTCAGGGCTGATGCTCTATCCACTGTGCCACCTAGCTGTCCCAAGTCCCAAATCTCTTGTCATTTAACTCCATTTTTCTGTTTAATACCATAAACATTTTAAATTCAACAAACATTCATTTAACAACTACAAATTAACCCGAGTGACATAAAAGATTTAAGTGTATTGCCTTTTATAATAAATTTTGCAATCTTTTTTATCTTAAAAAAACATTCAATTTGTCTTCTTGCTGCAATCATTCCTTTTACAAGATTTAGTATAAAATCCACACATTTTGCACATATTAGTTAATTAATCACAATATCTTATTTTTATCATCTTGGATCCCGAGCATACCTTTGACGAACAGTCCATTTTTTCCCCCAAGTCCAACTCTGGTCAGATTGGAAATCTAAGACGTGAATGGAGTGCTAGACAAGACTAGATAGAGTGTTTCAGACACTTATTAGCTGAGTGACCTATCTCTGAAGACAAATTAGACTCATTCTACTTGGCTACAGAGGGCAAAACAAATTAGACTCATTCGGCTTGGCCACAGAAGCAATGGATGTTTCAGAGACAGATTTAAATTTGATATAAAGGAAAACTCTCCAGCAATTGAATCTGTCTTCAGAGATATTGAGTTAGACTCAAGACACTAAAGTTCAAGAAAGAGTTATTTGATTCAACATATCTTTGTGGTAGTGGAAAGCATTATGTGATAAAGAAAAGAGCAGGATTCCTGGCAGTTTTGGAATTAAAAACCTGAATTTAAAGTCTACCTTTGATGTAACATTATTGGGCAAGTCACTTCACATCTTCAGAGTTTCATTATCTGTAAATGGGAATCAGAATGCTGGACTATGTAGAATTGAAAATTGGCTGTTTTCGTAGTACCAACTTTATGGATTCTAGAATCATAGAACCTTGGAGGGAGAAGTCAGAGAATCCTAGAAGTCATCTCATTTAATCCCTATCCAAATCAGAAGTTGAACAGCCCTTTTATGGGATATTATAGAAGGGATTCATATACTGGACACACATCAGTCTGGTGGGTTTATGTAGTCTTTGTAATTGAGGTCCCTTTGTGAGTTTGTGGCTCCCAATTTCTTCTTTCTCTAGATCCATTTTTTAGTAAAGAAGTTCTTTGAAGTGATTGACTGCCATTTGACTAAGTGCTACTTGCAACTTACTTGGGCTACCTCACTCCTCCTGAACAAAGCAAATCTTAGCTTGCCTGTGAAGCAAATGAAAGCTTCATAAAGTGTTAAATAAGGCATAATAGTCAGATCATTATCCTGCTTCCTTCCAGTCAACCTGCTTTGTAATGTGTAAACTCACATCAGACAGTACAAAACTGAACTGACATGAGTGATTGTACAGGAAAAGAAATGATCCCTGGTGAGTCTGACAGCACACAAAACAATAAACACAATAGGACTGCTCCTTTCCTTCCCCATTCCCAGCCCTCCAATCTAGAGCCAGGCTGTCACACCATTCTTCCCAGGTCCAACTCCCTGGATCCCCATCTGAACCAATGGCTGCTCTTCCCCCTATCGTAGCAGAGATTCTGCCCCCCAAACCATTAGCAAATACTTGAGCCTGTTTCAACAAGGCTGCATCCTGGGACCACAGTGAATGGGGATGACTGCCATTACCCATTCTCATTCTTCCCAGGTCAGAACCAAATAGCAATCCAATTCTAGAAGTGTGAGAATGCAGGCTGAGAGGGACAGTACCACAGAAAATTGTAACATGGTCCTTGGTAAGTGACTGCAAATCTCCAGGCTGGCTTCTGAGTTCCCTGGCTGAAGTCTATTTTATCCATCAGACACATTGATTATTCTTATGTAATTTATTTGTTAGAATTTCTGCTAATGGACACTTGGGGAGCATTTTCTTCATTTAATGTATCTAATACCTATTGATCAAGTGATTCATTTATTGGTTACCTCCTTCTCAGCTGCCAAAAGTTGTTTTTTTTTTTTTTTCTGAGATTGCTTCCTTCATTATATTTGTATTCCAGAAGCAGCTACGATTGTGTCCTTTAGATACTTCCCATTACACTAATGGAAATTATTGATATGGAAATTATGAGGCACTGAGCTTAAGAATTCTGCAGGCTGTGGCAATCACTGTTGCATTTCTCCAAGTTGTATAGGACTGTTCTCATGTAATTAGCAGTAAATATTGATGTGTTGGTAGGATTTGTTAATTAATTTAATTCAAATCAAAAAGAATAAGACAAGCTTTTAGGAGAAATGGAAATGTTGAATATTTCTTATATTCGTTTTCTCCTTAGCTGTTCCATGATCACCAACTTACTGCAGGTCATTGTTACTTCTTACATGGTATATTGCAATAATCTCGTAAATAGTATCCACATGCAGGAGTCTGACTCCTTTACTCAAGAATCCTTAGTGACCCCCACTTGCCTCAAGGATGCAATACAAATTCAGGGTGGTATTTAAAGTCCTTCCCAATATGGCTCCAGGACAGTTAGATGCACTGTGGATAAAGTGAAGACTCCTTTTCCTGAATTCAAATATAGCTTCGGACACTTCCCACCTGTGTGATACTGCACAAATCATTCAACACTGTTTGCCTCAGTTTCCCCATCTGTAAAATGAACTAGAAAAGAAAATGACAAACCGCTCCAAGTAGCCTTGCCAAGAAAATTCCAAAAGGGGCTGTGAAGAGTCAAACATGACTGAAAAATAGCTCAACAACTACAAATCTGGCTCCAGGCAACTTTTCCAGATTCATTTCGTGTTATTGCACTCCTAAAACTCAACTTTCTGACCAAATTGCCCTCCCATCTCTAGCCTCCATGCCTTTTGTTCCCAGTGCCTAAAATGCACACCCTTCTCACTTCCACCACTTATAGTTTTCTTCAAGGTGCATTGTTACAGGTCACCTCCATTAGGAAGATTTTCCTAAAGCTCCTTCCTAGTTATTGGCAGCCTCTCTCTCCTTGAATAAATATGCACATACTTAGCACTTTACAGGTTTCATCTCGGCATCTGAATATGAGTTTCTTAACAGCTATGACTGTTTATTATTGTGGTTTTGTATCCCTGGCACTTATCACAGTTCCTAGCACATAGCAGCCCTAAATAAATGCTTGCTGGATTGGGCTAAATTGGGTTGGGTTGGGTTGGATTAAATCCCACAATCTCCTTTTAGCCCACAGCACTGCTCCTAGATAGATTTTTGTAAAGCATAACTCTAAACATATCATTTCACTGCTCAGAAGCTTTCAGGGGCTCCCCAATGACCACAGAATTCACACCTAACCCCTCAACTTGACATTCAAAACCCTTTATCAGGTAATCCTATCCTGTTTTATCCTGTCTTCCTTCTTCCTCTCTTCCCTCTTTCCTTTCCTTCTTCCTTCCTTCTCTTCATCTCTCCCTCATTCTTTCTCCTTCCTTCCTTCCTTCCTTCCTTCTTTCTTTCTTTCTTACTTTCTTTTTCTTTTCTTTCTTTCTCTCTTCCTTTCTCTTTTCTTTCTCTCTTTCTTTTTCTTCCTTCCTTCCTTCCTTCCTTCCTTTCTTTTTTCTCTTGATTTATAGGTCTTTCTAAAGAATAATTCTGATTCTATTAATTCACTGCTGAAAAAGCTTTCATATTTCTCCATTGCCTATAGAATAAAGGCCAAATTTTTCAAGGTCCTTTCCTATATGATCTCATCCCATCTTTCCATCTTTATGTCCCACTCTTCTCCTACCCTAGTCAATCAACAAGCTTTTGATAAATACTTGCTGTCTACTGAATCAATTGGATAATAATTGATAAATACTACCTGTCTACTGAATCAACTGGATACATTTAAAGACATATCAGTAACAAAATTGTACAAGTAATAAGGACAATTTTGGCTCCTACCACAAGTGCTCTATTGAGTCCCCACCCTGTATGAAGTAATATTCCAGATATACATTTCTATACATTGAAGTAAGTCCTCCAACTTGAGAGACAGAAAAAACATACATTAGAAGAAAGAATAATAAAATATTCAATTTTTAAAAATGGAATCCAATGTAAAATATTCTATGACCTCCACTAATGTGGAGGTAAATGAAGGCAAAAAAAAATCAGTGAAGAATTGTGAATGTTGGCTATATATATCAGAGAAGACTTGGATTCAAATCCCAGCTCCTATAAGACCCCGAGCAATCACAAAACCTTAGGTTTAGATAGCCTTCTATATTAATTCTCTCATTTGTGCCTTATACCAACTCAGAGTGAGGTAGATATTATTACTATCATCATTTTAAAGATGGGGAGGTAGATATTATTACTATCACCATTTTAAAGATAGGGAAGTGAAGCCTGAGAAAAGTCCTGTGATTTGCCCCGACTTAGTGTCTGAAGCCATGACCATGGTTGAGTCTTCCTGGCTACAAGTTCAGCACTCTATCCACCATGACTTTAGTTCACCGGCTCTCAGTTTTTTTCATTTGCTTTTTGTTTGTTTATTTGGGGGATTTTAAAAATCCAAGTCAGTAAAAGGTTTCATTTCTCATATTGTTACAAGCCAAATCATGGAAAAGCATCAGTTCACAAAAAAAGAAGTGTGTCCCTTCAGATAAATGAATCTCTACATGAGTCATTTACCTATGATATACAAAAAACACAGTTTTGCTATGTTCACAACTTGTCTTGGTAAGCAGTCTGGTGTTTTATATGGTGGAGAAAAAAAGATTATTTCTGATCTGTTCCTCTTTTGTAACTTTGGGAATTTGAAATAGAATGGACCATGTCTTTAGATGTTTGTGCACAAGAAATAATAGACAGCAGAATACAATGGATTGGATATGACTGCCATCTAACACTGAAAGGGAGACTCATTCCAATAGCTGTATTCATGTCAAGAAAGGGAACAGAGAGTGCCCCTTCCCTCTCTTTCCTCCTTTGAATCATCTTTTATTTCATTTCAAATAGATCCAAATGTAAAAAATCAGTCCTTGGGGTCTGTGAACCAAGAATTAGGAGAGTAGCTCAATAGGGTAACCAGTCTTGGGAAAGTAGTGAGCTCTGATTTTGCACCTGGGGGATCTTTGGATCAAGGAAAAGTAATTGGAAAAGCTTAAGAGAGGATGCTGATGGGGAAAGGGGATCAGAGAAGAAACACATGATGGGATCAGGTCAGGGGTCTTCAGTCAGGGATCCAGCCGGAGTCTTTTGTTGCCACATGGTACAGGGACAGAAATTCAGATGATGTGTAAACAAGTCAATGTGTCCATCCTGGGTTCTTTTTCCTTAATCTTGGAGGGACACAATGGTGCTTGTGAGGAGATCCAGGGGTATTTTCTGAGGGTGGATATTCAGGATGTATGGGAAACAGGGTAGCAAGCTCCCAAGTGAAGATACTCCTTTATGGAATGATGCACAGATCATGACAGGTGGTCTATGCATGGACAACAATGCTAATGGACAACAGGACCTGGGACAGGGTACTTCTCTTGCTGATGGGTCCAATATATGGCACCAAATAATGGGCACAAAACTTCTGATACCATGTTGGCCCTGGCTTTCAGAACTCAAGCTCCATTCCATCTTTCCCAAAGTTCTCACCTAAAGGTCTCCAGAGGCAGAACTTGGCTTGGAATCCAGTGTTCTAGCCCCACTAGAGTAGAGGGACAGGAGGTCCTCAAATAGACATTATTCATTTGTTAAATGAGAGATTTGGTCCAGATGATCTCAGATGTCCGTTCGAGATCTATGAATTGGGTTCTCTTTCTCTGATGCTTCATTAAGGCATGGAGGGAATTGTAGAATGTCAAAGACTGTGCCAGGGGAACCCAAGTTCTAGCAAGCTGAAAATGCTTTTCACCGAAGCCAGGTGATTAGTTAGTTAGAGGTCTGTTGTCTGAGGACCAGACTAGTTAAGCCTGGAACAACTCTCATCAAAAGATTGGCCATAGGGGGAGGAAATTTTGGGCTACAGCATCTCCCCAATACCATTTACTAAGCCACTGAGAGCTCACCATCTACCCTGGTAAAGAGAGTACCCATAACACTAGAATAATGGCAGAGATAACAGCAACTCACATTTTTACAAAACTTCAAGATTTGCCAATCTCTTTATAAATACTATCTCATTTTGTCTTCACAACAACCCTGGAAAGTAAGTACTATTATTTTACACACACACACACACACACACACACACACACAAACACACTGTGCAGTTGAGGAAACTGAGGCAATCGGGTAACTTAGATAGGGCCACATTACTAGAAATTGAGACTAATTTTAAACTGGAGTCTTCCTGACTCCAGATCCAGTGTTCTATTCTCCTGCACCATACACACATACACACTCTACCACTATCATCACTACTACCACCTAGCAACAAGAACTCTATAGTACTAGGTGCTGTGATAATCCCTATTTTACAGATGAAGAAACTGAGGCTGAAAGTGGTTTAGCAAAGGCCATACAAAAAGTGTCCAAGGCAGAATAGAAATTCAGTTTCCTGACTTTAAATCAACTGTAATATAGATAGAAAGCTGGTCTCAGCATCAAGAAGTCTTACCATTGACACATCCTGGCTGTATAATTCAGTGCAAATCATTTTAATGCCTTCTATGCAGATCTAAATCATATCTATTGAAGGGTGGATGCTGATATCTATTGATAAGGGGAGTATCCTCATCAAGAAAGTTGTTGTGATAAAATAAATTCATGTTTGTAAAGCACTTTGCAAACTTCAAAGCCCTATCTCAAGGTCATTCTCCTTCCTTTTATCTGTGGGAGCTCTGGAAAACTATTTTACCTCTCTCAGCCTCAGTTTCCTCAATTGTTAAATGAGATAGTTGGACTAGACAGCCTCGAAGGTCCCTTCTAGATTTCTTCTCCTAGGAACTTTTAGCAGTTAAAATGTATCAAGATAGGATTCCCAGGAGAAAGTCACTATGCCTAAATGAGTTAATGTATCTCTCCTAGAGCCAAGATGCAGGAGAGATTCCCCAGAGCCAGTTACAAAGGAAAGAATTGTATTCTCTCTGTCTTGGATACAATTTGCAGATCCTTAATCCTTTTGCCATATTCCTCATTTGTAAAGCTGATGGTGTGTTTACACTGAGTAGATCCATCTCACTGCCAACCCTTTTCTAGATGACAGTTCAGGATTTGCTCTTTTCTAAAAAACGATTTTTAATAAAACTGACTGTAAACAGGAACGTTTTCATAAATGTTTAAGCATCTTTGGGAGAGCCAGTTGGAAGCATGTAAATGCTCCCCTTGGTGGCTCCGGTCCAAGTGCCTCAGCACTTGGAATTGGGACCCAGGTACCAAATATACTCTGTTATTCTAGTTCACTACAAATAGTGAACTCTCTCAAAGGTGTAAGACAAGGGGGTTTCTTAAAGCAGTCCCTGGTCTGAATCTTAAAATGTTTTTGAGGGCCACAGATAAGGAACATTAAAAAAATAAGTGTATTGTTACAGTTAGGTTTTGAACATCTTAGGACTAATCAGATTCTGGGGCACAAGAGTAGCTTGGATTTTGAGCCAACCAGAGATAACCTAGTACCTGATGTGACAGGCAAGGAAATGGAGACCTAGAGAGGAGAAGTAGCCCAGGTCACATAGACTGCAAGGAATAGAGTCAGGATTTACACACATATATCTGAATCAGAATCCTTCAGGCACACTAGACAGAAGTTCATTGCAAGAAACTTTTCAATGTGGAGGTCCAGGGGGCTCCCTTAATAGGGCTATTCTCTTATTCAGAGTGATCTGCCTAAGCTTTGGTTACCAGGCTCACCTCAGTTGCAAGGCTACCTTTCTGCTATGTGTAGGAGAGAAAGTAGAAGGGGAAGAAGGGAGGAAGGGAGAGAGGGAGGGAGAAGAAAAGGGAGGGAGGGAGGCAGGAAGGAAGAAGAAGAAGAAGAAAGAGGGAAAGGGAGAAGGAGGCGAAGAAAGGAGGAATAGAGGAAGGGAGGAAAGGAGGGAGGGAGGGAGGGAGGATGGAAAAAGGAGGGAGGGAGGATAGGAGGGAGGGAAGGAAGATGGAGAAGGGAGGGAGGGAGA
>JAJPUD010000204.1:13243-24339 GCA_023553655.1 Myrmecobius fasciatus | reverse complement strand
AGAGAGAGAGAGAGAGAGAGAGAGAGAGAGAGAGAGAGAGAGAGAGTTGGACTAGCTGGCCTTAGAAGCTCTTTCCATTTTGAATATTATGATCCTAAGAGAGGAATTAGCTCACCTCTCCAGGGATCAGTTTTCTTATTCGTAAAATGAAAAAAATGAACTAAATGTCTTTTATATTCCATTCTATCTCTAAATCCATGATTCTATGATCCTTTAATTCTCTTCTCTAGGCTAAACATCCCCAATTCCTTTAATTCTTATATGACCCTTTGGCTCTTCTGTGGACACGTTTCAGATGGTATATTTCTGTCGTAAAATGTGACATCCAAGGCTGAACATGGTGGCTAAGGCATTTGGGTTGTCACTAGGAATTCTGCAAACATGGTGGAAGGATGGAAGGAAGAGGGAAGAAGAATCCAGGAATTGCTAAAGTAGATGCTGGGAAGGTGGCTATTGAGACAAGGAGATCACTTGGAGATTTGGCAAGGGAAGCCAAGAAAATAAGCATTTATTTAACACTTGCCATGTTCCACCACTGGGCTAAACACGAGGTATAAATACAAGGGAAAAGCTAGTCCCTGACCTCAAGGAGATTACATTCTAATGAGGGAAGAACACATAAAAGGGAGTAATTTAAAATGGGGAGAGAAATAAAGTACTTGGTATATGGTGGCAAAATTTGGAGAGTCAGAAGCAAATCCAGGAAGAAAATGAACATGGCTGTCTTGGATCATTTTCCAAAAGAGAGAACTTAGAAGAAATTCACTGATGGGAGAAGAGGTCCAATATGGCGGGAGATGTTCCAAGGTAAAAAGACCCCAAGTGCTGAGAGAAGCAAAGTCCATAGAATCATAAGCAGAGTTGGTAAGACAGTGTAAGTTGGCCAACTTGGATCCTTTTCCCAAATGGAGGCAAACTCACTGAGAGATGGTGTCTAGCATGGCAAAAAGATGGTCCACGCTGAGAAAGCCTTGGGTGCTGAGGGAAGTTTTAGGATGAGAAGGCAGCTGAGGCAGGAAAGCCAAATCCAGGGAGTCACAAGCTGAGGCAGAGGCCAACCCTGACCCCCACCCCATTTTCCCACACAGAGGAAGAAACAAACAGTTTTAATCAAACACTTCAAAAGGAAGCTCTTCACTTCACTTTGGATTCAAAGATTTGTTTGTTTTTTAAACAGTTTCTGTTTGAATAGGAATTCCCTTCATTGAATCCTGAAATGTCACTTTCCCATGAGAATCACAAGATGCTGATTTTTCTTCACCAGACCTAATAACATTTACCAGTTTTAATATTCACTCATACAAGTCAGAACTCTTCCCCATCCTCCAGAATCCTATGGCAGGTGACGCCTACCTTCACCTGCATTTTACCCCATGCTAAGCATAACACCTGGCTCATAGTAAATGCTTAATTGTGCTAGGGGATTGAGTGATATGATTTCACCACAGGTGGTTTTTCTGCCAGCCATTCATGTTTGGTTGGAATGAGAAAGAGAGATGGAGATAGAGACAAAGAAACACTTCCTTTGACTTTTCTATAGCCTTTGATACTTTGATCGCCTTCTTTTTCTGGATAGTCTTTGAGCAGTGTGAGATGCTAATGGTTCTCCTACTTCTCTAATTTTTCCTTCTATGTCTTCTTTGTTCTCCCCTCATCTTCCTCCTAACATTTAAACAAGGTTGTTCTCCAAGTCTCCTTCTTTTCTGTTTTCTCTTCACTGTTTGCCTAGTTGAGTTCCTCTCTACCTATGATTCCAGTTACCATCTCTTTACAGATGACTTCCACATCTGTATCCCTACACCAGCCTCTGCCCTGAGCTGTAATCCTGTATTTCTAAATACCTACTGGACTTTTTTTACTCGAATATCCTGGAAACCCTTGAAACACGATATGTTCCAAACTGAACCCACTGTCTTCTCTACAAAATTTTCCCCTTTCTATTAAGCTCTCCCTTTTATTGATGACAGCAACAATACTAATAAAAATAGCAATCGAAAACCAACATTTACATAGTGCTTTAAAGTTTACAAATCACTTTACAAATACTATCTTGTTTTACTCTCTAAGTGTCCCTAGAAGGAAGGTGGATCTTTACCCCCATTTTACAGACGAGAGAAGTGGAGCAGATAGACATAAAATGACTTGCACAGGGTTACACAGCTAATATCTGAAATTTGAGATTTAAACTCATATATATTTTTCTGATCCCAAGTCTTGAATTCTATCCACTGTGCCACTTAGCTACCACATATCTTCATAATTCTATTTAATTCTGATTCTTTCTCACATACAGTTGCTAGCTCCTGTTACCTTAGCAACAGCCCTCTTGTATGTCTTTTCTTTTCCCTTCCTACTATGTGTTCAGGTCTCTTTTGCTTTTTTCCTGAAGTCTTGAAAGAGCCTCCTAACTGGTTATCCTCCTTCTCTAGTTCATTTCCAACACCATTGCCTATCTGGTCTTCCCAAGACATTGCCACTTCTTTACTCAAAAACCTTAAATGGTGAGGCAGCTAGGTGGTACAGAGCACCAGCCCTAGAATCAGGAGGATCTGAGTTCAAATATAACTTCAGATACTTAATACTTTCAGCTGTGTGACCCTGAGCAAGTCACTCAACCCCAACTGCCTCAGCAAAAAAACAACAACAAAATCCTTAAATGGCTCTCCTCCTGGCAAATGAATAAAATGTAAACTCCTGATTCTGACATTTGAAACCCTCTACAATCAGGTCCCAGTGTCCATTCCAGTAACATTTCATACTACTTTTCTTTACCTTTTGTTACCATTCAGTCATGTCTAATTCCTTCTGACCCCATGTGCTATAGGGTATCAAGCCTTTCTAAGCTCCACTGTCTCTCAAAATCTGTCCACGTTCATGTTCATGGTTTCCCTTGTCAATTGATCTCATCCTTTACTCCCCCCCTTTTTCTTCTAAGGGATACTTATCTACAATGATATATATATATATATATATATATATATAATCATCTGAATTAAACTCACCCATTTAATTTCACTGATCCCCAAGATGTCAATAGTTAAGTACATTATGGCCAACCTGGAGCACTTGGTCCCTCATTCTCATCTTTCCTTTTTTGCCATCTTTCATGTCTAGGGTGAATTCCTCCACTATTTCTGCCTGTTGGAGTTTTTCCCTTCTTTCAAAGCCCAGCTAAGTTGCCATCTCTTCCATGAAGCCTTCCTTGATTCTTCCAGTTGCCAAATTTCCCATATCTCTTGACCTAAGTCCCTCCTCTTTGCCTTTGCCCTCTTGTTTTGATGCCTTTAGCTTCTCCTCTATTCAATAGTAAGCTACTTGTGAGCAGATTATATATCTAAAGAGCTTAAAATGGTCAATAGTCTTAATTCAAAATATTTGGCTTTGAATACTGACTCCAACATTGACTAGCTATATGGACAATAGGCAATCGTATTATCTTTGTGAACCTCAGTTTTCTCATCTGTAAAATGGAATAATAGTATTCCTGCTACCTTACAGAGTTATCGAAAGATAGGACATAGAGTTCTTTGTAATCTTGAATAAGACACAGCATTTCAGTATCTTCTCTAAATTTTTAAGTCATTGGTAGAGTTGTTATTTTGCATTTGTGATACAAGTGTTTCATAAGGTTTAAAGGACTATTAAAATATGAATTATTATTATTATGCCCAGTTCCTTGCATATAGCAGATTTTTAGAATGTATTTGTGGAGTTGAATTAAGTTGTTTGAATTTTTGAATTAAAAGGACTATTACCATACTGCTGTGTTGCTATGATACCTCCATGGTATTCTTATTTTTTTATTGCAAATTTCCCTACCACCTTTATAATGTTATAGCCCATCTGTAGTATTTCTGTAATCAAAATTTGTGTGACCAGGGGTAACTCACCTCATCTTCAAAATGAGGCAATTGGATAAATGGGTCTGTAAAGGCCCTGACAGCCCTTGAGTTTTGATTTTAAAATATATGCTCAAAAGGAAAATCTGGGAATGGTTAAAAGAAAGCAAGGGAGTTTTTAGCAGCATTTTGCAAATACCTGCTAAATATTTAGAACTGTTGAAAATATTTGAATATTTGAAAGGCCTAAAAGCTATGTTAAAGAGCCCAGTAAAGAAGCTATGGTAGAGTTTTTGTTTTTGTTTTGTTTTGTTTTGTTTTTTTACAGAAAAGAAACAGGAGGAATTGAGGGAGGGGGGGATCTCCAAGCTGGAACTAGAAGCTAGGTGTCTCAACTCCAAGGATAGAACATTTTAAAATTGGGGAGAATCTACAATGAGCACCTGAATGTGTACTTGAGAGAGTACGTAAGAATGGAAATCACAACATTTGGATTCTAGTCCTGGATAGCCACCCAACAAGCTATGTGACTAATTTTTAATAGTATTTTGTTTTTCCAAATACATGTAAATTTTTTTTGATGACAAATAATTTTGATTTTATCAAGTTAAAAAGGGTTTGTACAAACAAAACGAATGCAGATAAAATTAGAAGGGAAGCAATAAACTGGGAAAACATTTTTACATTCAAAGGTCCTCATAAAGGACTCATTTCTAAAATATATTGAGAATTAACTCAAATTGATAAGAATTCAAACCATTCTCGAATCGATAAATGGTCAAAGGATATGAGCAGACAATTTTCAGATGAAGAAAAAAACTATTTCTAATCATACAAAAAAGTGCTCCAAATCACTATTGATCAGAGAAATACAAATTAAGACAACTCTGAGGTACTACTACACAACTTTCAGATTGGTTAAAATGACAGGAAAAGATAATGACGAATGTTGGAGGGGATGTGGGAAAATTGGGACACTGATACACTGTTGGTGGAGCATGACAGATCCAACCATTCTGGAGAGCAATTTGGAACTATGCTCAAAAAGTTATCAAACTGTGCATACCCTTTGACCCAGCAGTGTTTCTATTGGACTTATATCCCAAAGAAATCTTAAAGGAAGGAAAGGGATCCACATGTGCAAAAATGTTTGTGGCAGCCCTTTTTGTAGTGGCTAGAAACTGGAAACTGAATGGATGCTCATCAAATGGAGAATGGCTGAATAAACTATAGTATATGAATGTCATAGAATATTATTGTTCTGTAAGAAATGACCAGCAGGGCGATTTCAGAGAGGCCTGGAGAGACTTGCATGAGCTGATGCTGAGTGAAATGAGCAGAACCAGGAAATCATTATAAACAGCAACAACAATATTACATGATGATCAATTCTGATGGACATGGCTCTCTTCAACAATGAGATGTTTCAAACCAGTTCCAATTGTTCACTGAAGAAAGCCATATACACCCAGAGAGGGGGATATGAAATGTGGACCACAACATTACATTTTCATGCTCTCTATTGATATTTGCTTGCATTGTGTTTCCTTTCTCAGATTTTTTTTCCTTGTAGATACAATTTTTCTTGCACAGAAAATATATATATATATATACACACACACATATATATTCTATTTGTCAAGTATTTTAACATAATTAACATGTAGTGGACTTCCTGCCATCTGGGAAGGGGTGAGGGGGGGGGGGGGGATTTGTAACAGAAAGCTTTGTAATGGTCAATGTTGAAAAATTATCCATGCATATGTTTTGCAAATTAAAAGCTTTTTTAAAGAAAGAAAAAGTTGTCAAACTGCATATCCTTTGACCCAGCAGTGTTTCTATTGGGTCTGTATCCCAAAGAGATCTTAAAGGAAGGAAAGGGCCCCACATGTGCAAAAATGCTTGTGGCAGCCCTTTTTGTAGAAACTGGAAGCTGAGTGGATGCCCATCAATTGGAGAGTGGCTGAATAAATTATGGTATATGAATATTATGGAACACCATTGCTCTGTGAGAAACGACCAGCAGGACGATTTCAGAGAGGCCTGGAGAGACTTGCACGAGCTGATGCTTTCTCTCTTTCCTCATCACTAGCCATTGCTTCCCAGTCATCCAAACCATCTTCACTTTCTTCTTCCTCTTCTGGTACATGTAAAATTTTTAACATTCATTTTTAAAATTTGGAATTACAAATTATTTCACTCCTTCTCTTCTCAATCCCTTCCCTGGAATAGTAAATCATTTTATATGGACTACATCTATGCAATCATGCAAAACATTTTCACTTTAAAAACTAAAGGCCAAAAAAAGTGAAAAAAAAAATAAAGAAGTTTTCTTTTATGGGTAATGAATTCACTCTTTTCAATTATTTGGTTTTCTTTTTTAAATCAATAGTTTATTTTTTATATTTTTCATAACACCTGCTCTTAGTTTAATTTATTAGTTTATTAGTTTTCTTTCATTTTTATTAATCTCCCCTTTGATTTTCAAGATTTCCAACTTGATTTCCAATTAGAGATTTTTTTAGTTGTATGATCAATTCATTGATATGCTTTCTCTATATTTTATTGACGTAAGCATTTACAGATTTAAATTTTTCCTATGTACTACTTTGGTTTCATCTCATAAATTTTGGATTTTTGTTTCATTGTTATTATTCTTTTTGATAAAATTATTGATAATGTTTTATTTATTCTTTGATCTACTACTCATTCTGTAAGATAAGATTATTTTGTTTCAAATTTATTTTTATTCCATCTGTCTGTGGTTCCTTATTGAATGCAATTTTTATTGCATAGTGATCTGAAAAGGATGCATTTAATATTTCTGCTTTTTTTAAGGGTTTGTATGTCCTACTATTAACCTAACTATATGGTTAATTTTTTGTAGGTACCATGCACCACTGAGAAAAAAGATATATTCCTTTCTATTCAAATTCAATTTTTTTCAGAGATCTAATTTTTCTAAAATTTTATTCATATCCTTAACATCTTCCTTGTTTCATGTCTTGATTATATTTATCTAGTTCTGAGAAGGGAAAGTTGAGACCTCCCCTAGTAGAGCTTTACTGTCTATTTTCTCCCAGAATTCATTTAACTTCTTTAAAAATTTAGATGCTACACCATTTGGTGCATATATATTTTGTATTGATATTATTTCACTGTCTATAATATCTTTTAGCAACATGTAGTTTCCTTTTTTATCTCTTTTAAATAAGTCTATTTTTGCTTTTTCTAAAATCATTACTATCTTGGTTTTTTTTTATTTCAGCCAAAGTATAATAGATTCTGATCCATCCCCTTATCTTTACTCTGTGTGTCTCTTTGCTTCAGATATGTTTCTTGTAAACAAAATATTGTAGCATTCAGTTTTCTTTTATTCATTCTGCTATCTACTTCTGTTTTATGGATGAGTTAATCCCATTCACATTTACAATTAAGATTTCTCTCTCTCTCTCTCTCTCTCTCTCTCTCTCTCTCTCTCTCTCTCTGTCTCCCTTTTTTCTCCTCATCCTTTTAATCTTCCTCTTACTACTGTTCCTCTTTCTATTCCTCCTCCTTTTTTTCTTCCTCCTCCTTCTCCTCCTCCTTTTCATCAGTGTTTTGCTTTGGACCACTGTCTTCCCCCAATTTGCCTTCCTTTGTCAGCTCCACCCCTATATCCCTATAGAATAAGAAAGATTTATATACCCAAATGAATGTGTATGTTATTCTCTTTGATCCATTTCTAATGAGAGTAAGGTTCAAATGATGTCCAACACTGCATGATTCTTTTCACTGTAATAGGTCATTTGTGTCTCTTCATAGGAGATAATTTACCCCATTCTACTTCTCCCTTCCCTCTTCTCCCAGTGTAATACTATTTCTCACTTTTTAACTTGGTATTTTTGGATATCATCCCATCAAAGTTAATTTATATGCACATCTCTGTTCATATGTACTTCTTACTGTGAATAGAAATAAAGTTCTTAAGAGAGTTACATGTATCACCCTTCCATGTTGGGATGTAAACAGTTTAATTTTATTGAATCCCTTTTTTTTGTTTACCTTTTTATGTTTCTCTTGAGGCTTGTACTTGACAATTTTCTGTTTAGCTCTGGTCTTTTCATCAGGAATGCTTGGAAGTACTCTATTTCATTGAGTATCTTTTTTTTCCCTGAAGGATTATACTAATTTCCCTAGGTAGGGCACTGTTAGTTGTAATCCTCACTTTTTTGCCCTATGGAATATCATATTCCAAGTTCTTTGATTCTTTAATGTAGAAACTACTACTGCTGAATCCTGACTATGATTCCATGATATTTGGATTGTTTCTTTCTGGATGCTTATAATATTTTCTTCTTGACATGGAAACTTTGGAATTTGACATATTCCTGGGAGTTTTCATTTGGGGATTCATTTTAGGAAGTGATTAGTGGATTCTTTCGATTTTTATTTTACCTTTTGGCTCGAAGCTATCAGGACAGTTTTCTTGATAATTTCTTGAAAGACACTGCCCAGGCTCCTTTTATTTTTTTTAATCATGGCTTTCAAGTAGTCTGATAATTCTTAAATTCTATTTTCTATATCTGTTTTCCAGGTTAGTTGTTTTTCCAATGTGATAATTCACACTTTCTTCTTTTTTTAATTCTTTTGATTTTGTTTTATTATTTCTTGATATGTAAGCTTTCACTTTCCCAATTCTGATTTTTAAGAAATTATTTTCTTCAGTGAGCTTTTGTATCTCCTTTTCCATCTGACCAATTTTACTTATTAGGGAATTGTTTTCTTCAGGGAATATTTGTACATCTTTTTCCATTTTTGTGCTTCCTTTACCAAGTTGTTGGCTTTTTTTTCATTATTCTCTTGCATCTCTCTCATTTCTCCCCCAATTTTTCTTCTGCCTCTCTTATTTGATTTTTAAAAATTCTTTTTGAGTTCTTTCATGACCTGAGACCAGTTTCTATTTTTTGAGGCTTCTCATGTAGCTGTTTTGACATTGTTGTTCTCTTTTTGATATTTTTTTGATCTTCCATATTCCCACAGTAACTTTCTATCTTCAGTCTCCATTTTGGGGTTTTTTTGGTTGTTTTTGTAGAGGTGTTTGGTTTTGCTGATTTCCCCAGTCTATAGCATGACTTTTAATTTTATGTTAAAATTGGACTTTGTTCCTGGGGTGGTAGAAGCACTGTCCCAATCTGTTTACATCAACAGCATGAGGCCTTGCTACTGATGCTGCACAGTGGCTGGGGGCTTGATATCTTAGTGGGGTGTGGCCTTCTGCTTAACTGGACTGTGCTCCCTTTTTACCCAAGTGAGACACACTTTTTCCTGCCAACCTTCTTGGACTGCAAATTTTTTTCAACCTTTTTTTTTTGTTCTGCCATTTAAGAATTCATTTTGATATATTATTTTAAAGTTATTTGGAGGTGAATTTTTGAGAGTTCAGTAGAAAACCATGGTGACTAAATGCAGATTAAAGCATCCCACTTTCACCTTTTTTGGTTTTTTTTCTCATCGCTTTTTTTCCCTTTTGTATGATTTTTCTTTCCTAACATGACTAATATGGAAAGATATTAAAAACAATTGTACAAATATAGATTGCTTACTGCCTTGGAGAGGAAGTAAAGGAGGAAGGAAAAAAATTGAATTTAAAATTTTACAAAAATGAATGTTGAAAACAACATTTACTTGTAATTGGAAAAAATAAAATACTACTTAAATGAAAAAGAAATTCCTTCCAGAACTGCCTTTCTAACATTATAAAGGATTTGGTAAACAAAGGGATAGACTCCCTCTGACACTGTTAATCATCCCCTCCTTACTGGACCTATTATGTTCCACATTTTGCTAGGCACTGACAATACAAAGATAAAAGAAAAACAGTTCCTGTCTTCAAGTAGCTTACACTCTAAAGTGAGAATACAATATGTACATAGTATATAGTACAAACTACATACAAAGTAATACAAAATCATTTCAAGAGGGGGAATTACTAATAATTTGGAGGATAATGAAAAACTCTATGTAGGAGGTGACACTTGGAGCTGAGTTTTGAAGGCAGATGAGAATTCTGATAGACAGAGGAGAGGAAAAATCTGCCAGAGAAAAAATCTAGTCTAACCTTCCAGAACACCATATCACTATGGAATATCAGCATTAGCATTCCCCAAGTATTAAAGCTGAAACATGATCTCAAGTTTTCAGAATCCAGATCCAACATTCTTTCAATTGACCAATCAATAAAATTGGTAAATTTTGGTAAAAATTGGTAATAGATAAATAAATAAATTAAGCTTTTTCTATGTAATAGGAACTGGATCAAGAGATGTAAAAGGCTGTATCCCAGTATTTACCATTCCAGCCAATAAGCCAAGTCTAGTAAATTTCTGACAGTAGTGTGAAGGAGTTAATAATAAAGGAGACCAATGGGGGCCTAATATATGTGAGTCAAAAGGAATACAGCTATTTAAATTTTTTTTCAGATAATATCAAATTGACATTACACAGGATAGGACACTGAGAGTCAGATGGGGCCTAAGAAAACCCAAATGAGAAATTTGGCATTAACTCAGTTAGGGCATGCTAAGAAATTGTTCTTTTTGTACTTGCTCATTTCCCCTGCTCCCTGAAGAGAACTGATCTTTCATCTTCCATATGCGAAGAAGAATATTTATCTGACATTTCTAATCCTCTGAGAGATTCTGTTATCCAAATAGCTTGGGGGAGTAGAAAAAGTGTTCTTTCTTTTTCTTAAAAAATACATGGGTGACAATCTTGTTAAAGCTATTTCTACTCATCTACATGCAGGAATAAATTATTATTGATTAAGACATCCCTACATTTTGATTCTCATTATTACTATCCAGAGGCAGGGTAGTCATGCTAGGATCTACCAGCTGAATTTACTCCTCAAAGCACTGTCTTTGAAATAAATCTTTGGAGGACAGTCAAAGGTGATCCAATTTACTTCTGGAAAAATGACTTGAACAGATTAGAATTGAAGAGTGTATAAATGATTCAACTAAATATCCCACACCTTCGAATCAGTGTGGCTTTGTACAGAGATGTGGTTCTTAACTCTTTTTTGTCAAGGACTTTTTTGGCATTTGGCAAAGCTATGGACCTTTTGTCAGAATAACATTTTTAAAATGTGAGTAGTCAAGTCAACCATCCTTTATTAAACACTTGCTATGGATCAGGCATTGTGCTAAGATCTGGAAAGACAAATACAAGTAGAAATAATGACAGGAAAGTTATCAGGAAAGATAACACATAATA
>JAJPUD010000204.1:0-13233 GCA_023553655.1 Myrmecobius fasciatus | reverse complement strand
TATTATATATACTGATATATAATCATTAAGATTAAAATCCAAGTCCTCTGACTCTAAATTCATAGACCATGCTGCCTAGCCCTGCATTTGCAAAACTTCTGGTTTAGTCAAAGTGATGGCTTTCTCCCTCCCCAACTCTGGCTTTACTGGGAATCAGGATCCCACTTGGGCCATATCAGCACCAAACATGAGAGAATGCTCCAATGGGCATTTATGACACAAGGGATTACCCCTTCTTCCCCCTCTTCCAGACGTGGGACTTAGGATTTCAGAACTATGAAATACACAGGTGGTAGGGGTTTAGGATGGGAAGAGGAACAAATTGGAAAGAAATAGGATTCCCCTGCAGTTGTAAATCTGTGTTCCTATCTTTCAAACACTCTTGTTCATGAAACCTTTATAGATCCTCTCAACAGCTACTGTCCTCCCTCCCCAACTACTCTTTAGTCATCTATATATGGACATTTTTCTCTAGATAGTCATGCCCTAATTAGATGTACCTGAGTAGGATCTTGAACTTTGAGTCAGGAAGAATTGAGTTAAATTTTTCCTAGCTGCATCATCCTGGGAAACTCATTTTACCTCTGTCTACCTCAGTTTCCTCAGTTCCCAGGGTTATTATAAAGATCAAATTAGGGAATATTTTATTTCTAAAGTGCTTTGCCAAGATTAAAGCGCTCTATAAATGCTCTATTATTGTTGTTTCCCTTATTAGAGTGTAAGCTTTTTTTGAGTTGCGATTTTTCATTCTTGGTGCTTGTATGTAGTGCCTAAGACAGTGCAGCTAGGTGGTCTAGTGGATTGAGAGCCAAGCTGGAAGTCAGGAAGCCGCATCTTCCTGGGTTCAAACCTGGTCTCAGATACTTCCTAGCTATATGATCCAGGGCAAGTCACTTAACCCTGCTTGCCTTAGCTTCCTCATATGTCAAGTGAATTGGAAAAGTAAAAGACAAACACTCTAGTATCCTTGCCAAGAAACCCCCAAATGGGGTCACAGAGAAGTGGACTAGGCTGAGATGATGGAACAGTAATAACCCAGAAAATGAGGAAGTATTTGGGCCTTGCTCTTCTTGAGTTGTGTTAGGGGATGGTGGTCACTAAAAAATAAATAAGACAGGGCTCCCACCTGTTAAGGAGCTCATGGACAAGGAGGAAAGGAAAGTCTGTACATAGATACAGTGACCCGGGAAACATGAATAATTGTGTAACCTCAGATGAGGGTTCTGGGCTCACACTTCAAGAAAAGTGCCAGTGGGAATAGTTGCCCACACTGAGCCGGCACACTGATCACATGTTATATGCATGTCACAGGTTACCCAGAGATTGCATAAAAATAAAAATTGCACATGTCTCCACCCAGGATTTCTCTTGGGAACCTCAGAATTTACTTTGTCTTTACCCATAAAAGATCTTCCCTAGAAGACATATATTGTGTGTAGGTCTTTAGAGATATGGGGAAAAGGTTCCTCAGATTCTCTCTCTCTCTCTCTCTCTCTCTCTCTCTCTCTCTCTCTCTCTCTCTCTCTCTCTCTGTCTCTTTTCTCTCTCTCTCTCTGTCTCTCTGTCTCTCTCCTTTCTCTCTCTCTTTCTCTGTCTCTGTCTCTTTCTCTGTCTCTTTCTCTCTCTGTCTCTGTCTCTCCTTTCTCTCTATTTCTCTGTCTCTCTCTCTCTCTTTTCTCTCTGTCTCTGTCTCTGTCTCTTTCTCTCTCTCTCTCTTTCTCTCTGTCTCTGTCTCTCTCTTTCTCTGTCTCTTTTTCTTTCTCTCTATGTCTCTCTCTTTCTCTCTCTGTCTCTATCTCTCTTTCTCTGTCTCTTTTTCTTTCTCTCTCTCTCTCTTTCTCTGTCTCTGTCTCTGTCTCTCTCTCTGTCTCTCTCTCTGTCTCTATCTCTCTTTCTCTGTGTGTGTGTGTCTCTGTCTCTCTTTCTCTCTCTCTGTCTCTTCCTCTGTCTCTGTCTCTTTCTCTCTCCCTCCACTCCCTCTGTCTCTGTCCAGGGACCCACAGGAGCTCATAATCATGCAAAAGGTCCCTCTTTCCCATCAATGAATAGCCCAAATGATAATGATTATGCTACATTCAAAATTTTTAAAAAACAAAACGAGCACAAAACCTTTCTGGGATTACCTAGTTCCATTTCATTATTTGATTTTTCTTCTATTTACTCATTTACTTTTTAAATCCCATGCTTTGGTCTCAGGAACATTAAATCCCGCTTTGGGACCTGACCATATGAGCTTAGAAGAGCATTACTTACTCAATGATTGACAATGAATTCAGTGTGCTACCCAAGGGAACAAAAATAGATTGCCTTCCCATAAAGGACAATCTGGACTAAGAATTCCTTTTCAGGATTTTCATTTATATTTTGTGCTCTGTAAGCATCCGAATTAATTTTAAAATAATTCCCATCCTTATCCTACCCTATACCCTAGAGAGAAATGCAGTCACATATATTTTGTTTGCCTTATTGCATCTTTTTTTAAACAATAATAATATCAACAATAATATTTCATATTTATATAATGATTTCTGGTTAAAATGTTTTATATGTGCAACTAAATACATCATATCATTTTTGCTCATGGCAAGAAAGATAATAAGACACAGTAGGAACAATCCTGAAACTGGTGTTTTATTAAGTTCTAGCCCTTACTCTTATATCAAACCACATCACTCTGTAAGCCTCAGTTTCCTCATCTGAAAAATGTGCAAAAGTATCCAATACTTCCAATGTTATGCAGAAAGTAGTTTCTAACTATAAAGCACCATTATTAATAATAATAGTATCAGTTCTGTGAGAAAAGTAGTATAAATGTCTTTGTTCCCATTTTACAGATGAGGAAATCATTTCAAGATACACAAAGGATTAGCCCAGAGTTGCCCACTTTGTCAGGGGTACAGTCCAGGGCTGGATGTCAGGGCTTATGACTGTGCCCTCTCCAACCTGAACAGCTCCATCCATTTTCAGCATCTCATGTGATGTCACTATCTTATTTTATGGTTATTGGGTTTCTAAAGTTTCCCCTTTCTTGAGCTTGACTAGTAATTTTTCTCTTCTTTGTCCAAGGTCCCACAGCTGATAAGTAACAAGGTCAGGATTCAAATCCACATCCTCTGACTCTTCTCTTTGTTCTCCTCTGCTTTTCACTTTTGCAGCAGCACTAACTCTTTGTGCTGACACACTGGGGGCCCTGCCAAAACCAGCCCCTGAGAAAATGAATTGTTGAGATGCCGATGAGGCAATCAAGCATTATCTGAAATTATGCTTTTAAAAAATTAAAATCAATCAAACACCGAGAAACCCTCATGAAACGAGGAGGTGTTTAAAAGACGGAGGCTGAGGAGCCTTGAGAAAAACAACTTAAATTATTGAAACAGGCTTTTCACTGTGTGGGGAAAATGTTCCAATAATGTCAGATTAAAATTTAAATCTATTTACCTTCCAGATGGTTTTCTCCAGTGTTCTTATTAAAGTCTGAAAGTTACCTGTGTGTCTGTGGAGGAGAGTTCTGTTTGTTGGTTTAAAAAAAAAAAGTCAGTCAAAGTGAAGGGGAATAGGTTGATTTTCCTGACTT
Source organism: Myrmecobius fasciatus (assembly GCA_023553655.1). Classification (NCBI taxonomy): domain Eukaryota; kingdom Metazoa; phylum Chordata; class Mammalia; order Dasyuromorphia; family Myrmecobiidae; genus Myrmecobius; species Myrmecobius fasciatus. The sequence goes on along the minus strand of JAJPUD010000204.1, from coordinate 9,659 downwards.
TTGTCTCTGAAAGAGCATCTGAAAAATATAATAACAGCAGCATTTCTATAGTGCCTCGAGGTTTGCTTTTTTATTTCATTTGTCCCTCACAATATCCCTGTGAGATAGGTCTTAGGAGTACACCCATTTTACAGATGAAGAAACTCAGATTGAGAAGTTAGGCGATTTGTCTAGCATTAGAAAGTAGAATTGAGAGCATCAGCCAGGAGAACCTGATTTCAAATCCGACCTCAGGCACTTGACATTGGCTGTGTAATACAGAGTAAGTCACTTAGTCCAGATTGCCTCCCAAAAAATGGGGGGGGATTTAAACCCAGTTTTTTTTTTTACTCAAAGGCTGTCTCTCCATCCCCTATACCGCACTGATACACCATGAAATGAAGAAGCTTGATTAGATGGCATTAAAAGCCCCTTTCATCTTGAAATCTAGAACCCAAAATAGCCTGCCCTTCACTTCAGTTTTTCTCATTTGTAAGATGTCAAAAACAATACCCTACTTGAGGATTCTATGAGCTAATGCACACAACACACTTTGCACATTTTAAAAGTATTTTTGTTATTATTATTCTAGCATGCTTCCTCCCTCACACATGTTACTGTATTCATTCCCCTGCTGAGAAATGAAGGTGCCTTTATTCCATGTTGGGTTCATTCTCAGAATGAGAGCACACATATTCACATCATTTTTAAGGCTGTTTCCTTCATTTCATTCTTCTTGATCTGGGGGTGAATTTGTAATACTGAATTTATAACATAAAACCCCTTCTAAATCAAGAGACAGGGATGTCTGACATATGGGATTAAGAGGGCTTTCCGGCAGAATTAATCAGACAAAGAAATTGGAATGCAGAGAAAAAAAATCTTCCATAAAACAGTTATCTTCATGCACAGCGATGGCCCACTTAATATTAGCAGTAGGTGATATTTATATGACACTTTATAATGTGTAAAGCACCTCAGCTACAAGGGCTCTTTTGACCCTCACAAAAACCTCTCTGGTGGTCCGAATGACAAGTACTATTATTTACTGAGGGGGACTCTGAGGTTCAGAGTGGTCATCATTTATACAAGGTCACACAATTGGGAAATATCAAAGGCAGGATTTGAATTCAGGATTTGAATTCAGGATTTGACTCTAGGTCCACTAAATCAAAAATCAATCAATAAACATTTATTTGTTTAGTACCTATTTTGTGTCGGTCACTGTGATAAGCGTCTAAGTGGTACAGGATTGTCAAGAGGGGTGTTGCCAGCATTAAAGAAGGTGCTGAACTCTATGAACAAAGCGGAATGGCAATAGCTCAAAAGAAATGTGAGATGGGCAAATTTATACTCCAAATGTTCTTATGGACTATTTGCACCTGACCTGTGGTAGAGTTTGCCTTTTTTTATTAAAGCTTTTTATTTTTAAAACATATGCATGGATAATTTTTCACCTGAAATTTTTTGTTGGAAATACATCTGAGCTAGAAAATAGATCCAGTAGATAATATAAGAGTTTTTTGGACTACCTGGAAGCCATGATTTAAAAAAAGTCTGGGAAGCATTTTTCAAGAAATTATCAAATAAAACTGCCCTGATATATTAGATAACCAGAGGGCAAAATAGAAATGAAAGGATCCACCAATCATTTCCTGAAAGATATTCCCAAACAAGAACTCCCAAGAGCATTATACCTAGATTTCAGAGCTCACAAATCAAGGAGAAAGCATGTCAAGTATCCAAAAAGAAAAAAATTTCAAATATTGTAGAGCCACAGTCAGGATTACACAGAATTTGGCAGCTTCCACACTGAAGTAGAGTTTAGGATATGCTATATTAGAAGGCAAGGAAGTTAGAATTATAACAAGAACCACCTGCCCAGCAAAACTGAATATAATTGTTCAGGGAGAAAAATGGTTTTATAATAAAAGTGAATTTTCAAGTATTTCAAATTAAAAGACCAGAGCAGAATAAAAAATTTAACCTCCAAATAGAAGACTCAAGGGAAAACATAAAAAAGTAAAAACAAAAACAAATGCAAAAAATACAAGAATGAGATATTATAAGAAATTCAATAAGGATAAACTGTTTCCATTTCTATATTGCAAGATAATATTTGCAACTCTTAACTTTATTACTGTGAGAGTCAATTAGAAGGGATATATATAAAGAGAGACAGAGTGTAAGAATATCAGGTGACCTTGGTGGGAAAGGGGCAAGAAAGTAAATTGCACTGGGAGAAGGAGGGAGGATATAGAATGGGGTAAATTATCTTACATAAAAAAGACATGAAAAAGCTATGACAATGAAGAGGAAATGGGGTGAAATGGACAAAGTTTGAATATTATTCTCATGAAAGTGGCTCAAAGAGGGAATAACATACACTTAATTGGATATAGAAATCTAACTTATTCTATAAGAAAGTAAAAAAAAATGTTGGGGATAATACAAGGGGAAAGGGACACTGAAAAAAGGAAAAGTATATTGGAGAAAGTGGTGATCAGAAGTAAAATACTTGTGAGAAGGGAAAGGATGGAGTGTGAGAGAGAGGGGGATAAACAAGAAAAAAATGACATGGAGGGAAATGCACAGTTAATTATCATAACTATGAATGTGAATGGGATAAATGCACCCATAAAACAAAAGTGGACAACAGAATATATTAAAAACCAGAATCCTAGAATATATTGTTTAAAAGAAACACATACAAAACAGAGATACACACAAGATAAAGGTAAGGAGCTAGAGCAGAATCTATTGTGCTTCAGCTGAAACAAAGAAAATTGGGATAGCAATCATCTCAGACAAAGCAAAAGCAAAAATAGAATTAATCAAAAAAGATAAAGAAGAAAACTTTGTCTTGCTGAAAGGTACTATGGATAATGAAGTCATATTAATACTAAACAAATTTGCACCAAATAGTATAGCATCTAAATTGTTGAAGGAGAAAAATTTTAAAGCTTTTTATTTTCAAAATATATGCATAAATAATTTTCAACGTTCACCCTTGCAAAACCTTGTATTCCAATTTTTTTCTCCCTCCCTTCTCCTCACTCCATCCCCCCAGATGAAAAGCAATCCCATATATATTAAACATGTGCAATTTTTCTACACATATTTACAGAATTATCATGCTATATAAGAAAAATCAGATGAAAACGAAAAAATGAGAAAGAAAACAAAAAAACACAAAAACAACAACAAAAAAGGGAAAATACTATGTTGTGATTCACACTCAGTCTCTACCGTCCTCTCTCTCTACATCACAAGTCCATTGGAACTGGCCTGAATCACCTCACCAAGTCTATCAGCTGATCATCACATAATCTTCTTGTTTCTGTGTACAGTGTTCTCTTGGTTTTACTTACTTCGCTTAACATCAGTTCCATGTAAGTCTCTAGGCCTTTCTGAAATTATCCTGTTGATCATTTCTTTTAGAGCAATAATATTCCATAACTTTCATATGCCATGATTTGTTCAATCATTCTCCAAATGATTGGCATCCACTCAGTTTTCAGTTCCTTGCCTCTACAAAAAGGCTTGCTACAAACATTTTTGCACATGTGGGTCCTTTCCCCCCTTTCATGATCTCTTTGGGAAATGGGTCCAGTAGAGACACTGCTGGTTCAAAAGGTATGCCCAAGTTTGATAAGCCTTTGGGCATAGTTCCATATTGCTCTCCAGAACAATTGGATCATTTCACAATTCCACCAACAATGCATTAGTGTCCCAGTTTTCCCACATCTTCTCCTACATTCTACTTTATCTTTTCCTGTCATCTTAGCTAATCTGAGAGGTATGAGGTGGTACCTCAGAGTTGTTTTAATTTGCATTTCTCTGATCAATAGGGATTTAGAGCACCTTTTCATTCTTCATCTAAAAATTGTCTGTTCAAATCCTTTGACCATTTATCAGTTGGTCTTATAAATTTGAGTCAATTCTCTATATATTTTAGAAATGAGGCCTTTATCAGAGCCCTTAGATGTAAAAGAAAATTTCCAAATTCGCTGCTTCTTGTCTGCATTAGTTTTATTTGTACAAAAACTTTTTAAATTAATATAATCAAAAATATTCATTTTGTATTTCATAATGTGCTCTAGTTCTCTTTGGCTATAAATTCCTTCCTTTCCCACAGATCTGAGAGGTAGACTATCCTTTGTTCCTCTAATTTGCTTGTAGTATCACTTTTACATCTAAATCATGAACCCACTTTGACTTTATCTTGGTATAGGGTGTTATATGTTGATCAGTGCCTAAATTCTGCCATATGAATTTCCAATTTTCCCTGCAATTTTTGTCGAATAGTGAGTTTTTATCTCAGAAGCTGTGGTCTTTGGGTTTATCAAACATTAGATTACCATAGTCACTGACTATTGTATCTTGTGAACCTAATCTATTCCACTGATTGACTACTCTATTTCTTAGTCAGTACTAAATGGCTTTGATGGCTGCTGCTTTATAATATAGTTTTAGATCTGGTATAGCTAGGTCACCTTCATTTGCCTTTTTTTCATTAATTTTCTTGAAATTCTTGACCTTTTATTCTTCCAGGTGAACTTGGTTATTATTTTTGTAGCTCTGAAAAATAATTTCTTGAGAGTTTGATGTAGCACTGAATAAGTAGATTAATAGGTAGAATTATCATTTTTATTATATTAACTCAACTAACCCATAAACACTTTATATTTTTCCAATTGATTAGATCTGATTTTGTTTGTGTGGAAGTGTTTTGTAATTGGGTTCATATAGTTACCAACTTTGTCTTGATGGAGAAATTGAATGAGTTCCAGGGGAAAAGAGATAATACAACTTTACTACTGGCTTAACCTTCTTCTCTCAGAACTAGATAAATCTATCCCAAAAATAAACAAGAAAGAAGTTAAAGAGGTGATTAAATTCTGGGAAAGTTAAATGTGATAGATTTCCGGAGAAAAATGTAATGGGAATAGAATGGAAAACACCTTTTTTTCTCAACAGTAAACAGCACTACACATTATTATTAGGGCATAAAAACCCAGCAACCAAATGCAGAAAAGCAGAAACAGTAAACACATATTTTTTCAGATAGTAATGCAATAAAAATAACACTGAATAATGGACGATGGAGAAATTAAAAATGAATTGGAAATTAAACAATTTAATCCTAAAGAACAAGTGTGTCAAAAAGCAAATCATAGAAATAATCAATAATTTCATTTTGAGAAATGACAACAATAAGACAACATACCAAAATTTATGTGATGAAGCCAAAAGTCAACTGGGGAGAAATTTTGTATCTCTAATTGCTCATATCAGTAATTAGATGAAAAGAAGATCAATGAATAATTGGGCATGCAACTTAAAAAAAACCCTAGAAAAGGAAGGAATTAAAAATCTCCAATTAAACACCAAATTGAACATCCTGAAAATCAAAGAAAAAATTAATAAAACTGAAAATAAGAAAATAATTGAACTAATAAATGAAACTAGAAACCAGTTATGAAAATAACAATTAAAATAGATAAACTAACTATAGGCTAATTTGATTTTGAAAAGGAAAGGAGAAAATCAAATGACTACTATCAGAAATTAAAGGGATAGATTCACTATCAATAAAGAATAAAATAATACAATTATTAGGAGCTTTTTTGCCCAATTATACGCTAATAAATTTGACAATCTAAATGAAATGGATGAATACCTAAAAAATATAAATTAACAAGATTAATAAGAGAATTAAAATACTGAAGTAACCCAATTTTAGAAAAAGAAATTCAGCTATCAATTATCTTCCTAAGAAAAAATATCCAGGACCACATGGATCCACAAGCAAATTTTACCAAATATTTAAAGAACAATTAAATTCAATATAAACTATTTGGAAAAATAAGTGAAAAAGGAGTCCTACTAAATTCCTTTTTTATAACATAAATATGGTGCTGGTAACAAAACCAGGAAGAAACAAAACAAAGAAAATTATAGACCTATTTCCTTCATGAATATTAATGCAAAAATCTTAAATAAAATATTAACAAAGAGATTAACAGCAATATATCATAAGAATCATATACTATGACCATATGGGATTTATGACAGGAATGCAGGGCTGGTTCAATGTTAGAAAAATTATCAGCATAATTGACCATATCAATAAAAAAATCCAACAGAATAATCATATGAATATCTCAATAGATGCAAAAAAAGTATTTGACAAAATATAGTGTCCATTCCTACTAAAAATATTATCTTCCTAATGGAATGTTATTGTTGTATAAGAAATGACAAACACCTAGAAAGACTTACATGAACTGATGCATAGTGAAGTGAATAGGACCAGAAGATATTTTACAGAGTAAAAGCAATATTATTCGATGAAGAATACTAAATGACTTATCTATTCTTAGTAATACAATGATCCAAGACAATCCCAAAGGACTAATAATGAAGCATACTATTCACCTCCAGAAAAAGAACTGATATTGACTGAATTCATACTTAAGCACACTATTTTTCACTTTTTTCCTTTTTTTCTATTTGTGTTTTCTTATACAAAATTACTAATATGGAAATGTTTTACATAATTGACATATATAACACATATTTGAATGTTTACAGTCTCAGAGGAGGGGGAAGGGAGGGAGAAAAGGAAGGAGAGAGGAATAGGATTTGGACTTTAAATAAAAATGTTTTTAAAATTGGGGGGAGGGGAAATGGGGAAATTAAGATTTACAGAAATTATCTGATTTCCCCAAGTTCATACTCATAGTATGAGAACAAATAAACAAATACAAATAGCTAATTTGGGAGGTTACAATCTGACTCCCATGTAAATTTGTAGTCTGATTTTGAAATACTCCTTTAAAAATCAATGAGATAAAGTGGAAAAGACCATGATTTTAGATTGAAAGAACCTGGCTTCAAATTCTACCTTCCATCTGACCTTAAATAAAGCACTTCATTTTTCTGGACCTCAGTTTCCTGTTCTGTAATAAGAAGTTGAATTAGCTGGCCCTAGAGATGCCATCCAGCTCTATATTTATGATGCCCTCTCATTCACTCTAGTCTCAGCCAAACTGGGCTATGTGGTGTCCTCCACCCACCCAAGCCTTCTCCATACATCATGTTCTAATCATCTTCCCTCTTCATCTTCATCTTTTTTATCGCTGAGCTCCTTCCTAAGCTCAGATCAAGGGCCACTTCTTTCTCATTTCCCTAGATTAAAAAAAATTACTTTGTATTTATTTTGCATATATCCTGTATTTATTTTATCTAGCTACATCATATGTTATATTCCCCAAGGGGGATGTAAACTCCTTGAGAACAAAGGCCACTTCATGTTTGTATTTGTATCTTCAGCATCCATTGTAGAGCTTGGAATAAAAATAGATGTTTAATAAGTTTGTTGGCACCCAATAATTTTAGTAGGGAAGGTGAATCTAACATCCAGAGATCATTCAAATGTGGTTATGATAGGAGACTGGGACAGGAACAGGTTCTGCAATTTCACTAGAATAGGTAAATTCTAAGGACACCATCAACTACTGAAGATTGCTACCTTCTCTGTCATTTATTGTCCTGGAGATTTGCCTAGGACATTGAATAAGTGATTTGTGTGTCAATTTAGCATAGATTTAGAGTTTGAAGGGACGTTAGTCCAAGCCACTTGTTTTATAGAGAAGGCAATTGAGGCACAGAAAACTTAACTGACTTGCTTAATAGGGCTTCTAAGTATCTGAGACAGGATTCAAAATGAGATGTTTCTAACCCCAAACCCATCATCCTCTTCATTAGATGACACTTAAATGTGACTTAAATCCAGGTTTTCCTATTTCTGGGCCATTTTTTTGTATACTACTCCAACATGTGGGCACCCCAAACAACTCTTATTATTATAACATTATATTATTAATGTTGATAATTAATATAATTGAACTGGTTCATTATTCTACATTTGCCTGGAAATCTCCCTGTATCCCTATGTTCCAATTCCTCCATGTGCCAAATGTTCCATGGGTTCCATTTTCTCTCACCTCTCAGAACAAGTGGAATTTTCAGTCCTCCAGGTCTCATTCAGTGTAAGATGATCAATTCCATCTACATATAGGAGCATTCATTCATGGAACCATCTCCCATCTCCAAAGTAACTCTTCCCCCCCCCCAACTTTTAACTTTTCTCCCCTCTGCTCTAAACTCTCATCTTTCTGAGAGCACAGAATCTACTTTCCACTAATTGCCAAACTTTGATTTGATTCTAAATATCAGCCATAACTCTTTATCCCCCTGTTCCCCTTACTTCATTCATGTACCCTTCCATGTTGTAATGTGCTCCCATAAAAGAAGCATTCATTTATAGGCAAAGTGTTTCCAGGTTCTGTTCACCACATCACCTGTCTGCCTCTTCACTGTTACCTCTACCAGATTTCCTTCCTTTATTCTTGTCTCCTTGTGTAACTTTATAAAGAAATCTCTTCCTGTTATTACTCTATTACTTGCACTTATCCACTTTAGAAATTCTGTTGTTTGGGATGTTCAAGAAGCAAATAATCTCTTCAGTTATTGTTTTCTTTCTAAAAAATATCTCAAACTCTTCTTTATTATTGAAATCTATCTCACATTTTCAGAATAGGTCACCTTGAGCTACATGTTGAGCTCCAGTGCTCTTTGGAACACTTTATTTCATTCTCTCTTCCTTTTTCTAAGAAGTGCAGAATGATCTTGTTATTTCCTTTCTATTTGATAGTCTTTCTACTGATGGTTTGCATCAGTTTTTTTAATTTGCATCTTGTTTTTTAATTGAATTTTTATATTTAATCATTATGTGTCTTGAAATTTGCATTCTTGGGTTTTTTTCCAGAGGCGATCTGTGAATTTTTTAATTAGGATTTTATTTTCTATGTTCAGAAGTTCTGGTCAGTTCTCTTCTATTATTTCTTTAATTTTTAATTTTAGGCGTTTTTTTTTGTTTTGTTTTGCCCTGACATGTTCTGCCGGGAGACTACCATAGTCAGGTCATCTCTATGCCTTCTGTATTAAAGATCCACATATTTTATTTGCATAGTGAGCACATTTCTTCTAATGTTTCCGATGTTTGATTTAATCTTTAAGGTTGTCCTCTACTTCTGTGTATTAGTATTCCCATTATGTCTCACTTAAATCCAATTCACTTTCAAGTCGACATCCTCCTCTTGATGTCAGTGATCCTCTTCAAGCAAGAAGGATGAATAATAACAACAATAATTTGTATTCCCAACAAATTGCAATTTAGACTTTTTTAGCACTGATGTTTCCAGGCTGAAGCTCATGGGAGCTTTTATTCCTGAAGGGCTATGGCCAAGCTGGCTATTGAGACCCAAACAAAATTCTGGAACCTGGAGCCAAGGTCTCTATGGCACTGAAAAGAGGGAAGGAGGAATGGAATACAGGGATAGGTTTTGATTTCAATTCCTATTGTGTACTGGTATAGTTTCATTACTGGACATGAAGAAGAGATCCCAAGTGAGCTCAGGATCAGAGAATATAAATTTCTAGGTTTGAGGATATTTTTAAACTTTATTTTTGATTCTGGGTGTTCTAGACCATAGAAATAATTGAAGTTTTATCTTCTGTGCATAATTCTGTTTTGGAGGTGTTTGAAAGGTGATGGGGACTGGAGAAACTGTCTAGTCCACCATCTTGTTACTCACATGTCCCAAAAAAAA
>JAJPUD010000203.1:843277-853396 GCA_023553655.1 Myrmecobius fasciatus | reverse complement strand
TGAACTGATGCTGAGTGAAATGAGCAGAACCAGGAGATCATTATACACGGCAACAACAGTACTATATGACAATTAATTCTGATGGACATGGCTCTCTTCAACAATGATATGTTTCAAACTACCTCCAATTGTTCACTGAAGAAAGCCATATACACCCAGAGAGAAGGATGCGAAATGTGGACCACAACATAACATTCTCATACTCCTTGATTGATGTTTGCTTACATTGTGTTTCCTTTATCTGATATATCGTTTGTGTAGATAAGATTTTTCTTGCACAACAATGATAAGTTTGGAAATATGTATACATATATTCGATTTGCCAATATTTTAACATAATTAACATGTAGTGGATATCCTGCCATCTAGGGAAGGGGTGGGGAAGTTGGGGGGAAAAATTTGTAACGGAAAGCTATGTAAGGGATATTATTGAAGAATTACCCACACATATGTTATGCAAATAAAATAAAATTTAAAAAAAAACTAATATGACTTTCATTGCATTTGTATTCCCTAACGTCTACTCCCAGATTTAGTGACAAGTTCCTGAACAATCTGTCAAAGTTATATGCTTTAGCAGACATATCCAAAGTCGGTCAAATCTAGGAACACTCAAAAGTTCCAAGGTTAGTTTCACATGTTACTTTGGAGCTTGAAAAGAAACAAATAAGTAAATGCAATGAGACCATTCCCAAAAAACAACCGTTTCTGCAGTTTCTCTAAGGGATTCAGAGGTGGGGAATGTCGTGCCTATGAGACATGTAAAGTCAGCATAACAGAATAATAGAGAATCAGAGGAAGAAGAGGACCAAAAGTGACCTGTATGCAAGTGACTTTATTCCTCAGCCTCAATGCAGTATCATAATAGTCTAGGTTAGAAGGGACTTTAAGGATCAATTAAGCACATTTTCCCATTTCATGGAGAAATGTTTCTATGACATTCTATGAATATTTTTAGCTTAAATAATGCCCACAGAAATTCCTTGTTGCAAATAAAGTTTATTGGTGAGGTCTTACCCATTATTTGGTAGTTCTGTTGTACAAATCTATTCACAAAATATTGCTGATTGTGCAGAAGCTTGCTTTGCATCCCATTAGCTTTATTCTATTTTATTCATTTATTTTGTTCTGGAGACCTGTTTTAAAGAAGTGTAATTCCCCAATATAGATCTTCAAATACTTGAACTCCACTATCAGGTCCCATGATACATCTTCTCATTTCTATACAAAATATCACCATTTCCTTCAAACAAAGGAAATTAGAAATCCATATTAAAAATTTCATACTGTAAAATTTTAACCTACAAACACAAACAAGTCTTTTAAAAATTTAAGACAATGTCATTCATTGTCTTTCTATGGAATTAAATATTGTGTGTGTGTGTGCGTGGGCATGTTTGTTTGTGTGTGTGTGTGTGTTTAGGCAATTTCAAATAATCTTATTTCCAGGCCATCCTGTCCAATTTAATGTTAAGTATTGAATAAATGTATGTTATTTCTTTTATTTCCCAACTGGAGGTTAAGTAAGGTTAACAAGGATATTGTACCTGAATAAGTTCTACATTTAGAGTTCTGATTAAGGTCTGCCCTAGGAAGTTTTCTCCCACACTGGTAAAGAAAGGTAACTTGCTCTTTCCAAATTCAGCTGTAGCATCAAAAGAAGGAAAGAAAGAAAAAAATGAACAGAAAGTTAAATAGTTTTATCCATTGTTCACTAAAAGCTCTCAAAATCATGGACAAGTTATTGTAGGAACAAAAATTTGACAAATTTCAAAGGTACAATTTAAACACTGTTAAAAGTTTTAATTTTATAAGAACGAGAATGGATCAATCTATTAAATTTACTTATAATCTACAACTTATAAATTAATTGTATTATCAGAGAATTGAGAGTGAATTTGAGAATTGTATTCTCAAAGTCTGTCAGTCAATTAATTTGGAACTTGGAACCCATTTACCCATGGAAATTGTTTTAAAAATGATGGTTAGCTTCAAAGGCCAGCACACAAATTATATTCTACTCATAATGTGGCTAAAATATGTATTATTTTAAATTAAACTCTAAAAGATCACATGGAACATGACAGGAAAAAGGAATTTCTTCCACCATTTTTGATGGACATCTGATCATAAGGACAATTTCAACCAATAAAAAAAGGCGAATATGTTTTTGTCACCCTCCCAACACTCCATTCCACCCATTTCTGACCTTCTCTTATACCTGCTGATACTTCTTACTTTGTCTGTAAAAATTTTGAGAATAGAGCAAAATAGGTTACAATACTATTTCTCAAAGTGCTCCATGCTCCAAAATTACTTTCCTTCTTAAGATCTGCCTATAACTTTTAGAGCAAATTCTATTTCTACAATGATTTCTGGGTAAATCAAGATTATTTAATTAATCCACACTGACATGCAAATAGATGATTAATTCAGCTCCTTAACCTTCCCAATTAACACAAATAACTAATTAATCAAATTCCACATTATCAAAAAAAAAAAGTTGAAAAAATTCAGAGTGGAAGAAGATAATTTAGAGAAGCAACTCATACTGTAGATAGGCTAGTCGACTTAACTGTTTTCTTCTCCAAAATGTTAGCTGTCCTAAAATGTTCCCAGATTTTCATATTACTTTTCTTTCAACCAAATGGCAGCTGGACAAAAAGCACCATACATGAAGAGGGGAAAATCTGACTTTATATTAGGTCTCAGACCTTTCAGGATTATTGTAAAGGTCATATAAAAACAATATTAGAGAAGCACCTTGCAAACCTATAGCACTATATAAATGCTATCATTATCCAATTACAAATCCAGAAACTTCTCAGAGAATCAAGTTTTTCACAACAGAAATTTTTAAAATAGCTATTTTGTTTATTTATTTTTAATATCAAAGAAATTTTTAAGTGTTTCCAAGTCAGCCATTTCCTCCAGGAATATGAAAATGAACAATGAAATATAAACTTATTTAATACCAATTATATGGAAAATATCATAACAGATTTTTAGGAAGATACAAGTAAAAATAAGACAACATCCCTATCCTAAGGAAAATTTCAACTGAAATTTTCCTGAATAAACAATAACAACAACAAATAACATCATTTAAGCATCAATATTGGGAGTCTTCTTACTGATAATTTTTTTTATTTTAATATGCTTCAACCCACATTCAATCTCCAGAGTTCTGGATGCCACTGGCAGTCAAAACGGATGGTCATTTAAAAAAATGCATTAATTATAATTGAGGGGAAGGAAATTAGTAAATGAATAAAAAACATGACTAAGTTCATATTAAATGACAAGAAATGTGCTGAGTACGGAGGATACAAATCGGAAAAAAAATAGATAGTTCTCACTTTAGGGATCTCAAAATCTGTAAAAAAAAATATACAAATAAAAGAGTTCCCTGAAGTACATACAGAAAGGTCCAAAAGTGCTAAGTTTCAGCTGCAGGAGACAGATCAAGGCCCAGGGAACTTTAGCACATCTCATGACTATGTCCATATATCTGGGATCTGGAAAGGAGAGTGTCAAGGCTGGATGCTAAGTCCAAGTGTTTCTCTATCTCACTGGAAGTGAAGAAGTCATTTGATAGCTATGTCAATTCTTGATACGCTGTGGAGTCAAAGAAGCCTGGCTAGAGAAAGGGTCTAAGGAAAGCAAAGAAGTTAAAGGGTTCCCTCAGGCATCTTCCCCATCCAGCTTCCATGAGGTTGAGACAGTAGTCCAGGTTTTAAGGGAAAAGGTTCTTCTCCTGTCAATTCTTCTCACTTGAGCCCAGATAGATCTGTGTAGTCTGTGAGTATGGGGATAGGAACAAAGAGATGACAAGGAGAAAGGGTGCCCAATTAGCATTTTTCCCTCCCAGCCAGCCTAATGGAGTCTCCATAGATCTGTTTTCCAACCACTTCCAATCCCTTTAACAGAAATCAATAGGAAAGAGAACAGTAGGCAAAATTGTGGCATTGTTCAGTATCATGATATAAAACAATATAGTAAGAAGGTCATTTATGACTATATCTGAGCACTACATCAGCAGCACTAGTGTTCAAATCTCCACCCCTTATAACAATAAGGATAAAGGAATACTATAAAAGGTTCACTTTTTAAAATAAATTATATTTGGTTTTATATTTTTATAAAATTATAGTTGTAACTATAATAAAAAGAATATTAACAATATTCATTTTTATGGGTTTCCTCACCCCAAATTTGGTGCTCCCTACCTATCCATGATTCATCATTTGTTACTTAGATTCCATAAAATTGTAGTTTCCCTAACAAATGATGAGAATGTGGAATTCAGAGAAACACAGAATGATATACATGAACTAATATAGAACAAAGAAAGCAAAGTCAAGGAGAAATATGCGTATGATAACAATACAAATGAAAACTATAAAGAGATCAGAACTCAAATTAAACTGGATCAAAGATCTTTGAACACCTTTCCCTCCTCTAAATAGAAATGAGGTAGAGAGGATTACAGGTGCTAAGTGTCACATATACTGACATATGCAGTGGCAATAACCATTTGTTTTTATTTTTTTGGGGGGAGGTTCAATTGTTTTTCTTTATTACAAAGGTTAGGGGAATTAGAAAATGAAAGTTTAAAAAAGCATCAATATCCAATTTTTTGATACCAAAAAGAAAGCTGCTATAAATAACTAAAAATATAGATCCTTTTTTTCCCTTCTAATCATCTTGGGAAATATATTTGGAGGTGGTATTGCTACATCAAAGAATATAGGCAGTTTAATAATTCTTTAGTCAAAATTCCAGATTAGTCTCCAAAATGGTTAGATCAATTCACAGTTCCATCAGCAGTGAATTAGAGTCCCAATTTTCCATATCCTCTTCAAATATTTCATCCAATCTGCTAGGTATAAAAGATATCTCACGGATGTTTTTAATTTGTATTTCTCTAATTGATAATTATTTAAGAGAATTTTTTCATATGTCTATAAATTGCTTTGATTTTTTTCATCAGAAAACAGCCCATTAATATTATTTGACCATTTCTCAGTTGACATATAGATTTGACAAAATTCTTGATATATTTGAGATGTGAGACTTTTTCTTGAGAATCTCTCTGTAAAAAAGAGAGAGAAACAGAGAGAATCTCTCTATAAAAATTTCTCTCAATTTTCTGCTTTCCTTCTGATCTAGGCAATATTTGTTGTATTTGTACAAAACCATTTTTAATTTAATGTAACTAAAATTGCCCATTTTATATCTACAAGATTTTCTCTCTTGTTTATTCATAAATTGTTCACTTATCCATAAGTCTGATAGGCAATATAGTTCACGTTCTTCAAATTTTCTTGTAATATTTCTCTTTATACTTCAGTTATGTATCCATTTTAATCTTATCTTGGTAAATGGTATAAGATTTTGATCTATATCCAATTTCTTCCAGATTGTTTTCCAGTTTTCCCAACAATTTTTGCCAATTAATGAAATCTTATCTGTCAAATTTGTCTTTATATTTCTCAAATATAAGGTTACTACATTTGTTTCTATAAATTGCATGTCTACTCTGCCCATCAATTAGGGAATAGCTAATCAATTTGTGGCATATAAATATGATAGAATACTATTCTGTGATAAGAAATGATCAACTTAAAGATCCTAGAAAAACATGAGTGGACTTGAAGGAAATAATGAAGAGAGAAATAAGCAGAACAAAGACAACATTGTATACAGTTAAAGACAATATTATTTTAAGAACAACTCTGAGGGACCTAAATCATTTTGACTATTATGAATACTCAAATTAACTAGAAAAGATATAGAAAGGAAGATGTTGTCTGCAGGATAGAAGAGATAAATATAAGTATGTAGAAAATGGTTTTACATTTGTATTGTTTATTCTAATTACCAATTAATTTAAGGCATAATCTACTTTTGTCAATCTTTCCTTTCTGTCTTCTAATAAAATTTTTGTGCTACAAAAGGGGAAAAACCCTGTTCAAGACACTTCATGGAATAACTGCCAACTACATTAATAATTATTTTAATCTCAAAAGGCATCACAGACAGAAAATCCAATATTAGTGATACAATAAATACTTTTTAATCTAGGTTATTATTTTACCTCAACACTGCTTTCTCTCATTTTTCTTTGCCTTTAATATATGTTCTTAAAAACACGGATGTCAAAATATTCCTCTGGGGTAGAAATGTGTCCATATTTTCTAACAGAAAATTTTTTGAAAGAATAGTAATATAGTGTGGGAAATAAGGCATAGTGAAATAAATCCTGAGTTAAGACAGGAGACTAGGTTGTTGCTTTGATTTTGCATTAATTGGCTCAAAAATAAAACTAACAAATATTTACTGAGCTCTGATTTCAATATAAAATACCTTAAAGGAAGAAATGTGGAATAGTGGAAAATGTATAGGTAGAAATCAGGAAATCCAAGCTCAAGTATCAGGTCTAACTGCTAATTAATTGCATGATCATGGGCAAGTCATTGTATAGTCAGAAAAATGGGAGAAATAAAGACATAAAAACTAGTTCCATTCTCATTGCAGTAGTGTAGGTCTAGGGGGATAATTAGTCTACCACAGTAGTGATATGAACAGAAAATGAAGGATTGATATGAAAAGATTTTTGTTTTGTTTTTGTTTTGCAGGGTGAACTACCACAACTTGGTGAGTACTACATGAGAATGAAGAGAAAAAAACGAGTAAGATTCTGAGGGGGATATAAATGGGCCATGATTATAACAAAAATAGGATAGTTTGGAAATGAAAAGCCCAACAATCTAGAGGAGGATAAAATGAATTCAAGTTTTATGCTTAATTGGAGATTAAGAGAGAACATAGCCCTCTCCTTAAGGAGTCACTTAACATTTCTGGGCCTCAGTTTCCTCTCTGTATACATAAAGAGGTTGGATCTCTAAGGTCTTCTCCAGCTCTCAGACTGATTCTGTAAACAGCTGTGGAGGCAGCTAACAACATGAAAAAATGGATACAGGCGACAGAGGTGTTTGCAACACAGATTCTTTTCTGATTAATAAAGAAACCCTTAGGGATTGCCACATTTATCACTCCTGTAAGTTCTAAATCCTCTGTTCTCACTTTCACTAATACCATCAGCACCAGCCCCAACCCCATCCTGCACATAAGATTTTTAAAAATTTAAAAAAAAAAACTTCCACCTCTTCATTATTAGTGAAGATGTACAGCTTAAAATAGGAGCTCTAGCCTGCTATGGCAGTCTTTCTGTTTTCTTTTCTTTTTTTTCCAAGCTTGGGACATTTAAAATTTTTTCCTCTGCTTTTAGTACCTGATAATATAACTTTTCCTTCCAAAGAATTCAGAAAACATTTAAATATAAGCTTAATAAAAACAGTCATGCTCCATCAAAACCAGGTACTGCCTATTCAACTCAAAACTTGGGTGGTGGCAGGCAGAAAGAATGGAATCTAACAAATCAGGGTGTTTTATTAACCCAAAGTGCTCATTTCAAAAACTTCACAAAAGATTTATGAGTGTGGACAAACACTGACTTTGCCTGAATGACCTTCTAGACAGGACAACCATTGATCAAAATTTAAATTCCTTATTTTATTATCTGAGTCTTACTTTTAAAAAAAAGTAAAAGTCTCTATTTTAAAATGACATCTGGCAGAAATTCAGATAGTTCTGTAACTACTTTGTAGGGTGTGTGTGTGTGTGTGTGTGTGTGTGTGTGTGTGTGTGTGTGTATTTTCACTATTTATTGGTCCCACTAGAGGGCAACAGAGGGAGCTTAGGAAGCAGCCACTGTTTAAGAACAAGGTATATTCTTTTGACAACTAATACATTCAAAATAGAAACCAGCATCCATTTTAAAATGCATTATATCACAAATTGCTTACTATTATATCCAACCTAATTTTAAATATAAAATATTCCTAATTTTAAGTCACAAAGCATTATGTTTATCCTGGCATTTTTTAATATATATAAAATATATATCTAAATGCCTACTTGTAATGGTAATCTATAGTGATTAGGTCCTTAAGGGAAATGTAGTTTATTTCCAAAAAGAAATTCTCAAAGAAATTTTATTACCTCCTCTTCCTCAAATATGCTATAAAAACATAGCAGAAATTATAAAATGTGTTTTTAATGTATAATTTTCAGCCCTCAATAAAATTAATTTTTAAAAAAATCTGCCAACAAGAAATTAACAACAATGATCAAATGTCAATTTATAAAGCCAAAAGTATAAAACAATACAGTAAACACTGTAACTGGACAAAACACTAAACTATAATGCAGTCATAAAATATTTTTTAAATGTCTCGTTTATATCACTTTACTTCCCTGACTTCCTTTATATTCCCACTAAAAGCCCCTCCTTTCTAATGGCCTTGTACTAATTATTTCTTACTTATACTGTACACAGATACTGTATACATATCTGTTAGCTTTATAATCTTCCTTGCTAGATTGTAAACTCACTAAGGCAGGAGTTGCCTTTTGCCTTTCATTGTATCCTCAGTGTTTGCACTTAATAAATACTTATTTACTGATCGACTAAAATGCATATTAAATATTTTGCCTTCATTGACAACGTACAAAAGCTGGTTACTATTACTAATAAGTTTCATTGTGTTTATTTAATAAATCTTGGAACAGTTAGTTCTATAAAACAAGCCAAAACCACTACTCATAAAATTTCTTCCAAAAAGCCAGAAAAACAAAATTCAAAAAACAATTTCAATTAGCATCAGCTTTCACAATATTACTCAATAAGGATTGTGATGTAAGCTTGCAGATTATTACTCATCCATGCTTGTTCATCCTACAAGTGTTATCCATGTTCTTCCATAATTTGAGAGGGGGGAAAGGGAGGTGGTAAAAAGTAATTTATCCAACATTCCATGGATCTTTCTTACTTTCTTCATAATAATGGAACACTCTGTGATCCAACAATTGGCCTCTTGACACAAGACCAGCCCAAATTTATTTGCAGGCAGATCATTAATATTCAGATACCTCTATCATATAGCAGAAGTGACACGAATCAAGTCTTTTAAAAATCTTTTTAGCTACCTTTATGATCAACTCTTTCATAATTGACAAATGAATGAACTTCACGTGATTCTTTTATCTAATAAAAGGGAATTCTGCTAAACTCTGCTGCAGACACAAAAATGCATACCAAATCTCACTGAATATGATTCCTCAAAAAATGGGAATCAAGAAGGTAGCACATTTTAAGATCAGTTAATCAAGAAATATATATTATATGCCTACTGTATGAAAGGCAGCATGGAAAATATAACACTTCTTCATTAAACTCGGCATTTACAATCTAGCCTGGAAAAATAAAACATAAATACACAGACTAATAAAACAATCACATCAACAAATTGCAAAAAGCAATATAAAGCATCCTCCAAATAATCCTACACATGAGTGACTAAGACCAAAGGCTTGTTCTGAACAGTTTATGGAATTCATAGAGTAGCTGAATAAGTTTTGAGGCTGGGAAGGAAGGAATTAGGAAGCACACTAATTTCTATGAGGAGGAAAAGAGTTTACATCTCTCCACTTCTAGGCACAAATTCATGTTAAACAAAATGTAGAAATGAAAAAAAGGTAGCTCTGGCATCCTCCTAACTTTTCACATTCTGAAAAAATGCCTAAGAATAATGGAGGCCCTTACTATAGCATCTTCCTTTTCTTCTCAGTCTCTTTTGCTAATTTATCATCCATATCACACTACCAACAATGGGTGATGATGATAACAATAATAAAGTAAATATTTAGATAATGTTTTAAGGTTTGCAAAGCACTTTAAAAACAACTCATTTTATCCTCACAAAAACCCTGAGTAGTGCTATAATTATCCCCATTTTACAGATGAGGAAAGTAAAATAGGCAGAAATTAAGTGTCTTGTCCATGGTCACATAGCTAACATCTGAGGTCAGATCTGAGATTGAAACTTCTTAAGATCTGACCTATTACATGACCTAGGTCCCCAAGGCTCTATCCAAGAACCACTTTTCTTCTTTCTTTAATGTTTCTCTTGGGGATTTTTATCAACTTCCATGGGTTTAATTATTATCTCTCTGCAGATGGTTCTTAGAGCTATCTAAAACAACTCCAGTCTC
>JAJPUD010000203.1:796042-843177 GCA_023553655.1 Myrmecobius fasciatus | reverse complement strand
TTATATATATATATATAATAATTCTCTATTTCTGCCAAAGCAAAATCATTCTTCCAGTCTCTCAAATATGCAACCCTTATGAATACAATCAGATATATGTATATATGTGTATGGGCATATACTTTTATGTATATATGTATATATATATATACACATTCATACATATATAGATACATATTATATTTCATATATATTCAGATGCTAAATCTTGCTATTTTACCTCCACAGCATCACTCACATCTGATCTCTTATCTGTACTCAAACAGATGCCACTTTATTTAAGAATCTCATCACCTTTTGCCTAAATTATTTTAAAAGACTCATATTCAATCTCTCTGACTCTAGTTCTTCCTTATTCTGACCTATATGATATATAGCTGCCAAAGGCATTTTTCTTAATCACAGATCTAACCATGTTACTTCCCTACTCAAATGCCAGGGGCAATGAATAAAAAATAAATTTGTCTGTTTAGCAATTAAAACACTCAACATCCTGGCCACAATACATCAATATAGACTCAGTGAGCTTTACTCCTTCCCCAATTCAGGATCCGGAAAAACTGACTCTCTCTACCTCACACACAATACTTCATGTCCCCACTGAATCCTTTGCATTGATTCTTCCCTCATATATACTTAGGACACATTCCCTTTTTACCTGTGCCTCATAAAATCCCTTTATTCCTTTTAAGACAATCCAAACACATTAACTTCCACATAGAGTTCTTCCAAAACCCCTGAAGTACTAGTAACTCCCTTCCAAACTATCCAGTATTTCACTTTGTATTTTTTGTCATTAATTCTTTTTACATTCAATTATATATGTCCTTGTTCCTTTCCTCATTTAGAACATTAGAACAATGTCTTGAGAATAAGGATTATTTCATTCTTTATATGAAGTCTGCCACAGTGCTAGGAATATTGTAAGTACTTAATAAATGCCTAATTGGTTGTCCAATCCTTAACAGGGCAGCCCTCACCTCAGCTCAAGCTGTTCCAAAATGATGCAGTTTACCAATCCAAAACTTGTTTTCCTCAACAGTAGAAATAGCCTAGCTGGATGTTAGGATTAAAGCAATCTGATTTAACTAATTCATATTATTGTGTGAATTCCTGATAACCCTTTAATGGTACTGTGACTTTTCTGAAAGATTTCTTCTTACTTTAAGATCTAATGGGCATAGCTACACAGGAATATAAAAAAAGTGAAATGGAAATGTTTAAGCAAAGTCAGGGATGCAAGGAAAAAAGAGAAAGGCACACGGCAGGAAGTACGGGCACGCCCAGGAATCTGACCCTGGGTCACTTCCACAAGTTGTTTCATTGCTTTTCACATTTTCTTTTCCTTCCTTCAATTCATGATCCTAAGGGTTTCTAAAATCCTTGCCAGACTCTGGAAGGTCGAGAATGTGCAAAGTTTGAACACAATGAAACAAAGACAGAGAAAGAAAAAATGTATCTCAAATTTGAGGATGATACAAGTCACATTTTATCTCTTCCACTTTCATCTCTCATCACTGATCAGAACCCCATCTACTTGTTCCTTGCCTTTTCACTATATCACATCTCTGGAAAGAAATAAAACTAAGAAATTTGAATGAAAAGATTTTTTAACTTTCATTTCTCCCCCCACCAAAATATACATGTTTAGAGATATATTCCACAGAATGCCATCCTAATCAACCTTATGTCTACATTAATCTTAAAAGGATCCATATTTTATCAAGTATAAATGCATTTATTAAAACAATATAGGCAAAACACATTAAAAATACAACAAAAGATCATACTAGATTTGTATTCAGGAAAACCTAGGTTTGAGTACCATCTCAATTTCTTTTCTTCATTCATAAAATGAAGATTCAAACCCAAGTATACATAGATCCAAATCCAGTGTTCTAGTATATACCAGTGCCTTTTTTGCATATATCATGTTTTGAACTATAGTCTTAATAAATCTTTGTGATGATGAAAAACGAGATAATGTATATAAAATGGCCTCATAAACATAAACATATTGTTATTACTGAAGCAAATTATCTGACAGAAATCCTTTCTTAAAATGAAAAGGTAACTTATGAAAAATGTATAAGATTGGATGAAATGTGTAAAAAAATTCAGATCTTTTCTGCCAATTTGAAAGCACCAAATTATACTCATCCATTTTGGAAATGCAAAAAGCAAGAAGATACAGACTTGATATCAAGTCTAACATCTTCTGAAAACAACCCTAGGTAAAACTCACATTTTGCTACTGAAGAGTAAACTTAAAAAGAAGACTCAAATTGAACAAGAATGGCAGAATTTCTATGTGAATATCTCAACTTCTGAATCTTAGTTAGTGGATGAGATCTTTTTTTATGTGTATACATATTTATAAAGTTATCTTGCTGTATAAGAAAAATCAGATCTACAAGAAAAAAAATCTGAGAAGGAAAACATAATGCAAGCAAACATCAATAGAGAGCATGAAAATGTTATGCTGTGGTCCACACTCAGTTCCCACAGGCCTCTCCCTGGATGTAAATGGCTTTCTTCATCACTGAACAACTGTAACTGGTTTGAAATATCTCATTGTTGAAGAGAGTCATATCCATAAGAACTGATCATTACATAGTCTTGTTGCTGTGTATAATGATCTCCTGGTTCTGCTGATTTCATTTAGCATCAGTTCATGCAAGTCTTTCCAGGCCTGTCTGAAATCATCCTGCTGGTCGTTTCTTACAGAACAATAATATTCCATGACATTCATATACCATAATTTATTCAGCCATTCTCCAACTAATGGGCATCCATCCAGTTTCCAGTTTCTAGCCACTGCAAAAAGGGCTGCCATAAACATTTTTGCACATGTGGGTTCCTTTTGGTAGGTGAGATCTTATTAAAACAAGGGCTCCCTAAACTGATTTCTTTGTTATAATAAATAAACTATAATTAAAAGTTCTGCTGGGCAAGTTTTAAAAAAAACCACTCTTCAAGAAATTATACTGGCTTGACAAATGGTTTCTCTAGCTTTGTCTTTACAACAATTTTTTTTCTATGAAGGAAAACTGCCTATGAGTAAAGACGGTGAACTTAAATATACTTATTTCTCTTATCTTCTTAAATTAATTATCTCCTAATACTGGTCAAGAGTGAAATTTCTGGATAGGGAAACAACATATGCATGATAACCAAGAGTACAGGAAGTCCTATTAAAGAGATGATAAATTAAATTAAGGCAAAAGAAAAATACCTTTCTGTAGAGAATAGTAAAGAAGCCATAGGATCAACTGAATGGCAAAGAAGAACATCCAAAATCCATGGGCAGGTTTAAAAAGATAAGTGTATGAATGAATAATACAGGATAGTCAAAATTATCCCTTCACATATATATTTACTAAGCACTTTCTGTGTATAAAACACAATACTAGATATGTAGAGTAGCACAAAATATATCAAACATAAAGGCCTTATCTTCCAGGAACAACCAATTTGAAAAGGCAAGACAAACACTTGTTAAACAATTAATCAAAAATGCTCAGTAGTAGATTGTGATTACATGACAAAATAAAGAATATTAATAATCAATAGCACAGAATTCAGAATGGGTAAAAGACTCATAAGAAAAGTAGGAAGAGTCAACAAAACAGGGAAGTTGGAATCAGCCAAGAATCACTTATTAAGGCACCTCCTTTTTATCTATGTCTATCAGGGACTTAAAATCAAGTAAAAAAGGAAAATTAAAAATATGGGATAGTGGGATTTTAAAAAGGGACCTTATAAAGCAGCAAAATGAGAAAACTAAGGCCAAGAAAGATAAAATAACTTGCCACAAGTCACAAAGCAATAAAGCAAGGATAGGTTGTCTGACCACATCCATTGAAACTTCTAGTAATCCATGACACCATGTAAAATTACTTAACCAAAAACAAAATACAGAGACTTTCAAATGTTTACAAAGTACCTAAAAAGATACAGCATACAGGAATCATTAGAAGTAGAGGCTGGGCTCTAATGAGTCAAAATTCTTTCATAGGAAGTTCCTGCTCCAAGCAAAGGACAGATGCATTTCCTGCATCTACCTTTTGACTTTGAAGATAGTGATGAACAATGATTAGCAGGACATATCCTTCAGATATGTCTAGACAGGGATACAAAGAAAGTGCTTCATAATTCTTGGTTCATTCTAGCTCAGCTTTACTGCTGACTCTCTTTTCTCATCCTTTTCTTCTTTCTCCATTTGTCATTATTCCTTATTTTGTCACAGCATCACGATCTACTGTGCATTTTTGTTTCCAAAATATAATATGAAAGCTACAAGATCTGGAGGTTACTGAATTATTTCAGATCAACAAGAAAAATAATGTGTTAAACAGAATTATGCCTTTGGGCAAGAACTATTTGAACTAGCAACCTTAAAAACAAATAGTAGAGGATGCTTTCCTTAGACCCTGTTCTTCCAAGCTTGGCATATTCTCAAACTACAAATTCTCTAGTTTGACCAGATATTGAGTGGGATGGCCAAAAAGACATCTGACAGGGACAACAATGACTATGACCATATTATTCACAGATATTTGATACAGCTATTGCTGTTTCTGACATTCTATTAACAATGCACTAAGGAACACATCAGAATGGATCTAATAATTAGAACACTATTATTAAATTCCAAACTTCACCAATGTTTCTCCAAACATTTGAAGAAAAAAACTGATTTATGGACTGTCCAGGTGATCCTGAACAGATAATAAAAATAACACAAAATTTGTCAAACTTTCAATTTCTTGAAAAATATGTTTTAAGAAGAATAATTTTAATAGAGCCATCTACCTTATCTTTGTCTTCAACAACATCTGCCAATATATCATCTGGGTCCAGTATTCCTCCATCCATGTATTCCAAGTGGTGAATTTTTACCCAGTCACCAGGATCCTATAAGAAAATGTCAAGCTTTAAAAAATAATCAATATACACATTTTAAATTTATTTTTATGACTAAAATAATTTAAGTGTTTATCTTAAAATGGCCTATGCCGTTATCTGAATTGGAAAAATATTTGGTCTTTCCCACCTTAACTTTTCATTTAAACAATGATGATCAACAACAGTTATGTGAAAGTAATGAGCTATTAACTATGAGCTATCATAACTAATTTCTCCAATTCCAGGGAATTGTTCTATCATCTCTTATAATTTAACCAAGTATATTTTCCAAAAAGGAAGGTGTTGGGGAAATATTCCTAGTCTTGCCATTAGCATCCCTAGCAAGATGACAATGATGTCTTCAAAAGAGCTCTAAAGCATAGAGCTTCATAGCCCTGCAGAGTTACACAGTTTGGTGGCAGTTAAGTCATAAAATGAATGTAAATGGAATGAAGTCAAGCTTCATCCACTCTTGGAACCTACCCCTATATTTCCTCCTCTAATTTAAAGATTCATCATGACATTAAAAAGATAAGCCTAAGAGTTATTCAGGAGTGACAAAACTATAAGAAAGAGGGTCCATATTTTCCAAAGTGGGGAAAAAAACGAAAGAACATAAAAATGTCTCGAAATATCTCTTGAAATAGTGGAGGATAATTGTTTTCAGAATAACTAACTAGACAGCCTTTCTCTGATAAAGAACAGCATTTGACGGATCCTTACTAAGAATACTCTAGAGAATATAAAACAACATGAAAAACTCATTTATTTTATCTACAATTTAACTTTAGAGAGAGATTTTTCAAAATTTTTAAAACTTAAGTAAAGGAGTACAAGGAAGTTATTATAAGGAAGTATTAGGTTTTCACAAATTTTTTTAAAATAAAATAATTCAAAGTACAAGTTAGAATAGTCAAAGTAGATAAAGTTGTTTGTCATTTGTAATCATCTCCATTCTGTTTAGACATTGACATTCTGTACAATTTCTATTTCATCATAAGCAGGAATGAATAAACTGCTGAAAAAGAGGTATTTAATTCTGAATGGCAACCCAAAATTGTAACATATATGCACATTTTCTGTTAAGATTTTATACACTGAAAAAGAAAATCTAAAAGCATTTCATATGTAGAAAATATGACTTTTATGTATGTTACATATAAATTTGTAAATCCTTAACATTCACAAATTTAACTTTCAGGATTCTAAGCATTCATATGATTTTATTAAAGTAAACTTTATTTTTAAATTCTTATTAACAACTACCCACACTATGCTCAGTTGAGAAAAAAATGAGAGGCACGATGCATGCAAATTTGTGCAGCAGTTGGTATTATTCTAGGCACGTCACTGATCTTGTTCACCTTATCATTTTAAAGAGTTCCCATGTATTCATTTCATATTTTCACTGTCTACTTTTTAAACTCGAGTTTTGTCCTCAAAACATAGTGAAGGTTCTTCAGGTCTAAGCCCAAGTATACAAAGTCAATAACGTGGTTTATAAGAAAATAAAGATGTTGGAGCAACTCTGTGCCAGAATGTCTGCAGCCACTACTGGCCTAATCAACCAGCTGGCTAGAGACATCAAGGTCTCTATCCCATCAGCAAAAGTCACTGAGAAATTATTTCAAGCTGGTACATCCTTCCCAATCTCTGATAGCATCTACCAGGTATGAAGGACAGAGTATCAAAGAAGTTCTTAAGACATCTTGAGGTTCAGTCTCTTCCAACAGCAACTTCTGCCTTGTTTTTCAGAGAGCTACCAAGGTTAAGAGTTTTATAGCAGTAGAGTGTACAGAAAAATGCCCTCACAGAATCATCTGATATGTTTACAATTCAAGTTAAAAATGTTTTTAATTTAAATAATTTTATTTGCTATACAGTATCGTGTACAGTATAAAGTACTGTAGATTTCAAACACTGTAAAAAGCAAATATTGTATAAAATCAGTTTTTATTGCAATATTAGCACAATTACTAGCAAGAAAAATGTTTTGCATGTAACCAGTTTTATTTTGTGGACTGCATTTTATAGGGTATTTCATAGTTACTATGCTAGAAAAAGAATATTATTAGAATTAGTGTTTTGTTATAAAGAATTACATGCAGAAAAGTGTGTTTTCAGCAGTCCCTTGGGAAAGATTACAATTTGGGGTGTTTGTGGGAACCTAACCCCCAATTTTCCACAAGTTCAATCTATTAACATTTACTTTTTTAAAAATTTCACACCATTTTCAGGAAATACTACATCTGCAAATGTTTAGGATTGACTGTAAATATGATATTAAATGAACGAAATTAAAGTAAGAAATACAAATTCTACCCTGACTTTTGTGCTCGTAAAATTATCGGCCATTACATTCAATATTTTACATTTACTTTCTTTGTTTTAACATTTTGAAAGATAAAGACTGATCAAACATAACACACTGTTTAAAGTGTCTTGTTTCATATATTCAATCCTTGGAATAAAATCTACAATATTGGTTTTACAAAGCACATGGAATACTTTACATGCATCTCATGTATATTGCCAAAATACTTATGTAATTTATATTATTATTTTTGGCAGTATTTCTTCTGGTACGGTTACTTTTCACTATGGTAAATCTTGATAGTAATACTCAAATCTTTTAAGCATAAGGGAATAAACTCGGATGCATTCTGTTCTCTTTCCTTCTAAGTATATCCTTTCCCAATATTTTGAGCAAGTTAATTTATACACAGTTGCCATTAAGAAATAATTAATTCATACCCAGATGGAAATTTTAAAATTAAACTTATAACAAACTATGTTAATAAATCAGGGGAGATAGCTAAATACAGAAATATACATCACAGAGGGGGGAGGAGGGTATCAATATGGCATTAAATAATATTCAAGTCATTCTAAATAGACTCCAGTGAATATAACTACTGATAGTTCTAATTATAGGTAAATGGCATGTTAAATTTAGGGAATTAGAAATTTACACTGATCTAAGCTTTACAATTTGGTATAATTTTCCAGAATCAACATTTCATTGAGGTTCTGGAACATTAGCAACTAGCCAAAGGGAGTAAAAAAGGAATTCCTACAGGAACAATCCTATGATGCAGAGAATCATAAGCAAGACTGACACTGCGTGGAATGGAATCAGAGGAATTTCAAAAGCACCACAAAGAAAATGTGAATTTCTTGGTGAAGGCTCCAGTTTTCTACTAGCAGTCAGTTACTGCTGATGTACTATAATATTTTTTATGTTCCATGCTTATCTCAGACTTCAATTCTTTTCACCATTCAAGAAACTTATCATTACATCATGATAATCAATATAAAAATAATTCAGTTTGAAACTTCATTTTACATTTACATTTAAAAGAATATAGCAATTTCAAAAAAATGCCACAAACTGACATCTCTAATATAGAAATACTTTGAATAAATTTTTAAAGTATTACTTAAATGTAAATTCACAAAATATTATTCTTATGCCAGATCATCATAGTATGGAAGAAATCCTGATTTCTCAAAAGTTATGTCAGTGAGCCAAACTGCTTTGAGTGTAGTCATAATAAGTTTGATTGTTCTGTCATGACCAGGCTAGCTAAAAGTGGAAAGGTTCCTAACCAATGAGCCTTATTAATTAATCTTTTGGCCATGAGAACCCATTAAAAAAAAAGATAAATACAAAGTGGACCTAAGACCCATCTGCACATTGGTCTAACTCAATTTCTCTCTTCAACTTTGTTATCTTTAATGCCATTTCTACCATTTCTATATTTATTCCTTTGAACATTTATGTTTGGGAAGTTCAATATTATTTTCAACTACTCTGTCAGTAGCATTATAGAATACCATACAATGTAACCCAGATACTACACTATTAGACATATACTCCAAGAAGGCAAGTGATTTAAGAGGAAAAGAAAATAAATACTCCTATAAAGTAAAATAATTGTAATAGCAATTTTTGTGGTAACGAAGAATGAAAAAACAAGGTAATGCTCATTGACAAGGAAATTGCTTACCAATTTGTGGTATGTGAATGGAACAGAAGAGTATAGTGCTATAAAAAATAACAAATATAATGAATTATTGTTTGTTGTCCTTTGTTGTTAAATAAAACCAGTGACATCCAGGAGGATGACTTAACTTGAAAGGGAACTGGATTTAAGTGAGGCAGAACTGTACAAAATCATCAGAAAAGCACAAAAAGCTTATCTGAACTAATACAAAATGAAGTAGAATATATGTTATATATAACTACAATATATGTATATAACAATGTAAATTGCAAGAACTAGTACCAAAAACTGAAAATAAATGCTATAAATTTACAAAGAACACACACGGCTTCAAAGAAGAGGGTGAGAAAACACTTTCCTCCTATTTTTTAGCAGAAGTGAGAGAAACATGTGGGCAGAACATTTGTATATACTGTTAATTTTTTTAATGTATTGATAAGTTATATTGAATTTTTTCCTCTTTTTCTTTAAAGTCAATTCTTTGTTATATGAGATATTTTTGGAAGGGAGTAGTGAAAGGGATACAGGCAGAAATTTAGATGACATAAAAACAGAAGACATCAATAAGCTGTACTTTTTAAAAAAAATCTATTTTCCCTTTTATAAAAAAAATTTCATTAGAATCATCACAAGACACATTGAGAGAAAACACATTCAGAGTATCAACAGAATACAGGAAAACTTTTGTACATAATATTACACAATAGACCATATATTTAGTATCATATAAATGAAGAAAATATAGAAATGCCTATTCCCTTTATGCTGTATAAATTGCAGACTTTACAAATATGCATGGATGACTCATCTAATTGCAAATCTAGACAACCACTGTTTTTTTTTTTTTTCTAGTGCAGATGATTAGGAATACTGGTGAGTGGTCATAGCCTTTTTCTGAGATATCTATCTATATTTATATATATATATATATATATATACACACACACATATATATACATATATACACACACATACCCATATACACACACATATATATACACACATATACACACATACACACACACATATATGCACACACATATCTTGAATAGAAAGGAATAGAAAGGAAACATGGACCACAATAGGAAGCAGATTAAACAGGAAGAAAAGAGCTTGCTACTTACAGGAAATTTCAAAGCTCCTTAAATGAACTCCCCTAAATTCTTCTAGGAAAAAAAGACCCATTTTAACCCTAATTTCCTAAGATATAACATGCCTTTGAATCATGGAAGATTACTATTCCTAAATAATTAAAAATGAATATCATATATAGAAAAATAGAAAGGCACTTGGTAAGTGTGGACCTGTGTGTTATATATAATAAGTATGTTATATATACACAATGAAGAAAGAACTTCAAAGAACTGGAATATAGGCTCTCAGAAAAATGAATGATTTTTATATCTTTATACACATATTACATATGTATCTATATATGCATATTTATACAAGTATACACATATACTAAACATACATACTATACAAGTAAAAATATAGGTGTTTTCCTTTCCAAATTTACTGAAAACACAAAATGGGAGCTATGATATATGCTTCAATCTCATGAGTGAATAGAGTGATATATAACAGCTTGAAAAAAAAAATGGAATCTAATGGCAGATGCATGGCCATCCTGAAATAAGTAAGAATCACTCTATAGTTTAGAAGATTTAGGTTACATCTCAGGGATTCTGACAAACTTTGGTCACCACATTTTATGTAGAACATTGATAAGTTTGAAAAAGTCCTGAGAAAACTAAACAGGATAGCAATGAAGGGCCTTAAGTTTATGCCATATGGGGCTTGGGTGAAGAAATTTAAAAGGTATTTAACCCAAAAAACTGTAACAGGGATATGAAAATTTAAGGATTGAAAGGATGTTTATGTAGAAGACTGATTTTCTTTGGTCACAGAATAGAGAACTTGAAGTAATGAGATAAATTGCAAATAGGCAAATTTAAACAGAAGGAAAAAATCTCCAACAATTATAGTTCTCCAAAAGTAAACAGAGTTGCCACTGGAGACTGAGTTGTTGTTCACAGAAAGTCAACTAGCAAAAACTGGATAGAATATAAGCTCTTCACAAAAGGAGACTTTTTGTCTTTGAATGCATAGAGCACTTTTAATAAATGCTTGTTAAATTAATGGATAACCACTTGTCAGACGTATTCTTGCTCAGGAACAGGAAGAACTAATGAGCCTCCTGAGGTCCTGCTAACTGAGATTCTGTGATTCTGTAAGTAAGAAAACATTAAAATGGGAATAAAATTATCTAACTTTCACTTAACAAAGTCTGGATATAATCTGAAAGATATTTTTTAAAACTTTCTTCACAATTCACTGGGTCGGTTTCCTAGCTGAAATTCAGAGAAATTGCTTTAGGATCTTAAACCTAGATCATCAATCCCAGAATTTTGGAGCTTCAAAGGGACCTATGAAAGAACATAGTCAAGTCCCTCATTTATAGGTATGGAAGAAAGGGGCTCTATGAAACATGATGTGTTGCATGCATATGAACTATTACTTTCCTGCTGATGATATAGAGGCCAAAATGGTGAAAACTGTTTTGTTTTGTTTTGCTTATTAAGAAGCCGTTTTTAAAGAGGGTCATTCTTCAGGACAAATAATCACAAAGTGACAAGAGCATATCTTCATAATACGTTTAATTATTTTTCTTGTTTTTTTTTTAAGATAAAGCAATTCTACTAATGGTTGCATTTTTGAAAAATAAAGAATAAAGAAAAGGTTAAAGCAGCCAGGCAAATAATTGCCCAAAGTAAAAATCAGTATACAAATATATTATTAAGAAAAATATAACATGACTGATAAGAGTGCTGGACCTAGAGTCAGAAAGAATTAGAAGCTAGGTAATGCAGAGACTTTGCAATCAAGAAAAAGAGATTTCAAATCTGGCCTCGGACACTTATTGTGTGACACTGGGCAGCTATTTTACCTCCATTTGCTTCAGTTTCTTTAATTACAAAATAAGAATAATAATAGGACTTACTTCTCAGACCTGATTTGAATTTAAATCTGGCTTCAGGTACTTACCACCTGGGAAAGTCAATAAATCCCAGTTTGGTTGAGTTTTCTCATCTGTAAAATTAGGAAAACACTAGCATCCACCTCCCAGGATTGTTATGGGATCAAATGAGATAAATAAATTATAAAGTATTTAGCAAAAGTTCCTGGCACATAGTAAATGCTAGATAAATATTATCATCATCATCATCATCACCATCATCATTGTTGTTATCATTATAGTTCTGTATGCCTCAATTTCCTCATCTCTAAAATGACATAATGTACCTACTTCCCAGGGTTGTTGTGAAAATCAAATGACACACTATTTGTTTTTATTGAAGTTTTTTATTTTCAAAACATTTGCAAAGATCATTTTTCAATAACGAACCTTGAGAAACCTTGTGTTCTAATTTACCCCCTTCATCCTATCCCCTTTTCTAGATGGCATGTAATCCAATATTTGTTAAACATGGTAAAAATATATGTTAAATCTAATATAGGCATGCATATTTATACAATTATATTGCTGCACAAGAAAAATCCAATCAAAAAGTAAAAAAAAAATAAGAAAGAGAATTCAAGCAAACCACAACAAAAAGAGTGAAAATGCTATGTTGTAAACCACCCTCAGTTTCCACCATCCTCTCTCTGGGTATAGATGGCTCTCTCCATCACAAGTCGATAGGAATTGGCCTGAATCATCTCATTGTTGAAATGAACCACATGACAGAATATTTGTAAAGTGCCTAGCAAACATTAAAACATTATGCCAATGTAAGTTCTTGTTGCTATTGTGTTTTGTTTGCCACATTCTCTAAACTCATTATCTTTTATATAAAGGACTATGGTTGGTTTCCAGCTATAGACTTGGCAGTTAAAGTCAATCAACAAACCTTCTATTAGAAATTTTATGTGAAAGATGCAGGATATCAGCACTATCTGCAGGATTTTAAGCAAAAGACTTCATTTACCTTGCTCCAGTTCTCTTTTTCCTTATCTGTAAAACTGAGAAGGTTAAACTAAAAGATATATAAGATCCTTTGTAGCTCTAAATCTTATGATTCTAGGAGCAAGCATTTAATATGCATCTATTCTGTCCAAAACAGGAAAAACACAGAAACAAGAGAGAATGAAATAAATGCAAAGCAAATGTCCACACAAACTTCTGTGAGAAATTTTAGAAAGTGATCACTTTTGCCTGAGGGTAGAGATACAGCAGAAATGAGAAAGGAATTAGGAAGTTTAGGGAAAGACCCATCCAATTTGGGTCTTATGGGGAGAGAAGACAAATCTTCCATAAGAGAAAATTTTGGCTCATTATTCTCCTGGCTTTGCTCTTGACGCTCCATAATTTTTCACCACTGGCCCAGAAACATTTTCATCTTAGACATGCCTTCACCCCTGTAGCCTCCTCTTCCATTTGCGGAGTTCCCAGAAGTACCCAAGCTGGTCATACTCATTCCTCTCCTAGCTCTCCTGACAATTAAGATTTTTCCACCTTGTCTCCATGTAAGTGCCTTCCCTTCCCTAATTTCCAGCTCTTTATGATCTATTATCTTTCCTTAATAGAATACAAGTTCCTTGAGGGTAGGGAATGTCTTTCATTTAATTGTATTTGTACTCCCAAGGCCCTATCTATCCATCCACCCCTCCATTCCAAGTATAAAGTATAACAAACAAAGTTAGAGATGAAAAAGGGCCGAAAAAGTATAGGGGAAAAAAAGAGGAGTGCTTTCAATAAAATACAGAAAAATAAAAGGGAGGACTAAAAGATAAAGCTGGAGAGGAAGGTTGGTTGGACTCAGAAGGGAGGAAACTATTACAGAATATCATGGCTAAAAGTTTATTTTATTCTTCAGGTGATGGAGAGTCATTAAAAATTATGAGTAAAGAAATAGAATATAGTGGTAGATTAGGATGACTGAGGCAACAAGTGTGGAAATCATATTGAAGATAAAATAAGAGAAAGAAAAACTGCCTAAGAAGCCATTACAATAATCTAGATGAGAAGAAAGAAACTGAAGTCAGGTAGTTACAATTACATAGCAAACCTAGGGCCAGATGTGAGAAAGATTGCAGAGAAAAGAAAAATAGGGCTTGGGAATTTATTCCATGTGTATGGTAAGGGAGAGAAATAAAGCTGGATTCATAAACTAATGCTCCAGATTTATTAGCAATATGGCCTCAAACAAATCTCAGTATGAGTTTCTTTATCAATAAAATGGGATTAATATTTGCACTACTGAACATGTAGGGGTTCTATGCACAAAGGACTTGGTAAGCCTTAACGCACTATAATTTGTAAATTATGACTCCAAAGTAATGGGATTGAAACATTGGGAGGACCATTCACAGAACAGAGAAGATAGTTGGAATGAAAATTATAGAGTAGAAAAATGATTGATTTAGTTTCCAAATAGTTTTGGAAACCAAATGTCAGCAACTAGATTAATTTTTCATTAACCAAAGAAAAGAGTTTAAGTGTCTAGTGTCTGCTATACAAAACTATATTATGATAGGTTGTAAAGTCTTAGAAATTAAAGAGTATCTAATTCAGGACAATAAATTATTCTAGATTTCCTATGAAACTTCAGGAAGTATAATATAATCTTTCAAGATCAGATCTTAACTTAAAAGCAAAAGTTACATAAAATTGTTAAAACTACCCCAAAAAAATTACTAATAGATTTGATAGATATGATATAAAAATCACCACAAGTATTCAAGCCTTTTAAAATATTACCAAATTAAACAAGCACTGACTTAATAGTATGAGAAAACAGCTGATGAAAAAAATGCAATTTTTCACTATTTAATTCCAGTGAAATTTTATAGTCTTTATAATTATAAATGCCACGGGTTTAAAACCTTGTGTGGTCCAAAGGTAAGTAACCTATAGCTAAAGGATGGAATCAACAATGTCTCTATGAAAATGTATCAATCTACCTATTATACCTCAAAAGGATTCATCCTAAACCTAAAAGGAATCCAACTCCATAGAGGATTTCAGCAAGCATAAATTAGAAAAAGCTAATTTACCAAATGTACAGTTTCCTAAATGCCAGGAAGTTGAGACTGAAACATATTGCAGCTATTATAAATTTGGCTTCTTTGCACATTGCCTCAGAAAAGGCTTAATGTATTCTCTAACAGTACCCTAGATAGCTACAATCTTCCAAATATATGTGCATATGTATTTGTGAGAATCTGTCGATGTGTACATATGAATGAAAAGTACTGCCAATAGCCTACCGTTAATGGATGTGATGTATAGTTTGTATTTGCAAGAATACAAAATTATCTGACCCATCATTGAGGAGGTTTAATCAGAAAGGTTTAATCTGAGCTACATAATATATGTCATATGTGGAAGTAAAAGATGTCCTTTTATATGTGAGATCATTGTCCATCTCTAACTCCCATGTTCCTATCTTCAGAAGGACAGATGTAAGCTAAAAATAATAATTATAATTCATTCACTCAATAAGCATTTTTTAAGCATCCAACCACATACAAGCTAATGGGTTAAATGCCAAGGTCCAACCTGATATGTAAGACATACTAACAATCTAATATGAGTGAATAGCCTGATACACAAATATAAAATAAATTAACAATGATAATAATGATAATGAAAATTGCTAAAATTTACAGAGTGATTGGTATGTGCTAGGAACTGTGCTAAGCATTTTACAATAACCCTGGGATGTAGGAGATATAATTAGAGAATAAATGCATAAGAAAAGTACAAAGTAATGAAATTATATAGAGACTATTTTGAAATATTATGGATGTGTCCTTTAAGAAAGACTTCATGAAGAGCGTGTCATTTTGGCTAGGGCCTAAAAGATGACTCCCAAGTAGTTAACAGAGACAGGCAAAGAGATATTCCAAGGAGATGAAATGGCATGAGAAAAGAAATGGAAGCAAAGAACTCTGGGATGAGTTTGTTGAATAGTCCACTTTGGATGAAGGGTAGTAAATATAAGGGGAAATTGTATGAGATAAGATAGGGCAGAGTAAGCTTTTGAAGGCCTTGAAGGTAAGACTAAGTAATCTGAGTTTAGCAAAAAACAATGTGGACTTTGGACAGTGCTAGGACATGATCAGGGTTATGTATCAATCTTATTAATTACAAATGGATCAATATAATTTATCTAGCAACTGTATATAGGATGAATTAAATGGGGTTAAGATTAGAGGGTGGAAGAATAGTTAGAAAACTATAGAATTATTCTAGTCAAGAAGGGTCAAAGGTCTTAAATTGGGATAACATGAGTGAGAAGCATAAATAAATCAATCAATAAACACTTATTAGCCATCTACTATGTGCCAGGTCTGGTGCTGTTTTAGATGGATTTGAGAGTTGTTGCAAAGAACTGAAAGTACTTAAAAACTGACCAAGGGAAAACATCTCTTTTGCTTTATTTCCCAAATGCCAATACAGCAATAGAAGGAATACTGGGAGATTGCTCCCATCAATATTTTGCAAAAGGATACAATAAACAATATCCTGATACTAGCATCTCTATTATACACACACTCATACATATACATATGCATGTATGTCTGTGTATATATGTATTTGTGTTTACAAACTAACTAGAGTAGGACAGTAGATATGGATAGAAGGTAGGATATAAAGTGCATTTTTATTAAAGCACAGGGATTAGAAAAGTATAATTATCATGACTTCAGGTTGAAAAATAATGGCACATAATAAATATCTAGAAACATCACAGAAATCCCTAGAATTATCAAGCAGCCACACTTGTACTTGAGAAGCCAATTATTCTTTAAAAAAACAATAACAGTTGAAAAATCCAAGAACTATAAATATGAATCCCAAAATATATTTTAAGTTATGCAAGAATCAAACAATTATTGTAAACAAAATTACTTTCCATAATTGCCTGGACATAACAGAAAAATTTACTGACATTTTTAATATGTCACCATGCCAAGTGTTCAAATCTCTAAAATATTTAAAATAAAAACGGAAGGAGAAATATGCCAAAAAGTTTGCAAAAGAAGAATAAATAAATCTGGAATTTGACCATATATAACAAAGAGAAGTGAGTTAAATGTTTTGAGCACAGAAAAATTATAGATTTCAAAACCATAGAAAGAAGTATGTCAAAATGAATACAAGCTGATTAGGGTCAGTGATGTAGGGAATTCAGTGGGAGTAAGGATGAAGAATGAGGCAATAAAGAATAGGTCTTAGCTTAAGAAATTATAATATGTTCCTCCTATAACCCTAAATTGAACTGAAAAAATAAAAGAAAAAGAAAATCAGGTGAAATAAAAATAGAAATGAAAAGAATAGGAGAAAAAGAAAAATCTTACAAATACATATAGTCCAGCAAAATGAATCTCTACAATGTTCATATCCAAAAATCTATATCTTTCTCTGCATTTGATATTCATCCCCTCTCTGGCAGAAGGAAAGTGGTATGTTTCATCTTCAGTCTTCTGGTTTATCATTGCATTGATGAGAGCTCTAAAGTTTTTAAAAGTTGTTTTTTTTCTCTACAATGTAAATGGCATCGTGTAAGTTCTTCTCCTACTTCCATTCACTTCATTCTTCATCATATCAAAGAAGTCTTCCTAATTTCTTCTGAATATATTCTATAGTATTTATATGCCACAAATTGTTCATCTCCCAATAAGGTTATCTCTTAGTTTTCAATTTCTAGCTGTTACAAATATTTTTGTACAATTGGGTTTTTTTCTTATTTTTTGCATCTATTTGGGTTATAAGGCTATGACTCTCATTCTCTGAGAAGATCATAACAGCAGGGAGGTGATTCCAAAACATTCAAGTGAATTGGATTTAAGTAAGAGGGGGCTGTGCAAAGTCATCAGCCTCTCACTGTCTCCAAAGCCATCTGGGTCCAGGGGCAAGATATAGAGATTCTCAGCTGTGGATGCTGTGGGAGACCGTGGCCTTTTAAAATTAATATTTTTAACAGATCTCAGTTTGACTGAGGCAATGCCCATATAGGTGATTCAAAAAGTTTGCATTTTAATAACTTTCTGAGCATAGTTGCAAATACTTTCCAAAATGGCCAAACCAATTCACAGTTCTACTAATAGTTCAGTAGTGTGATCTACTTGGATTCCCATACATACATACACACCCAAAGTTTTTTCAACATTTATCATTTTCCTATTTTTGTCATTTTTGCCAATCTTGTAGGTATAATACTAAACCTCAAAATTGCATTAATTTGTATTTATCTAATTATTAATAATTTAGAGCCTTTTTCAGATAGTTGCTGATATCCTGGATTTCTTCCTTTTAAAATTACCTGTTTCTATTTATTTACCATTTACCAATTAGAGAATGGCTCTTAATATTACAAATTTAAATCAGTTCCTTACATAATGGACCACATTTTATCTAAACTTTTAATTTCCCTTACACCTATACATCACAAAGAGGAGATAGTTAGTAATATTTTATTGTATTTGTTCTATAAAAGTTTGAATGTGCTAGGTGGTTCAGTAACTAGAGTGCTGGACTGGGATTCTGGAGGTTCAGAATTAGAAACTTGGCTCAAATACTTACTGGCTATGAGACTTTAGGAAATTTATTAATTTATATTTCTACAAAATGGGATAATAATAGTCCTTACTTTCTAGTATTATTTTGAAAAGTAGATAGGATGCGTTTAAGAAACACTGAGTGATTCATGAAAGCAAAAAGTCCTGCTGGAAATGACCAGATGACAACTCAATTGTGGAAAGAACTAAAAGCTCCTGATTAGTCTCCACATGTTCCTTTTCCAGCACAGACCATGTGTCTTCCCTAAGGTCTACTTCCATGTTTGCTTATATTTATGAATTATTTTTACCTGGAAAGTCCTTCCCTCTTCTCCATCAATCCAAATGCTACACTTCTTTAGAAGACTAGCTGAAGACCTTGATCTTCCTAAAAGCCATCTCTATGTAGAACTATCCCATGATGACTATCCTTTTTTAAAAAAAAATTTATTTAAATTTTAAGTTTCATGGATGTATTTTGATTTTGCATTGTTAACATTTACAGATTAATCCCACTTCCTGAGAGGTATCTGCAAAGTAAAAATAAAGGAAATAAAATAATAACATTTTATAATATATATGTAATTATAAAGTGAGTTCATCTCAAAGTAAATGTAACATTTCACATCTGTATCACCCTCTAGCTCTCTAATTTTAAATTAAAAGAAGCCTATTTTCTTTCCTTCCCATTGCCCATACCATTGGAAAAAGAAAGTCAAATTTCTTATAACTCAAGTGAATAGTCACACAAAGAAATTCTTTCAAAGCCTACATTCAATAAATCCGTCACTCCTCTGTAATGGGCAGCATGTTTTATAGCTGGTCCTCTGAAATCTTGAATGGTCATCATATTTATTACACTTGTAACAGCTTGCAATGTTGTTTATCTTTATAATATTGTTGTAATTGTATAAATTGTTCTCCTGGATCTACTCATTTCATTCTTCATCAATTAATAAAAATCAGGAAATTGATCATTTTATAATATTGATCTTACATGTACAAATTGTCATATTATGCCATACATAAATGTAAATGTCTTTTCATGTCCCTCTGAAATCATCTATTTAATCATTTATTATAGCACAATATTCCATTACATGCATATATCACAATTTGTCTAATCATTCCTCAATAGATGTATATACTCTTATTTTCCAGTTTTTGCCATCACAAAAAGAGCTGCTATAAGTATTTTCATATATAAAGAAATTTACATTTTTCTTTGACTTCTTTCAGGGACCTTTTAAGAATCTTTTTAGGGACAAGCTTGATATAGGTTAGGTCAATAATAAAAGTTGTTGTTGTTCAGTTGTTTAAATTTTTCCTGACTCTTTGTAACCTCATTTAGGGTTCTGTTGGCTAAGGAACTGGAATGAGCTGTCATTTCCTTTTCCAGTTCACTTTACAGATGAGGAAACTGAGGTAAACACAGTTAAATGATTTGCCTTGGGTCGTACAGCTACTCTCCAAGACCAAATACGAATTCAGGTCTTCCTGACTCCAGGTCCAAAACTCTAAATCTAGCTGTCCTTAGTTTAATAACTTTTTGTACAAAATTTCAAATTGCTTTCCAGAATGGCTTCTACTAATTCGCAGGTTCAACTGTAAATGCATCAATGTGCTTGATTGCTCATCACCCTTCCAACATTTTTCATTTTCTTTTTTGGTCAACTTTGCCAGTATAGTGGGTCTCTCCTCAAAATTATTTTCTTGGTATGTGACATTCTATCATTAATCAAATACCTGTCCACATTAAGAAAGATGTCCCTCTAACAAAATGCTATAAACATACTATATTTTTAACTTATGTGAATTCCAATACAGCATAAGAAAAAAGCAAAAGAAAAGGAATAAAGGTAAAGGTTCTAGCGCAGAATCTCCCACTGAGCAAGCCACAAACACTCTAGAAGACATAATAAATGAGTGAAAGGTTTTGATTTAAAAAGACATGAGTTGAAATCCCTTAAGCAAGCCACCTAAC
Source organism: Myrmecobius fasciatus (assembly GCA_023553655.1). Lineage (NCBI taxonomy): Eukaryota > Metazoa > Chordata > Mammalia > Dasyuromorphia > Myrmecobiidae > Myrmecobius > Myrmecobius fasciatus. The sequence continues at coordinate 822,708 of JAJPUD010000203.1, read as the reverse complement.
TTCTCTATGTCTCAATTTCCTCATTTGCAAAATGGGGATAACACTTACTTAATATGGCCATTGTAAACATTAAATGAAATTAAATTAATTTGTAAAGTTATTTGTAAAGCTTAAAGCAGTATAAAAATGGCAGTTACTATTATTGTTATTATTAGTGAATTTTAATTTTCTTTTCTGTAAAACGTCACAAGGATGGGTCTGAGGATCAATTAAAATAATGAAAACAAAATATATATATTTAAAATGCTATGTGATATCATGTATGTCTGAAAAAATAAAAATAGTAACTAGAGTAGACAGACACTCTGCCAGTATAACAAGACAAAAGTAACACATGACGATCTAAAAATTCCTGTCAAAAGGAAATATTGGAAAGATAATATGAAAATAAATGAAAAATAGAAGAAAAGGGGTTCTGCTATAATCTTCCCAGAGTGAAATCACATTTACATACATCTGTGGATTTAAACATACAAATGAAAGTTTTGAATTCCTTAATAAACCTCAAGATGAGACAAGCAGTCTATACTTACATCTGCTCTATTTCTTTTTCATTTATTTATAGAAAAATAAATTCGTACAACCTCTAATTATGAAAAGAATAACACAGATGCAGGGCTACTTTTTGTACCTAACCTAAACATACAAGCTTTGCCTCAACATTCAGAAATATTCGCTGCAATATGGCAAATTATACCAACTCTTTTAATATGTTTTGTTATAAATATTATGATGTTCATAAACATGCAGGTGGATATAATCAAATTCAGTACTGAAACAAGCGAGTTATGCCCAAACATGTGTAACTAAGAAATATCACTATGCTTTAAGCATAATTACTAGCATTATGATTTTGTTTATTTCCTTCTGATAACCTTCAAAGAATGAGTTCGACGATGTAGTAATTCTTCTCACAAACAATCCAAAACAAAAAAGTTCCTTGAAATTATACCAAGAAAATAAGGAATTGCTAAAAAAAATCTTAACTATTTTATTTTTAATATTTATTTAAAACTGCATAAAAAGTAAGAAAAAACAAAATTGAAAAAGAAAGATGGGTCAGGGAGTTGAAGGTTCCTATGGTTTGTGCTAAGGCTACCACTGAATCCAGCTAGCTCTTGCTGTTTCTGTGCTCTTTGTATGGAGCTAGCCTGGAGTTGTTTATACTTCACACTAGTTAAAGCTAGATTCAGTAATCTCTCTTCCATTCTTCTCATGTTGTCCCAGGAGGAAGCCTGTTTTGCCCCAAGTCTATTTGTTTTTCACTGGTCTATGTTTGCCCTGAGATTCAATTTTATTTTGTTTGTGGGAGAAATCTGGAGAGCTTGGAATTTTCTGACTTACTAGTCAATCTTCTCAGAATCCTCTCTAGTCTAGTCAACTATTTTAGGAATTTTGGAGGGGAGAGTACAGTAAAAGAAGCAATTGAACAATTATCTGTGTAATTACTATAATTATTCTATAAATATTTACAAATAAATATTAAGTTGGTTGTGTACATTATGAAGGTCAATTCAGAAATACCGTTCTAATATATAAAGTCATGTCCATTTTTGGTATAATATGCAATGAGGCTTGAGGCCTATACCATCCTCCACCAAAAAGAATTACAGGTTTAATATTTTAAGAGAAAAAAATTTAACTAACTCTATACAAATATCTTTTTGATTAAAAAAATTAACTTACCAAACATGAAACATTTAATTAAGTAGTATAATGCAGATAAACTCCCATACCAAGAGACCAAAAGAATCTAAAAATCCACAGTTGCAAACACTTCATTTCTTGCCAGTCAGAGATAATGGCAACTAAGAGCAATACTGGTTTAAGAATATAATTAAAAGATGTTGGAAGATTATGAACAATATCACCTTATAAAACAATGTGAGATATTAAAAAGAAAACTCAGTCTACAGAAAATCTGGTGAGAGATGCAGCTAAGTGAAGTTGTCCATAGAACAGTTAAGGATGAAACTGAAAGAATGGCAAATATATATAAGATGGAAGAGACCTGCTTCCATTTTTAACAACAAATTTTTGTCACCATCAAGGATAAAATTACCATTTTTGAATATAATATCACAATTCCATTATGCCTCTTAAAGAAGTAGAAATGGTATTGAGGAAAAAAAAGATAGGAGAAAGCAGGTGGCCTAGGCCAAATACTTACAGAGAAAGCCCATGATAGGAAAAATAACAGTTCTTAAGATGGTGAAGGATTAATTCTCAAACTATGTCAAGGAGGGGAAATGCCAAAGCCTGGGGAGGGGGAAGGAGGAGGAAGAATCATGGAATTAATTTTACCAAAAATTATGAAAAACAAGATATCAGATAACTACCCCAGAGGTCTACTTTTCCATCTATACAAAGTATTTATTAGAATATTCTAGACATTCACTGAATGCATCTTCAATAAAAGCATAAAAAGAAAACAAGCAGGCTTTCCCAATCAATATTCCATGCAGACAATGTCTTTATCATCACATTGTTACATACAAGGTCCAAAATAGGACAAAATCTCACGGTGCTTATCATTTGTTGATTATAAAAAAGCATTTATATTAGAAGAGTAAAATGTAACTCTTAAATGATGTCCTCTAAACAAGGTGTCTCCAGAGCATGTCAAAATTATTCAGGATTCCTTTGAAGATAAAGCAAGAGATAACCTTCAAAAACTCTTTAATTAATAATATCAATGACAGCATAAACAAAAAGAGTGATGCTTGCCAAAAGTGCCACCATTATGAAGAGAATTTAGCACACAAAGTCAAGAAGGAATTTCTGATAAATGGTGAGGTGCTCCAAAGACTCCTGTATGCAAATAACAAACTTACTGATTGCAGGTCACTTCTGAAATTTCTGAGCTTCCAAACTGAAATACTTGATCACTCTAAAGAATTTGGACTATGTAGACTGGAAGAAAGCAATCAGAAAAAATATACTTAATATGTCACAAAATAGACAACTGGCAGAGATTGTCCACATCTATATTAATATTTTAGACAAAGGAATAATGAGTTAGGCTCACAATTAAACAAAAGAAGGAAAGTAGGCTGAAATTTTGGATAATTACAATGTTTTGGGTGGGTTATTTTTTTTATTCCTCAAAGACACTGGTTGAAATAACATTTTATCTTTTTAATTTCATGATTCTTCCAGAATGTTGCAATATGCAAATCAAAGATCACTACAATCTCTGAGGGACTGGAATTGTAGATAATTCAAAGGGCAAGAAAGAAGTGCAAGGTGGTCCAAAGTAGGAAAGAACACATTACAAACAAGAAATTAAAAGAAAGGTACTATAAAGAATGTCACTGGCAGAACCAAGATGGTGGAAAGGAGACTGGTCTTTATCTGAGCTGTCCCTGATGTCCCTCAGATCAACACCAAATCAAGCCTCTGAACTGGTTCTGGAGTGACAGAACCCACAAATATTTGGAGTGGAACAAATTTCCAGCAGAAGATAATTTGGAAGAACTCCAGAAAAGATCTTTTTAAATTGGTCACAGAGGGAGGGGCCGAGCACAAGCCACTACAGAGATCCAGGGCAATGTGGTCTCCCACAAGTTGGGGAATATAACCAGAGGACTCTACAGCTGGTTTGGCTACTCTGTCCTGGTTGCAAGTCAGTAGATCAGCGGATTAGCTGCAAAACACCCAACACAAATACAAAAGGCAAAAAGTGAGCTCCTAAACCCCAACATAGCATGGTACCTAGCCACGCCCACCTAGTAATGAAAGTTAGTCAACACCACTGTGGCTTGTAGAGGAAGCTTGGATAATCTCCCTTTTGCCCTAAAGGCAATCTTTTAAAAATGAGCAAAAATACAAAAAGAAATCTGATAGTTTGTATGGAGAAGAACAGATTTCAAGTCCTTAGGACAGTAAAAGCAGATCATCTTCAGATATGCTTCAAAGGATGATATGAATTTGTCCCCATCTCACAAGGCCCCCTTGGAAGAATTCAAAAAGGACCTTAAAAGACACTTAGAAGAAAAATGGGGAAAGGAAATGAGAACTTTGCAGGAGGGTTTGAAAAAGGAAACACGGAAATTATCTGAAGAAAACGTCTTAAAAAACAGACCTAGTAACATGGGAAAAGCATAGAACTCCTTAAAAAATAGATGTGACAAAATTGAAAAAGAAAATAACTCCCTGAAAAACAAAATTTGTGACCTGGAAAAAAAAACACTGAGCAAAAGAACTCATTTAAAAATTTAATTGGTCAAATAAAAAAGGAGCTAAAAAAGGTAACTGAAGAAAATAATTCACTAAAAATTGGAACACAACAAATGGAAATGAATGATTCAATGAGACATCAAGAATCAGTCAAACAAAACCAACAAAATAGAAGAAAATGTAAAATACCTTGTTGGAAAAACAACTGACCTGGAAAACATGATGAAAAAATTAGTCTAGACATTATCTTTTAGGAAATCATCAAGGAAAACTAATTAAAAGAGATAAGGAAGGAAACTATAGCTTGCTAAAGGATACCATAGCTAATGAAGAAATATCAATAGTAAACATATGCACCAAGTGGTATAGCATCCAAATTCCTAGAGAAGTTAAGAAAGTTGCAAGAAGAAATAGACAGCACAACTATACTAGTGGGGAATCTCAACCTTGCTCTCTCAGAACTAGATAAATTGAATCACAAAATAAATTAGAAATAAGTTAAGGAGGTAAATAGAATTTTAGAAAATTTAGGTATGACAGATCTTTGGAGAAAATTGAATGGAGATTTTTTTCTCGGCATTACATGGGAACTATACAAAAACTGATCATATGTTAGGGCATAAAAGCCACAAAATCAAATGTAGAAAGGCAGAAATAGTAAATGCATCTTTTTTTCAGATCATGATGCAATAAGAATCACATGTTATAAATAAAGAGCCAGGGAAAGATAGACCAAAAATTAATTGAAAACTAAATAATCTGATCCTAAAGAAAGATTGGGAAACCAAAAATTAATTGGAAACTAAATAATCTGATCCTAAAGAATGATTGGGTGAAATAACAAATCATAGACACAATTGATAATTTCATCCAAAAGAATGACAATAATGAGACAATATACCAAAATTTATGAGATGCAGCCAAAGCTTTTCTTAGGGGAAATTTTGTAACTCTAGATGCTTACTTGTAGAGAAAGAGAAAGTCAATGAATTGGGCATACAACTAAAAACGTTAAAAACAAAAACAAAAACAAAAAAACCCCAAGCAAATACCAAATTTGAAATTCTGAAAATAAAAGGGAAAATAATAAAATTGAAAGTAAAAAAACTAATGCACTATTAAAATTAAGAGCTGGTTTTATGAAAAAAATAAACTTCTAGTTAATTTGATCAGAAAAAGGAAAGAAGAAAATCAAATTACTAGTATCAAAAATGAAAAGGATGAACCTTCCACCAATGAAGAGGAAATTGGAAGAATAATTAGGAACTATTTTGCCCAACTGTATATGCCAATAAATATGATAATCTAAGTAAAATAGATGAATATTTATAAATATTTATAAAAATATGGATTACCCAAATTAAGAGAGGAGGAAGCAAATTATTTAAATACTCCATTTTAGAAAAATAAATTGAGCAAGCTATAAATCCACTCCCTAAGAAAAAATCTTCAGGGTCAGAAAGATTTACATGTAAATTCTACCAAATATTTAAAGAAAAATTAATTCCAATATTATGCAAACTCTCTGAGAAAATAGGGAAAGAAGGAATCCTACCAAATTCTTTTTGTGACATAGATATGGTGCTGATACCTAAACCAGGTAGGGTCAAAATAGAGAAAGAAAATTATAGACCAAGTTCCCTAATAAATACTGATGCAAAAATCATTTTTGTTTGTTTGTTTGGTTTGGTTTGGTTTTTTGCTGAGGCAATTGGGATTAAGTGAGTTGCCCAGGGTCACACAGCTAGGCAGTGTTAAGTGTCTGAGGTCAGATTTGAACTCATGTCCTCCTGACTTCAGGACTGGTGCTCTATTCACTGTACCATCTAGCTGCCCCCATGATGCAAAAATCTTAAATAAAATATCAGCAAGGAGATTACAGCAAGTTATCCTTAGTATGATACACCATGACTAAGTAGGATTTATTATGGTGGCAGCTATTGACCCACACCTAACATCCTATACCAAGATAAGATCAAAATGGGTTCATGATTTAGACATAAAGAGTGATATTATAAGAAAATCAGAAGAACAAAGGATAGTCTACCTCTCAGATCTGAGGAGAATGAAGGAATTTGTGGCCAAAGAAGAAAACTGTAGTACATTATTGAATGCAAAATGAATACTTTTGATGATATTAAGTTAAAAAGGTTTTGTATAATCCAGAGAGAGGCCTGTGGGAACTGAGAGTGAACCAAAACACAGCATTTTAACGCTTTCTGTGAATATTTCCATGCATTCTGTTTTCCTTCTTAGGTTGTTTTTTTTCTTCTTCTCTTTCTAGATCTGATGTTTCTTGTGCAGTAAGATAACTGTATAGATATGTATACATGTATTGTATTTGTCATATAATTTATCCTATCTAGCATGTATTAGATTACCTGTCATCTAGGGGTGGGGGGCGGGGGGAGGGAAAGGAAAAGCTTGGGAAAAAAAAAAGTTTTTTTGCAAAGGTCAATGTTGAAAGGTCACTCATATGTTTTGCAAATAAAAAGCTTTATTTAAAAAAAAAAAGGTTTTGTATAAACAAAACCAATGCAGACAAAATTAGAAGAGAAGAAAACTGAGAAAAATTTTTTACATTCAAGGGTAGTAATAAAGGCTTCATTTCTAAAATGTATAGAGAATTGCCTCAAATTTTAAAAATTCAAGCCATTCTCCAAATGATAAATGGTCAAAGGATATGAATAAGAAATTTTCATTACAAATGAAAACCATTACTAGTCATATGAAAAGGAACTCTAAATCATTATTGATCAAAGAAATGCAAATTAAGACAACTCTGGGGAACCACCACACACCCCATGGATTGATTTAAATAACAGGAAAATATGACGAATGTTGGAGGGAGTGTGGAAAAACTGGGACACTAATACATTATTGGTGGAGTTGTGAAATGATTCAACTATTTTGGGGAGCAATTTGGAACTATGCCCAAAGGGCTATCAAACTGTGCATACCCTTTGACCCAGCAGTGTTTCTACTGGGCTTGCATCCTAAAAAGATCATAAAGGAGGTAAAGAGACCCACATGTGCAAAAATGTTTGTGGCAGCCCTTTTTGTAGTGGCAAGAAACTGGAAACTGAGTGGTTGTCTATCAACTGGATAATGCCTGAACAAGTTATGGTATATGGAATGTTATGGAATATTGTTGTTCTATAAGAACAGCAGGATGATTTCAGAGAGGCCTGGAGAGACCTACATGAACTGATGCTAAGTGAAATGAGCAGAACCAGGAGATCACTTTATACAGCAACAACAAGACTATATGATGAACAATTTTGATGGATGTGGCTCTCATCAACAATGAGGTGATTGATACCAGTTCTAATAGTCTTGTGATGAAGAAAACCATCTGCACCCAAAGAGGAGAGTGGGAACTGAATGTGTATCCCAACATAACATTTTCACTCTTTTTGTTGTTGTTTCCTTGTATTTTGTTTTCTTTCTCATTTTTTCCTTTTGGATCTGATTTTTCTTGTGCAGCATAATTGTGGAAATATGTATATAGGAATTTGGGGAGGGGGAAAGGGAGGGAAAAATTAAAACATAGGGTTTTGTAGAAATGAATGTCAAAAATTATACATGTATATATTTTGAAAATAAAAAGGTATAAATAAAAAAAAAGAATGTCACCAACAAAAATGCATGATTCAATAAGATAGATTGCTAGGGAAGTGAGCAAGAGATAACTAGTATACAATCTACGTATTCCATTAGTATCACAACAATGTCATCAGAAAACAAAGAAAGTCACCAAAACTGAACATTGGTTGATGAATTTATGGGAGGACATGGAAAATGCTCATATTATTAGAGAGCATACCCACTATGATGGAAACATAGAAAAATCTCCTACATACCCTCAAACCAGACTACAATTTAATTGTTTAACAAAATGTTTAAATGTTTAATAAAAGAAATAAAAATACACAGTAAGTGTAAGACACAGATAATGTTAATTGGTATTTTTGTAAATCAGTATACTACTATAAGAGATATTTCTAACTGAATTCGACACCACATGATAGGTAAACCATTAAACAAACAAACAAACAAAAAAAAAAAAAAACCAGAAAGTTTAGGACTGAAATAAAGCCTTATTCAGAACAATTATGTTGATTCAATAATACTTCCAGGTGAATTGAAAAGCTATAAGAATCATTATTTCTAGACTAAAATTCTTTTTTAAAAATCACAATAGCTCCAATTGATAAATGGTCAAAAGATATGAACAGACAATTTTAAGGTGAAGAAATTGAAACTATTTCTGGTCACATGAAAAGGTGCTCCAAATCACTATTGATCAGAGAAATGCAAATTAAGACAACTCTGAGATACCACTACACACCTGTCAGATTGGCTAAAATGACAGGAAATGATAATGATAACTGTTGGAGGGGGTGTGGGAAAACTGGGACACTGATACATTGTTGGTGGAACTGTGAACAGATCCAACCATTGTGGAGAGCAATTTGGAACTAAGCTCAAAAAGTTATCAAACTGTGCATACCATTTGATCCAGCAGTGTTTCTACCGGGCCTATATCCCAAAGAGATTTTAAAGGAGGGAAAGGGACCCACATGTGCAAAAATGTTTGTGGCAGCCCTTTTTGTAGTGGCAAGAAACTGGAAATTGAAAGGATGCCCATCAATTGGAGAATGGCTGAATAAATTGTGGTATATGAATGTTATGGAATATTATTGTTCTGTAAGAAACAATAAACAGGAGGTTTTCAGAGAGGCCTGGAGGGACTTGCATGAACTGATGCTGAGTGAAATCAGCAGAACCAGGAGAACATTATACACAGCAACAAGACTATACGATGATCAATTCTGATGGACATGGTTCTCTTCAACAATGATGTGATTCAAACCAGTTCCTCTTGTTCAGTGATGAAGATAATCATATACATCCAGAGAGAGGCCTGTGGGAACTGAGTACGGACCACAACACAGCATTTTAATGCTTTCTGTGAATATTCCCATGCATTTTGTTTTCCTTCTTAGGTTGTTTTTTTTCTTCTTCTCTTTCTAGATCTGATGTTTCTTGTGCAGTAAGATAACTGTATAGATATGTATACATGTATTGGATTTGACATATAATTTATCATATTTAGCATGTATTAGATTACCTGTCATCTAGGGGTGGGGCGTGGGGGGAAGGAGGGGAAAAGCTTGGGAAAAAAAAGTTTTTGCAAAGGTCAATGTAGAAAAATCACTCATATGTTTTGTAAATAAAAAGCTTTTAATAAAAAAAATTAAAATCACAATAGGTAACATTTAAATAATAAAATATAAGGAATGTTCGTGATGGTCATAAACCAAATTTCTTGCGATCTACTTTTAAAACATACAACTTAAAAGTCTGATACTCCACCTGCTATCTGCAGCTCTGCTTGGTTTGAACTCTACAGAACAAGATTTCCTTTCTAGGATAAGCTGATCATTTGAAATCTCATACTTATGCCATTAATTCAGCTTTGGGTACTGAATACCTCTTCACTTTTATCTGCTCATTTCCCTCAGCCTCCTCTGCCCTTTGATTAGAGGGCTGGAAGGTGGACAACTAAAATCCTTCCAAAGCTTTCCTTATAGGGGGCAATGATCTGAACTTTACAGCTAACTCTCACCTTTCCATTTGCCACTCTTCTTGGTTTGAGCTTTATAGAACATGATGCCCCCTTACTACGTACCCGGGGTGTCCATCCAGCAATTCCTCTCACATTTTCCAGCTTCCTCTTTTTTGCATTGTTTTGCTGCATTTAATTATAAACTCACACAGTATTTCTTTTTCTTATTTGCATCACCAGCACTTAGCACAATGTCATAGTATGTTCTTAATAAATATAGGATATACCTTATAAGGTATACTTTTTTACATACTATGACTGCATTTATTATTTTAATAGTAGCTTTTTATTTTTCAAACCACATGCAAAGATAGTTTTCAACATTTGTATTCCAAATCTCTCCCTCCTTCCCCACCTCCCTCCTTCTACCTAGACAGCAAGCAATATATATTTCCATATTTGTCGTGCTGCAGAAGAAAAAATAGATTAAAAAAACAAGAAAAAAACAAACAAGCAAACAACAAAAAAGGTGAAAATTCTATGTTGTAATCCACATTTAGTCTCCATAGTTCTCTCTCTCTGGATGCAGATGGCTCTTTCCATCACAAGTCTATTGGAATTATCCTAAATCACATTGTTGAAAAGAGCCAAGTATAAGATATACTTTTAAGTTATTTCTCATATAAGACAAAGAATGGATATTACTATTTTAGAATTTTCAGGAGCAAAAGTGCCAGTATTTCCACCTAATATTTCAGTTTCTCAATCATCCTTTCTATTCACAACCAAATCACCTAGTCTCTGCTTCTCTTATCAGGTCCTCTTGGAATTATAATCGATGCCCTCTTTGTATAACATTTCATATACTACATATACCAAAAGATTATAATTAAGTTATGCCCTAGCTGCCTTTTACATTCCATTAACTTTTGCTCATGGTTTTAATTGAAATCATTTTAATTATATATGTTATGTTCCTCTGTATTGTCTATAGCTTTTCCACATGTCTATTAAAAGGACAAATCTTAAACTGGACATAATGCTTTAATTACATCTAATCAAAACCATGTCTTTAGTTTTGGAGGTTTTTTTTTTTTTTTTACATCTGTATTAATTAGGTGACTCATTCAACTTATGATCCACTATGACAAATATATCTTTTTCAATCATCCTTTTGTTGATGTTTTCCCAATTTTATCAATTTCATCCTAAATGTACATCCTTAAACACATTCATCCTTTTTTTTGCATTTATTCTTGTAACTGAAAATTGGCTCTTGAAATACAACAAATTTATTATTACAGCACAGATGATTCTCAGAATAAAATTGAAATAACTCCAATGTGGCTACTTTCCTAACTTCCACTATTACTAGCACACTGGGTCCCCAGAGAAAACATAGCTTATACTTCTGAGGACAACTTTGAGAATCTAGGTTTCTAGTATTTTCACTCATGACTTTACAGATATGCTTCCCATTAAAAATTAGTAGACAATTTACTTTTTTGGTAAATACATTTACTATGATGGTATAACAAGAATTATTAGGACAAATCTCCTCTTGCAAACTAAAGAGCACACTCTTTCCTTCCACATACATGATCTCTGAGGAGACCAAAAAAAATTAGGAGGATACATACACATACACACACACACACACACACACACATTATATGCGGCAATATACATCCTCATTTTATGAAGTCTCATCCTATCACTGTAGAGTCTTTAAGCAGGTCAACAAGTGATTAATTTCTCTGATCTTAAGTTAGCTAATTCTCATATGCTAGAGACCACGACCATCACCTGAGTTCATTCCAAATTCCTTCAGAGAATGTGACATCCTTTGAGAATAAGTCATTTCTCTTCCCAAGATACCTCACTGAATTTGCAAAGAAAAAAAAGCTTAGGAGGCTATAACAGTAAATGGAAATAGGCAATTTTCTATGCTGGACTATAAAAAAATAAATTAAACTAATAGAACTAGATTAGGAACCCTTAGCACATAACACTCAGGTAACTCATCACAGATCTATAAGATGTTCTGGAACCAATGGCATTAAAGTTCAATCCATAGAGGAGAAGTCTGAGGAGTAAAAGGACCTTAAATTATGCTATAAAAGTACTTTAAGTCATTCTTCTAAGGGGTTTAGACTTTCATACATATTATGAGAATGTATACCAAGAAATTATTTGAGTCAAGACTTAAGAAATTTAGCTTATCAAATTTATTTTACAGATGAAGATATCAAGAGTCACGCAAATCAACGTACCTTGTGCAAGGTAACTAACTAGTTAGCAGCAAAAGTAGAACTAGAATATAGCCCATCAAAGTCAACCTTTGAGTGTTAGCTAAGACAAAATTGGAGTGGACAATGATGAAAGGAAACTGTCAGCATAGACAATCTGAATTATCTGGATTTCTCCTTAGCTGGTTCAGGAATGCATCCCATTCCTGCTTGAAGGGGACTTGCTACAGGGTGTGAGAGAGAACACAGCCCCAGACCAGATGGGGGCAAAGAAATATGCCAGGAAGCACATCCCCCTGGCAGAATCCTTTCAATAGAAGCCAAGCCAGCTGGAGGGTGGAGTACTCCCAGGGCAGGACTCCCTCCCCTTCAACCAGAACAAGAAACCGAACCTATGAATCCAACCCAACAGTGGTCACAATTTCACCATCCTTTTTTCTTTTTTTCTCCTTTTTGGAAAGGAGAGAAGAGTGGAGTTGGAGCTAAGTAAAAAAAAAAAATCTGCACTTTCTAAAAATCCAAAATTATGGGTCAGAGAATAGAGCCAAACATACCCCAGAGAGAGTTAGTATGCAAAATATGATTAACACACTGATTCTGCAGAACCACTCCCAAAAAATTCTTTACATTCCTAAATTACAATGAATGCATTTTCTCATGAAAGCAATGGCTTTGATAAAAAGGAACACTGCATATACTTACATCAAATATTTACATATGCCAAAGTTCCTATTAAAGGCAAGGCTTTTAAAATGATACCCAATAAACAGTGAGAAATGAGATGAGGAAAGGAGAATTACTCCTTGGCCTCCCTCATTCTACTTTCTTCCATATGCATTCACTAATGAGCAGAAGAAGACTAATTCTTACTACTTTTGCTCTCTGACATTCTTGTATTAAACAGAAAACTATTATCAGAAAATATTGCTGAAGAAACGAGTCCCACTAATGAGCCCTAATTCTCAAAAGCTATTTGCCTATAAGCTATGCAAAATGAATTGCACCAGAGCCAAAATATGCATAAATGGTATCTTCTTTAAAAACTGGAATCAATTTTCAAATGTGGAAATAAAAATGTCCTTTAGTAATAAGTGCTTTTATACACTGCATTACTATTCACCGTCGAGTCAAACAGGAAGAGCAACATTCTTCAATACATTAAGACCAGTGATAAAAAGCTTACCTCCTAATGATGAACTTTCAATAAGAGTGGCAAGCACTTAGCTATACCCATGCCTGCAAAAATGTTCTTATTTGGTTCCTATTCTGTGAAGGTTTCAAATATCAAGAGCTCAATATAATACATAAATACAATAGCTACTTGCCAATGAATGAATACAAGTACTTCCCTGATTATGATGACAAAGCCCAAAATCTGATAGCAGTAAATGAAGGATATATTTTATATTCAAATCCATTACCCTAGAATTTTTTTTTCCATATAGCAGAGTTCCCAGAAAGGAAAATCTCTCAAAATAAAAAAAAAAATTATATTATTCACTGGAGCTACTAATAACAATGAAGTTAGAAAGGTTGCTGATTTTTATATACATATTGTATAAATGTCTAAAATGCAGCCACATGTAAAGAACTAGGTTCAAATTCAGACCTTCCCCTTTTACCAAATGTGTAAACAAGGACAAATTACTTACCTTCTCAAGAATCTTGGTTTTATCAAATGTAGAATTAACAAGTCAGAAAAAAATTATTTCTCAATTCCTTCTAATTATAAATCTTATGATCCTGCCTGGTTTGATTTTCTCGCTGTCTTCTGGCTGCCTCAAACAAAGTAAGAGCCATAATGATTTTATAAAATATGTAACATGGGACACTCTTTGGTATCACTTCTTATAAATGCACAGATTTCAAAACCTAGAAAATTCTACTCTATTTGGCACCTCTGATATTTGTTACCTATCTTAAAATGAAGCTTTAGGGTAGAAATTACAGCACAAGAAGGAAAAGCTAAAACCTTCCCTTCGGGGTACACAAATTCCTTCTACTAGGTCTAGTATGGGTTTCACCAAGTGTAATATCCTCACTAAATTATAAGCTCCTTAAAACTAAGGACAAATGTCTTCCTCATTTTTGTACACACCCACACACACATCCAACCCGAAGGGCAGAGTACAGTTGTGCAGATAATAGACTATTAATAAATATCAGCTAATTTAGATTTTATTGTTGAAAAAACAGATATCCTTTATCTATTGATTTGCCTAAGAATAGCTGTATTTTTCCAACAGCATTTGATGATTAATACAAATTGATATTTTATTTGCCATTTGTATTCTTCATAAAAAATGCCATACATTTTGTCAAAAAATAAAATCTATGCACACAACCCTGTAGTAAATGAAGGTCATTGCTTCCAGCAGCCACCAAAACAAACAAACTTTTACTTTCTTGTGCCTTCAGCAAATTTAGGTGGATTATACATACCTCGCCGCAAAAAGAACATCTATACATGACAGGGTGATGTCAGGGAAAAACACTTTATTGAATCAGGAAATCTGAGTCCTGGAAATATCTGAAAAAGGATGATCCAATTAAGAAGTCTGAGTTCTGCTTAGATTTCTATTATTAAAACTAACCATTTGTTTTAAGTATGATCATAGGATCATCAGACAGGACCCCAAAGGCTATCTTGTCCAACTTCCTCATTTCATACATGAGGAAGCTAAAGTCCTGAGGTGATATTTTGCCTGCGTTCTAATCATTAGTCCCCATAAGCAAATCTGAAGTTTATAATTATGCTTAAATTTTACATAAATTTATTGCTTTGAATTTCCTGGTGACTCCCTATAGCAATCTAGGTTACAGAAGAGTTAGCGCATAGGAATATTGGCTAAGACATTTCCTTCATGATAAATTCTTTCCACCAATGAAATCTCAAGTTTGGACAAAAAACTAAATTTATTTCACAGCAGGGAAGTACAATCATACAACAATTTAAAGTTATAGGCACCTTTAATTTTGGCATTACAATTTTATTTTACCTTAAAAAAAAAGAAATGCTTTAAAATGAGGCATTAACTGAATAATGATTCCTGAATCTGCAAATTGGTTTTGTCCTGACTTTATCTTCAGAAATAATACATAAAAGAAAAATTGAAGAATCTATGTAAATACATATATTTATACCATGAAAATGAAAGTTGTAAGGTCATGCTCTTTTGAACAGCCTCCATTTTAACAGATTTCAAAGTTGTGTATGGATGTAATAAATATTTCATTAAATTATCACAATATCCCTAAAAGGATAGAAAGAAGACAGGTATTTTATAACCATTTTTATTTTGCAAATATACTAAACACAAAATTAACATCTTTAATGACATAAAATTAGATACAATAATAGCCAATATGCTGAATTACTTTTAAGAAATGCTAAATTAATGCTTCATTAACTAGATCATTTTGGCATGGTCTACTAGTAAAGGGCAAAAATTAAGTGCCCCCCCCAAAAAAAATGAAACAAAAACATCTAATCTAACAAAAACATATATGGATGAGAATCATAGATATACTTTTTTTTTTCTTATGGCCCATATCTATGCAATCATCTTGAACCTAACTATACCCCTTCCCAGAGCATGAGAATTTAGTTCAATTCAAAAAACATTTATTCATAACCTACTATGTGCAAGTCATTGTGGAGTTCTCATTGTGGAAAACTATCTGGAAGAAATGTCTGTCACAAAGTCAAGTCTCTCTGAAGCCTTAATGCATAGACAAAGTAAACAGAGCTCACAATGCTTCACTTAAATCAAGACAGAGTTCAGGGAATCACAGAATTCTAGACAGATAAATCTTAGAGACTGATTGACAGAAATAATTGAAGTTTATCATGTACTTCTTAAATTTCCTATAATCACTTAAATCTTACTTTAAATTGTATATTGCAATCTCTGAATCAAAAATTAAAATCTAGCCAATATCTCTACTGCTATTTAGTAAAAATACTTATTTGTCTTTTTACAAAATCTAAAAATGGATAAACGTTCTTAGAAATGATTAAATCTACATTAGGAAAAACTAGATGACTAACCTGCACATTCACTTCTCAAAATAGTACCATTCATCTGTTAACAGCTACTCAAATTCTAAGAATTATGCATAAGAAGAATTAACTTCTATCAAACAAACCGAAAAGCTAATAATTTATACTATAAATGAAGTTTCTACTCAGTCAGAATTCCACTATTCCAAAGAAATCTGTCCCTTTTAAGAGGGTTTAAATTTATCTGCTCAACCATAAATGAAAGAAACAAATTTAGATTTAATGTAAAAACAAACTTCCTCACAACTGGAGCTATGCCAAAGAGGAAAGTAGTGATATTAAAGGGTATTTAAACAAAGGCTGCATTGAGCATGTGTCAAATTTGTTTTAAGATGTAATTCTGTTTCAGGCAAAGGTTGGAGTAGATGGACATAAAAATGCCATCCAACTCTTTCTGTGATGAGCTGTACAGGGGAATTAAATGCTCAAACACACTGATGAAGACAAAATACTCCCTAGAAGGTCAATGAGAATGTTTTTCAATGTAAATTTTTAAAGTTACATTCCCGGGCAAAGTTTTTAATAATGAAATAGATCTTAAATTACAATGGAATTGAATGTTAGAAGAATGATTCATATTCAATATTCAATTTAAAAAGGCCAAGATTTCCCAATGTATCCAGGGCTTTCTACAATCATCCTGATCTATATCTTATTATTGGACCCAGACGGTTCTAGAGGAGAAAGTAAGCGTACAGTCCTCCCTCACTTAAATCCAACTCACTTGCACATCATGGTAACACCTCCCTGATGCCATGGTCTTCTTGGAGAACAAAGGGCAAACAATAGCAAACTAAACCACTTGAATTCCAGATCCCAGACCTTCATCATCTATAAGGTAAAAGGGATTGACACTGAGCGATTAAGTGCACTAGGTATACTGTGAGCATTATACTGGCTTCTGAAGAGAAGAAAGAATTAAAAATGATATAGTCCCTGCCCACCAGGGCTTAAAATTTATTAAGGCTATATACATCATGTAGACAAATAATGGAAAAATCCATCCTGGCAGGTGCTATGTAAGATATTATGGAAATAATAGTAATATTAGCTAGCTCTTCACATATCTTACTTCATTTGATCCCAATCTTGTGAGATAGGTGTTATTAACTGTGTTTTATAGATGAGGAAGCTCAGGTTGAGAAATAAGTGACTCATCCAGAGTTCCCAAAGTTACTGTCCAAGGTATAATTCAAATTTAGACCTTTCTGAAAACAAATCCAGTAATTGAATCACAGGATTTCGTAAGAAGAGATTGAGCAAGAGACATTCTATTGTAAGGAAAGGTATGAACCATGGCAAATAAGTGGGAAAAAAACATATAAAGAGTATGGAGGATAGTGAGTAGTCTAGAAGGTTAGAGCATAGGGTAGAGATGGGTGCAGAGCATGAAGTGGGGTTTAAAAGATAGGGCTGCAAAAGATTATGGAGGGCCAAGAATTACAGGCTAAGGAAATCCCATTTTAGACAGTAAGATGCTAGAAAAATTTGTTTTCTTTTGTTTAGCAATGTGATGATTTCATCAGATTATAAAGGTTAATTGTAGTAGCAATGTAAAAGCCAGACAGAAAGATGAGGAGAATAAAGTTGGAAAGGCTATAGAACTACTTATGGTAGTTTTCCATGTAGTTGGCAAAGAGAACATGACCTAAGATGATGGAAGAGAAGAAGAGGAAAAGGATGTGTTATAAGGACTGAAATGACAAAGCTTGGCAATTGAATGTGTGAGGAGGTAAGAGAAAAAGAGTAAAAAAAAAACCCACAACATTCTGATTCCAAGTGCCTAGATGAACAGAAGTGCCACAAATACAGATTTAATTTACTCAAAATTAAGAATGCATTTAATGAATGAATGAAAGCTTATTCATTCAATCTAACAGGGAAATCACACAGTGACAAGTCACTGTTAAAAAGGGCTCTGATCAACTATTCTAAGAGTATATACATTTTGACCCCACAATAGATCCAAGATACAAAATAATTATAGTATCTCTTTTTACAGTAACAAAGAAATGCACACTGAGGTGTGGTAGCCAGTACCCATTAAGTCAATAAATAAATTATGATACAGGAATATAATGGAATTCTATGATGATATAAGAAATGAGAAAGAGAACAGTTTCAGAGAAATCTGAGACTTGTATGAACTGATAGTGTGTAACCCAAAAAACAATTTATACAATAACAATATTTTTGAGCAACTCAAATAATAAGAATTCTGATCAACACAGGGATCAGCCATGATTCCAGATGGTCCATGATGACTCTATCTACTTCTAAGAGAGAGGTAATGAATTGAGGATGTAAACTGAGACATAGGTTTTATAGTCAAAATTGGAGGTGGATAGAAATAAAATAGATTTCTATTAAATAAAAAAAAGATTTTTTAAAAGAATGTATTATATATGTATATGCACATGCATGCATATCTACACATATGTATGTATATATTTTAATCAGGCATTCTTGAGTGCAAGAGCAAGTCCCACATAGGGCAATGCTCATAACGAGAAACCACTCATTTACATTATAACAGCTACAAAAGTCATTGCATTATTAAATTTAATTAATAGAGTTTTTAGTTATAGTAGTGTCTTTAATATAACCAAGAAAAAACTTACAAAACAATAAAGAAGAATATACCCTAAATGGGGCAACTATTGCAGCAGGGAGTATCCATTTGTAGGCATATGAATGATTATAGAGGGACTACATTCCCAATACCAACACCAAAGTGGACCTGATAGACAATCTTGCCACTTGATGTGCTTCTCTTCTATATCAGTTGAAGATCACATTTTAAATTCAGCATCTCAGGATTTAATGAAGTAGAAATCATTTTTTCAACTTCTGAAGGAAAAATGCCTTTGAAGACTGAAAGTGACAATTCAGAATTCTAATGCATGCCATACTTAAATCTATAATTCATATCCTCTGGTGATAAGACAACTGAACTACTCTTTTTGGTTTAGCGACTACAATCAGCTATTGTGTTATTGTGAAAAGGCCACAAATTTAGACTCAAAAGACATGGGTTCTAATCACAGTTCTAAGTGACCCTGAACAAGATGCCATTTTCCTCCGGAAATAAAGTTTGACTTAATGACTTCAAAAATCCCTTCCAGCTTTAAATTCTATGGAACCTGAATCCCAAAGAATGAAAGGTAATCCACACATTTCCTTGAGCAAAACAAAGACCCTTTTCCTAAGGAAAATAGAAATGGCATCTAGAAAATGACATGACCAGGTTAGTAGAAGAATACTTGCCAGAGACCTCTCATATATTCAAGTGCTTTGCTGTTGATTTTCAGTCAATTAAGTAGTGTCCAATTCTTTCTGATTCCATTTGATTTTGTTTTGTTTTTTTCCAGAAAGATAATGGAGTGGTTTACCATTTCCTTCTCCAGCTTGTTTCAACGATGAGGAAAATGATTAAGTGACTAGTCCAGGGTCCCATAGATAATAAATGTCTTGGGTTAGATCTGAACTCAGGAAGATGAGCATTCTGGACTCCAGGCCTTGCCTAGCTTCCCCAAATGCCATGCTGCCTTAATAAATAATAACAGTGGCAATAAACAGATCTCACATTTATTGAGAATTTGAAAAACCCTTTCCTCACAATGATACTATAAAGTACCTAGTGCAAGTAGAGTTACTGGCATTTAACAAACAAGGAAAATGATGCCCCCAGCTTTTTGGTGACATTCTCATGGTCACACATCTAAAGTATAAAGTGAGCTTTCAAATAAGTCTCCTGAATCAAAATCTTGCATCCTGGTTAACTTCTATGCGAAATCTGACTGCCATTCCTCCCCAGCTCTTGAGACTAAATGGCCTGCATCAAACAAGCCATTAAAATTTCACAAAGGGAAGTATTGTAGGTCAGTGTCAAACCCAGCAGATTCTTCAGAATGCTGATGCAAAATTTGGAATTTACTTCTGGTGTAACCTTCCACAAACACCTTTATCTCACTAAGCCTCAGGCTCCTCATCTCTAAATGAATAAGGTAGTTTAGGTAGGGGTTCATAGCTTTTCTTAGCCATGAACTTTAAAAAAAATCTGGTTTCCTCTACAATCCTATATATTTTCAATAATCTTCACTAGGCTGTCAAACGGGTCCAGTGCACAAGAAAGGTGATAAGTTCCTGTTCTAGATGATTTTCAAAGTTTCTTTCAATTCTAGAGCGGATGACTCCCACAACTCTTCCCCATGAAAAAATATTCCCTTGACAGATAGTAAGGTCTCCTGTCCTCATATAATTTGTATTTAGCTACAAATATACACACATTAATGAGAAGCAAGCATGAATGAAAAATTTTGATTGCTTGGAATCCATGAAAAGAGAATATTTGTTGTTATTTCTTTATTCCTTCAAATTTGAGATCCTTGAGGGCAAGAAGAATTTTTTGGCTTTTTTATTCCTAGGAATTGCAGGGTATCTAATAATTCTTTAATAAATGATTGTTATCTATCTAATTATCATACTCAAGTAAGTTATAAATAAATAGCAATACACACAGATACACAGATTTATACATGTGCATCTATACATAGATATGTATATTTATATACATACACACCTATTTTTGTTATATGCTTAAAATCCAAAAGGAAAAAATACTTATATGAACAAAAACTCACTTTCTGTTCTTGATATTATTAACTATAAATACAATATTAACTCATACACATTTCTTTTTTTTAATTTTATTTGCATAGCATATGTGTGGGTAATTCTTCAACAATAACCCTTACATAGCTTTCTGTTACAAGTTTTTCCCCCCAACTCCCCACCCCTCCCCTAGATGGCAGGATATCCACTACATGTTAATTATGTTAAAATATTGGCAAATCGAATATATGTATACATATTTCCAAACTTATCATTGTTGTGCAAGAAAAATCTTATCTAAACAAAAGATATATCAGATAAAGGAAACACAATGTAAGCAAACATCAATCAAGGAGTTTGAGAATGTTATGCTGTGGTCCACATTTCGCATCCCTCTCTCTGGGTGTCATACACATTTCTTGAGAAAATGTTCAGAAAATGTAATGGCCCAAATGTTTTTATGCAGAATATGCTGAAATAATACTCACTAATCACACTGGGCCTGAAAATTATAAATCACATATAAGCATCCCCTTTAAACTTATCCACTAGGGCTAAGGTACCTACTTCTATCAGAAATTATATTAAAAATAAGGAAAATGTTTCGGTGGGGGAACAGGGTGGGGAAAAGAGGAAGTGGCTAAATTTGCTCCGCTCCCAACTATGCTATTACAAGAGATACAATAAATATGGCATATTAACCTGCAAAAAAACAAAACAAAACAAAACAAAACAAAACAAACAAAAAAAAAAAAACCTGGTTTGCTTAGAGCAGTAGGCATAACTTACAGGTTATTGTGAAGTGGTATGGCTTTGTACATTCTTACCATTTTTCTTGGACTAATGAAAAAATTCTAATTATGTTTAAATTGTTTCCTGGGAATAAATTCAAGTTTTCTTAACAAGTGTTAATGCAAGATTGACCGTACTCAGAAGACATACCTGTACAACTTATGGATGTCTTTAAAAAAGAGTCAGATGTTGCAAGACCTGCAAGGACTAAATGATGTTAAAAAAAATTACAATAGTCACAGACTATCACAGCAGAAAACTCCCATAAAGACTGGGTAGCTTAAACTTCTCATTTAATAGATGAGGAAACAAAGTTTAAGTGACTTTTCCCAAAGTCATAGAGTTGATGATAAAAGCCAAGACTAAAACTTAAATCTTCAGACTCTAAACATTTATAAAATTTTCACTCTTCAAAAATAACATGATATTAAGCATGTGTTTGTTTACACAACTATAAAAAATTATAATGACTTGAATTATGTGTGCCAAAAAATAAAACAAAAAGTAAGATAATTCTATTATATATGTCTTTCCTTACTTGAATGTTTTGGTCTAGTAAGTCTACAAGTTAAGCTCTAGAACTGAACATAAAGGGACAAGAACTAACATCTTTTTTTTCCTACTTAGTAGAGAAAGGTTTTCTAATAGAAATGAAATTTCTGAAGAGTTCTGGAAACAATAGAGAACTGTGTACATGCCAAGTTTTAGAAAGAACGAATCATTTTCTATGTAACACCAAAGGGGAAGTATACAACTTGAAATGGGAAAGGAAGACAAATGTAGGTTTAAAAGACTGATCAAAAGGAAGAAGGTAGTTAAACAGAAGGAACCAGTAATGCTAGGTAATTTTAGAAGGCCTACAGTCATGGGGACAGGACAAAAAATATGAACTTAGGTTTAATGTGGTGATTATATGGAATCAGACAAATTTACAGAGATGTATGACAAGATCACAGGTTGGGGGAAAACATTTTTGGTAGCAATATTTTAGAATTAAATTATAGAAGTAATATTTAAGAGAATGGTGGAATACACAGTTAGAGGGGGAAGAAAGGGCAAGTGAAGGAAAGGCAATGGAACAATTATTGACTGCTGTTGTTCACTTATTTCAGTCTTTATAACTCTATCTGGAGTTTTCTTAGCAAAGCTACTGGAGTAATTTGTCATTTTCTTCTCTAACTCATTTTTACAGATGAGGAAACTGAGGCAAATAGGTTTAAATTAGTTGCCCAGAATCATATAGATAGTAGGTATCTGAAGCCAGATTTGAACTCAGGTCTTTTTAACTCCAGGCCCAGTACTCTATCCAATGCACCAACTTAACACTTGCTATGTTAGGCAGTAGAGAACAGACAAAAACCATACAGTCTTTTCCTTCAAGGAATTTACATTTCACTGAAGAGAGTGAACAGTTACTGAAAAGTGTAACTGCACAGAAAGATTATTAGAACCTAAAAAAATAATTAAGCTAGAGACATATAAAAATAGTCAAATATAAATGATGTGTCTTATACCAGCCACTCTATAGCTCTGGCATCTAGTACAGTAACCTGTACTAGTAACATGCAATAAATAGCTTCTATCAATATAAAATTTAAAAAACATTAATAGTTACTATTATGTGAAGTACACTATAGTCAGCAATATGGGCAGACACAAAAATAAATAAAAAAGGTCTCTGTTCTCAAGAACCTCAAGGTGCTTACAAACTGATATGGAAGATAAAAACACAAATTACAGCTTGAAATAAACACCAGATAAATAAAATACTATTCAAAGGTCTGGCTGAAGTATAAGAAATGTTGTCCCACAGGATTTGGCAAATGACTAAACAAATGAATGAAACAAATGAAAAATAAAAAAAACTAAACTAAAAAGGGTAAAAGATTAATAACACAGGTAATATCAGGCTATTTGCTTAGGACCCAGTGATTCAGAAATTTCACAAGAGAAAAGTTTTCAGGCGAGAAGCAATATGCCCTTGTCACCAATGGACCAAAAATGACATGTAGATAGCTTTGAATGTATAAGAATATCACACCAAGGTCCTTTTCTACTACTTAGATGGAACAAGTGATGATTTCCATAGCCCAGAAACAAAAGAAATTAGCAGATTTGACTGTTTGCACCCAATCTCCTATTATTCTCCCTTTCCACACTTCCCTGTCCCTCAAACTTTGGGAAGCTCTTGCCCAAGACAGTATCGTTCAAAGCCCATTCATATTGAAGAAATTTTCTAAGAATTCTGTTCTGGATGCTAATAGAAGCAGCACACTTAAGTCCACTCGGGGTTATATAGTATATGCCATTAGTGAAATGAGTTACTTTAGGGCATACATTTGCCCCCATCAAGAATCTGGGCACAGAGCCCAGAAATGAAGACAGAATAAAGGATTTATTCCTATTCAAGAGGTCATTATACTTTGAAATAAAGGAACCCCAAGGGATGATGAAGAGCCTAGGACAAACTCTGAGGTCCCTGCTCCTCATAAATCACTCCTCTCAAGGGGCTACTTCTGTGTTTAAGAACTCAGTTTAAATTCATCAGTGATACCTTTTATAGTTAACGCTCAATTATCCAAGCGAAAAGCAGCAAGGGTAATATAGAAAGAACCAGCCATGGAATCAGGAAAACTGAATTGAGATCCTCTCTCTATCACATACTAGTTGTATAGCAGGTCACTTAATTTCTCAATACTCTAGCTAACTCTCTAAGAGAAGACTTGACATTGCAAGCCAGTTACTGTTTAATGTCAAGGGAGGAAATTTCGACATAGATAATCCTCTACATTAGTGGAATTACAGATCTGAACCAAAACCAACCCTTCCTCCCCCCCAAAAAAGAAATCCAAGTAACCAAGGGTACTATGTCTGTATATTATTAAAAAGCTTCAATCAATACATTTATTTAATTAGGCAACTAAACTCACAACCCTTATTTCCCCAAAGATTAGCATAGAAATGATAAGGTGGCACAGCTAAATTAAAAAAACAAAAACAAAAAAGTGGCTTCACAACATAGAATCCTTGGTAGCTGGCTCACTAAGGTCACCCCAACTATAAGAAGAGACTTTGCTAAAGAGCATTCGGTGTTAGCATAATTGGAGGGATCAAATTCTGGGATTCTGACCCTGAAATAACAACAATGTTGTCAATCCTTTGCATAAGGAGGCAAGCTGGGGATCCATGGATTCTTAATACATGAAGGAGCACCTACTAGGTATCAGGTCCTGGAGTCTAGGATAATTTTAAGGGCTCTTGTTCACACATATGCTAAACATGTGTCAATCAATATCAACTGCCCATGAAATAGAAAGTTAACTACTGTTCTAATTCAGTTAAAAGGAAAATGTCATCCCCAAACTACTAAAGCTCCCACAATGAATTTTTATGCTGGATATCATCTGGAGTAGCATCAGGGTGCAGTGGAAAGAACATGGATCTCTAGGCAGAGAACTTGGGTTAAAAATTACACTTATATTGTATTAGAAATGTTAGCTTCAGCAATAAGAGAAGAAAAAGAGATAAAAGGAATCAGAGTAGGTAGTGAAGAAACCAAATTATCACTCTTTGCAGATGACATGATGGTATACTTAGAGAATCCTAGAGACTCAACTAAAAAACTACTAGAAACAATTCACACCTTTAGCAAAGTGGCAGGATACAAAATAAATCCACATAAATCATCAGCATTCTTATATATTACCAATAAAGTTCAGCAGCAAGAGATACAAAAAGAAATTCCATTCAAAATAACTGTTGATAGTATAAAATATTTGGGAATTTATCTGCCAAGGGATAGTCAGGAACTATATGAACTAAATTACAAAACACTTTCCACACAAATCAAATCAGACCTAGTCAATTGGAAAAACTTAAAATGCTCATGGGTAGGACGAGCGAATATAATAAAAATGACAATACTACCCAAACTAATTTACTTATTTAGTGCCATACCAATCAAACTCCCAAGAAATTATCTTACAGACCTAGAAAAAATAGTAGCAAAGTTCATTTGGAAAAACAAAAGGTCTAGAATTTCAAGGGGATTAATGAAAAAAAAGGCTGAAGATGGTGGACTTGCTGTACCAGATCTAAAACTATATTATAAAGCAGCGGTCATCAAAACCATTTGGTACTGGCTAAGAAATAGAGTAGTCGATCAGTGGAATAGGATAGAATCACAAGACAAACTAGGCAATAACTATAGCAATTTGGTTTTTGATAAACCCAAAGACCCCAGCTTTTGGGATAAGTATTCACTATTTGACAAAAACTGCTGGGAAAACTGGAAACTAGTGTGGAAGAAATTAGGGCTTGACCCACATCTAACACCACATACCAAGATAAGATCTAAATGGGTTCATGATCTGGATATAAAGAGTGATTTTGTAAACAAATTGGAGGAACATAATATAGTTTACCTCTCAGACCTGTGGAGATGGAATAAATTTATGTCCAAAGAAGAACTGGAACTTTTAATTGAAAACCAGATAGATAACTTTGACTATATTAAGTTAAAAAGTTTTTGTACAAACAAAATCAATGCAGACAAGATTAGGAGGGAAGCAATAAATTGGGAAATCATCTTTACATTTAAGGGTTCTGATAAAGGTCTCATCTCTAAAATATATAGAGAATTGTCTCATATTTATAAAAATTCAAGCCATTCTCCAATCAATAAATGGTCAAAGGATATGAACAGACAATTTTCAGAGGATGAAATTAAAACTATTTATAGTCATATGAAAAGGTGCTCCAAATCACTATTGATCAGAGAAATGCAAATCAAGACAACCCTGAGATACCACTTCACACCTGTCAGATTGGCTAAAATGACAGGAAAAGTTAATGATGAATGTTGGAGGGGTTGTGGGAGGGCTGGGACACTGATGCATTGTTGGTGGAGCTGTGAATGGATACAGCCATTCTGGAGAACAATTTGGAGCTATGCTCAAAAAGTTATCAAACTATGCATACCCTTTGACCCAGCAGCATTTCTATTGGGCTTATATCCCAAAGAAATCATAAAGGAAGGAAAAGGCCCCACATGTCCAAGAATGTTTGTGGCAGCCCTTTTTGTAGTGGCTAGAAACTGGAAATTGAATAGATGCCCTTCAATTGGAGAATGGCTGAATAAATTATGGTATATGAATGTTATGGAATATTATTGTTCTGTAAGAAATGACCAGCAAGA
>JAJPUD010000203.1:772513-790613 GCA_023553655.1 Myrmecobius fasciatus | reverse complement strand
ATATATATATATATATATATATATATTTTTTTTTTTGAGGCAATTGAGGCTAAGTGACTTGCCTAAGGTCACACAGCTAGGGAATATTAAGTGTCCGAGACCAGATTTGAACTCAGGTCCTCCTGACTTCAGGGCTGGTGCTCTATCTACTGCACCACCTAGCTGCCCTCTTGAATGTAAAAATATTTTCCCAGTTTATTGCTACCCTTCTAATCTTGTCTGCATTTATTTTGTTCATACAAAAACTTTTTAACTTGATATAGTCAAACTTATCTATTTTGTGATTAATGATGATCTCTAGTTCTTCTTTGGTCACAAATTCCTTCCCCCTCCACAGGTCTGAGAGGTAAACCATTCTACATTGTTCTAATTTGTTTATAATATCATTCTTTATGTCTAGATCATGAATCTATTTCAACCTTATCTTGGTATATGGTGTTAGGTGTGGGTTAATGCCTAGTTTCTTCCATACTAGTTTCCAATTTTCCCAGAACTTTTTGTCAAATAGTGAGTTTTTATCCCAAAAACTGAGGTCTTCGGGTTAATCAAACACTAGATTACTATTGTCATTGAGTATTTTGTCCTGTGAACCTAACCTATTCCACGGATCCACTACTCTATTTCTTAGGCAGTACCAAATGGTTTTGATGACCACTGCTTTATAATATAGTTTTAGATCTGGTACAGCTAGACCACCCTCATTTGCATTTTTTCCATTAATTCCCTTGAAATTCTTGACCTTTTGTTTTTCCAGATGAATTTTGTTGTTATTTTTTCTAGGTCAGTTAAATAATTTCTTGGAAGTTTGATTGGTATAGCACTAAATAAATAGATTAGTTTAGGTAATATTGCCATCTTTATTATATTCACTCGACTAAGTTCTAATTTCTTGATCCTATTTGAGCCAAATAATAAAAAGTATCTATTCTTTTTTCCCATTTCTCTCTCCATTATTTGGTCAAAACCTTTCCCCCCATCCACAGCTCTGAAATGTAACTCCCCACTCCTATAATGATTTATGATATGAGTTTTTATTGTTAGGTTATATATCGATTTAGAGCTTATTGTTGCATATGGTGTGAGATGATTCTCCAGACTGACTCCTAGTTTTTTCAACAGTATATGTTGAATAAACAATCTTTAGCACAGTTGTTGCAGTCCTCAGGCTTTTATACTATGCTTACTGTTCAGTTGTTTCAATCATGTCTGACTTTCTTTAAGCCCATTTGGGGTTTTCTTGGCAAAGATACTGGAGTGGTTTGCCATTTCCTTCTCTAGCTCATTTTACAGATGAGGAAATTGAGGCAAACAGGGCTAAATGACTTGCTCAGGGTCACACAGCTAGAAAGTGACTAGAGCTAGTTTCAAATTCAGGAAGAGGAGTCTTCTTAATTCTTAGCCTAGCACTCTATGGACTAAAATCCACCTAGTCGCCTTTTACACAAAAGCTTCTTAAACAATGTCACAATCCCACATGAGGTCATGTAACTAAATGTGGAGAGAGTCACAAAATTATGATTTATAATCAGGGAATATTTGATTTGGATACCTATTATGTACATATACATATACACATATGTATGTATATATACACATGTGTGTATATGTACATATACACACATGTGTATATATATATATATATATATAATATCTATATAATCTGGTCCTCCAGATGCATTTTTCTACTACTGTGTCTACTTTTATAAAGTAATTTTTACTAGTTTTATTGGTATGGAACAGAATCTACCATTTAATTTAGGAAGTATTGTCATTTATATTATTGTCACATTGTCCAAATATGAGAATTAATATTTCTCCAATTCTTTGTCTTAATCGATTTCTATAAAGAGTGGTTTTATAGTAATATTAATTTTTTAAAAATCAGAGTGTGTCTTCCCAGGCTGAGTTCAGGTTTTGTTTGTTTGTTTTTTTGTCACTATGAAAAGACATGTAACAAATATCTCTGTATGTGAGTCCTATTCTTTGATGTCTTTGGGGGAGAAGCCTAGTAACCAAATTGATGAATCAAAGAACATACATAGTTTATTTATTTGGGGAGCTTAATCAACTCACAGTATTACAAATGGCACATCATTGTGCTTCTTTTCACATTGTTCAGTTATTTTCCAATCATGTTCAATTTTTCATGTCTTTATTTGGAGTTTTCTTGGCAAAGATACTGGATTGGTTTGTCATTTCCCTCTTTTTCGCTTCCTTTTACAGATGAGAAACCAACCAAAGCAACCAGGTTTAAGCGACTTGCTCAGTATCACATAGCTATTTAACTGATAGCTAACTAATTTCAAATCAGATCTTCCTGACTTCAGAACGAGCTATTTACTTTGTTACCTTTTTTCTCATACCATTCTCAATATTTTTCATTTTCCTTTTTTGAAAACTTGATAGATGTGAGATTGAAACAATTGTTTTTTTTTAATTTCTCTATTAATAATTGGTAGCATAGAATTATTGGTAGCATCTCTATTTCTTCTTTTGAACCTTTGACAATTTATACATTGGGAAATGGCTCTTTTGATTCATTGGTTCAATTCCTTATGTATCTTAGAAATGTTAGCTTTTAAAATAAACTTGCTGCAAAGATTTTTCCCTGCTTAACTGTTCTAATTTTAGTGTCATTGGCTGTACAAACATGTTGAAGTTTTATGCAATAAAAACTGTCTATTTCATCTACTCTGATCCTCTCTATATGCCCTTTTTGGTAATAAGTTCTTAATCTTTCAAAAGAGTATAAAAGAAATTTCTTCCTTATTCTCCTAATTTGTTTATGATGTGACAGTTAATATCTAAGTCATATATTTATTTGCAGCTAATTTTGTTAAGTAGTATGAGCTGTTATCCTATATCTAATTTCTGCCAGACTGCTTGCATTTTTCTTAGCACTTTTTGTTTAATAGTGAGTTCTTTATCATAGTAGCTGTGGTACTGAGCTACTAAATTAATTTTTTTCTGTGTGTTGTATATGTGTTATATATCTAATCTGTTCAACTTCTCTATTTTTTAACCAGTACCAAATAGTTTTGATGATTGCTGCTTTGTAGGATAGTTTAAGATAAAGCTAGATCCCTTGCTTCTCTTTTTTTTCATTATTTCCTTTGAATTTTTTTTATTTTTTTCTTTCAGTTGAATTTCATCATTGCTTTTCAGTTGTATAATGTAATATTTGATAGTCTTATAGAGCACTGAATCAGTAAATTAATTTGGGTGTTATTTTTATTATATTGGCTTGGCCTATTTATTACAAATTAATAGTACTCCAAATATTTAGGACTTTAAATCTGTAAATAGTGTTTTGTAGTTGTGCATTCATTAGTTAGCCTTGTCTCCCTATATCAGGGGTGGGGAATTTGGAGGTCATATAAGGCCAACAAAATCATTTACTAAGGCAGCCACAAGTGATAATGAGCTGAAAGCTAAGTAGAACAATCTCCTACTGCTTGAGTTTTTTAAGTTAACAATTTTGTATGACCCATGAATGATGTGTTAAATAACTAAATGGCCCTTAGCAGAAAAAAAGGCTCTCTACTCTTACTCTATGTAATGACCTTCCAGAAGGCTAATTCCCTCCCCTGCCATATCTTCTACTAATATTCTAATATTAATTCATAGTTCAAATTCATAGAGTGCTTATTATGCACCTAGCACTGTGCTAAATATCTTAAAATATTTCTTATTTGATCCTCACAACAATCCTGGGAGATAAGTATTCTTATTATCCCAATTTTACAGTTGTAGAAAATGAAATTAATTGATTTGCCCAAGATCACATAGCTATTAAGCTATATGATTACAGCTAGATTTGAACTCAAATCTTCTTGACTCCAGGTTGACAGCAATTTGACCAGTATGTGCCCCACAGAAATGGAATGGCTGGAGAGGGACTGGAGGTTTTAATTCCTAGACTGAAGAGTTTAGATATTATCTTATAGGTAATGAAGAGTTACTGAAAGTTTTTCATATATAATAAGTAATATGATACAGGTGGTAGTTTGTAAGTTATAATGAAATAGAATGGGTGGACTGAAGATATCAGTCCTGAAGACTGAAGAGATCAGTTAGGAGCTTATCAGGTAAGAGGTAATAAAAGGACCTGTTCTGACAAAGGCTCTAGGTACTCAAGAAAAATTAATGAAATGGAAACAAAATCCAAGATAAGAGCAATTTGCCATGGAAACTCAAATACTACCACAACACACTTGAAGAAGAAGCTAATCACTTCACCAAAAGATAGAAATAGATTTTAACAATAAACTAGTTCTGGCAAACAAATCAGAAGAGGGAAGGAAAAAAAAATAAAAAGCTTGAGCAATCCCTCAAAGGTTAGAATTTCCAGAAGCAAGAATCATAAGGACCTCTAAAGGTGCACAAGGTGACTGTCACATCCATACAGAAGATCTAAATTCTAGATAGCCTGATAGAAAAGTGCTTTCCTCCATCAGAACCTGACTTCCAGAGATAAGTCTTAGAAGAAGGTTCTCAAGAGCACTTGGAAACACCAAATATAGTGGCAGTGCGCTAATCCAATTCTCCTTCTAGCCAAAAGATACTTAATCTGCACCTAATTCAAAAAGAACCAAATGAAACAATACAAACTAGGGCCATCCAAATCAGTGTATGCTTTGACTTTAGAATAATACATCCGTTATCTGAAGAATATTAGCTCATTAAAGTCAGAAACTATTTTCATTCTTCTCTGAATATCCCTCGTGCCCATCATAGTGTCTGACATATAACATATACTTCATAAGTGCTTGTGGAATTGAAATAATCATATAAACTCATTAAACAGGCTTGTGAATTTTTATTCTTATTGCTTCAGTTTCCCACTAATGTACCCCTAAAAAACTATAGCATTGTCTCTGATGAAATAATACAAAAAGGGATTTATTTACCTATTCCAAAAATCACCCCAATGGGTAGAAAGACAAAAATACCCCATAGAGATCAGGCATAATGATGGTAGAGGCTATATTAGTTCCCTGAGCAAAAATGAAACTGGCATAAAGGTGAAAACTTAGGTCAAGAGAGAGCTGGAAGATGGCTATTATTGCTAATCTTTTCTTACACGAGGTTTTTGCTTATAAAAGCCCCAGCAATTTTCTCTAAAGGAGAGACTGGAGCCACCCTCAGGCAAGAAGGGAACTCAGGATTTTGAATAATAAGTTTACTGATTTAACAAGCTTGTTTTCTGGTTTTCCCTGAGGTTATAGAATATTAGAAATGGGGATATGAGCAGGATTTTTAAAAGCTGAAACACTGTGAAATGCCAATTCATATGAGGGAGGCAGAAGAATTTCCAAATATGTCAGCCTTTTAAATAATGAGTCAAATAGCCCTATGTAGCTCAAGACAAGTATTTGTATGATCACTGAAAATTAAAATCACTGAGTAACAATGGAAAGTTAATTAATTCATTCAATAATTATATATTCAATAACTGCTATATGTGAGGTGCTGCACTAAATCTGTGGTTATTACGAAGAAGTATAACATATTCCTTACACTCAAGGAGTTTGGGATGACATAAGAAAAATCATGCAGACACAACATTTGGTATATTTATACAGTGCTTCATGTTTTGCAAAGCACTTCCTCACAATGTTAGGTAGACTGCATAATTATAATTAATCCTATTTTACACATGAGGAAATAGATTTAGAAAAATTAAGTCATCTGTTCAAGGCAATATAACTATTACATTTGAGCTTACTCCCAGGTCTGTGATAAAAGTATTATTCTTTCTATATACTTATTAGGTCATTATGCCTACCATATTATAGAAATGACTATGTCACAAAATATTAAGGAATGAACATTGGTTAAGAACCAATAGAGTTCTTACAAGGCACAGTGGATAGAGTAATGGGCTTGAAATCAGGAAGACCTGAGTTCAAATCCAGTCTCAAACATTTAATCATTGGGCAAGAAACTTAATCCTGGTTCCCTCAATTCCTCATTTGTTAAATGAGCTGGAGGAGGACATGGCAAACCACTATGGTATCTTCACCAAGAAAATATCAAATGGGATCATTTGAAGATTTAGACATGACTGAAATGATTCAACAACCCAAAAGAACCCAATGAGTAGGATTCCAATTACAAGAAATGGGAAAAACCATGCCAAGAAGAAAGAACAGCCAAAAAGAAGGTCAAGGAAGAAGGAAAACATGTTATATTCAGCAGTTCATCCAAAATAATAAAAGTACTAAAACAGTAGCAGCAATTAGCATTGGTGTAATGCTTTATTTGCATTATTTCATTTTTTTATAAATGAGAAGTAATAAATTTAGAAGAATAAATCACTAAATATGCATTTTTATATGCTCTTAAAAACTGAGACGACTTTCAGAAAGATGGCAGATTCATAAAAGTCCTCCGTATTATATTATGTATAATAAAATATTAATATCAGAAAGGAAAGAGCAAAAGGATGTATCAAATCAAGAAGCAAATCCTGAATTTAAAAACAACCTTATCAAAATAACAAAAGCAGGAGGAAAAAAGCAAATCACCACCCAGAATGGCAGAAACCCTTAAGAGTTCAAACTTTTAAAACTGCTCTCAACAAGAGAAAATTAGAATACTTTAAATGAAAAAGAAATAATTATTACCAGAAAATATGTAAGGATACTAAAAGATGCAGTCCATTCACTAGACAAACTTGGCTATTCATTAGATATACAAAACCATGTCAGAACCAGTGCAGGAGGAAAAAAAAAAAAGATCTAAAATAATACTCTACTAGCACAGGAAACCCAATTCTCAACTAAGACAGGTGATGGCAATTCCACAAGTAGAGCACAAAGATTAAAAAAAAACAAATGAAAGTGATATAATTTGCAAATATCAGTGGTACCTGAGGAAACAGAAAAGACCGAAATGTGAAAAAACAAAGTCAGAGAAATAATTATAGGAAATTTTCTGGCACTGAAAGATAATCTCAGCATGGCTACTGAAAGAGGGCATGGAGTTCCATTCAGGAGCAATCCTCAAAGAAAGACCCTTGAACACCTAGTAGTCAAGTTTTTGCACTTAAAAGATAAAGACAGGAATTTTTTTAAACCTCCAAGAAGAAAAGAGAGAGAACATTTAAAGGTATAGAACAAGACTGAATTAGGACCTCTCCCCTCAGACTCTGGAGGAGAGATTGGACCCGGGGGGAAATAGATATAAAGTTATGAAAAATGGAGGTTATCGCTATAAGTACAGAATCCATCCAAGCTGATTCTTTTCTTTGAAGGATGGAGAATATTTCAAAGGGCTAAAAGATCTAAAACAATTTGACTACAAAGTTCTACAGCTGCAAAGACTACTGTAAGGATCAATGGGTGTTGGAGGAAAGAAAGCTAAGACTTGAGAAATAAGTAGATTCAAATATTAATAAAAGTTCAAGTTATTGACCCAAAGAATAATCAAATAGAAAATTATCACTATTATTAAAAATAGCAAGATATACACATTGAATTGCACAAAAAGTTCAGACTTCTAAAATCTAATAAAGAAAAGCAAAGGTACAGAAGAAAACTAATCCAGAAAAGTAGATTTATCAATTCTAGAAAAGATTCAGTTTTATTTATTAAATAATGAAAATAAACAGTACAAAATAATTAAAATGATTGAATTAGATGACTGATGGAACCTGGACTTCTTAACAGTTTAACAACATAACCATGATGGATTCATGGCCAGACACACAGAATATATCCTTTAAAAGGTGTAAGAATGAATCTTATTGGTATCCAACAAATCAGATCAAAAGAACTTTATGTTAAAATGGAGGGAGAGGTAAAGGGAGAATAAAAACTAGTTACATCTATCCAACAAGGTATATACAGACTAGCTACAATGAGAAGAAAGAAAAGCAGTTAAAACTGAAAAGTTCACAAGAGTCAAAATCCAAGAAAGAAACCACAATTAATAAAACTCCATATCTTCATGTCTATATACAAACACACAAAGTTTAGACAACAAGCAAGATAAATAAGTGTTCCAAAGGGAAAACTGGCTTCCCGGACACCACAAACTTGTAGAGAGAAAACCCATGGATAAATTATGTCTAGAGATAGGTATATCTTCCTCAAAGAAATGGAATAGAAAAAAAATGGAGGTGGATAGAATTTATATTAAGGAAATATATTCATTTGAGGAAATAACTGAAACAGAAGAAGGAAATATGCTTGAGAGTATCTGAGTGAAAAAACAACAGAAGGAAGAAAAGAAGATATTGTTATCATTATTATATATTACAACCTGGTCATAATAAAAAACAGATAAGGTATTTATCAAGCACTTCAAAAACTGGCACAGGCTGTGATGGCAGAGGTTGGGGCTGTTAATTATCTAAACATCTGCTAGAGTTCTTTTTTTTTACCAAAACCAGAGCAATTACTAATTTTCTGACATGATTTAACAGTAATTTCACTCTTCATAAGGTGGAATAAACAATAAGGGGAAATTCTGAATTCTGACACCCACCAATGGGGATATGTAGGCTACTGGACAGAAATGATGATAATCTTGGGGAAAGATATCTTTTAAAATTTATGAGATAGTAGCCAGGGAGCCATTCTAGATGTAGGAGAAAAAAAATTTAAGGGATTAGAGAAAGGATAGAAATAATCCCAATGACATTCTATAGGAGAAGTCAGCACAAGGTATGTAGGAAATTCTCAAAAGAAATTCTGAAAACACAAAGAAAATAATTCTGATGCAGTTTAAACACACACACAGGGTCTATCTGAAAGAAGCACAATGTTGAATCTGATTTTTTTTTATTTTTTTAAAAAATATTAAAATTTGGTACATTATTTTATGCATACTTTTGCACAGAAGACAAAAATAAGAGTAGTAGGAGAAGACAATACAAGAGTGTAGAAGACTTTAGGGAATCTTTTGGACAACAAAGAAATCCTATCAATCAATACTAGGCTGAATACTGAAGCTGAAATTTAAATATTTTGACCACAAAATGAGAAGATGGGACTCACTGGAAAAGACTCCTAATACTGGGAAAGACTGAAGGCAAAAGGAGAAGGAGGTGGCAGAGGAAGAGATGAATAGATAGTGCCATGGAAACAACAAACATGAACTTGGGCAGTCTTTGATAGACAGAGCCATACACAATTGAATAACTGAACAAAAACAATAAAAGCAGTGCAATATCTAAGAATAGTGTCAGAAAAGAGGGTACACTGGAGCTCTCTCTTCTAGGTTCCCTGATTGTTAAATTTTCAGTGCAAGCATTTACTCCTCAGAAATCAGCAAACACTATAAATCAGGGCTTGATCTATTGTTTTATTGACTATCTAAACTTAAAAAAGCATGGAGAAAATGTAAATAATGCAGAGTAGACTTACTTAGTCTTACATACAATTTTTTTCCCCAGAGAGACAGTTCACCCCTAAAACTTAGAATGAATTGAGGTTGACAAGGAAAGCTAAGGTCAGAACCACTTGCATTACTTAGCAGTATTGTAAACCAATTGGAATTTTATGATGATGAATCCAGTAATATTTAATGAGAGCTAAAAGAAATAAACCCACTTAAACTAACATAATAATTTCATTTATGAAAATACACCATGAAAATAACCCCAGAGAAACAATACAAATATTATTCTTTAACTATATATGAGCATATGTATGTATACATATAGAAAAGCAATGCTTATTTGGAAATAGCCCAAATTCCAAATATCCAGTAAGGGAGAAAGATCAAATCAAATTATGCTATGTCACAGCATTGAACATATGTATATATCTATATAGTAATATTTAAAATGATGACATTGAGTTTGCCAAAACATGTAAGTAAATAATCTAGGGACAGCATCTATACAACTCACAACTTTGTTTTAAAATATACATATATACACAAAAAAATTCAGAAATGCTGATAGTTTTTAATTTAATTGTTCATTAGATTTTCCATTTAAATTTCAAATTAAAAAAATCTTGGTATCTAACAATATCTAATTTCATAAATGTATTATTGCTGCCTGTATTTCTATGGTTTGGCTATTAACTTTATCAGCTAATTCAATCAACTTTAAATAGCTGATTGGGAAGAATTGTACTACACCAAAAAAGAGATATAAAATAAGTCACATACTATGTCCCTGTCATGAAGAAGTGGCCATAGGAAGATCTTATAATCTAATAAAGTAGTATTTTGTTAAAACCTACTATATTGTTTTTATTAGCTATAGGGACATTATTAAGACCTTAAAAAATCACATTCCATTTTAATTCATGTTTTCAAGAATATAAAGAAGTATGAAAGTGATGTTTCATTTCTGTAAATTGTAAAATAGACCAACATTACATTTCCCCCATGTCTGTTTTGTTTTGATGGTAGCATTTTACCTCCAAAAAAATCATCTATTATCATCTGACATAATATGCAGCTAATGTAGTTTTATTAATATCCTTAGGCAATATTATCTGCTCATCAGTATGCAGAGACCATACAAAATTAAATATCAGTCATATAAGCCAAAAATTATGGAAGACTACATCATGCTAATGGATCAAATATTCTTGAATGCTAATTGTAACTGAATGCTATATACCTATAAAAGAATAAGCTTTCTTCATGTAATACAAGCTGAGTAGTGAACAAAAGCCACAAATCTAAAGTTCTATGGTTCCAGAGTATTCTGATTAATAACCTAGTTCTCACTGAAAAGTTTCAATTATATGATGATCCAACATGTCATAGAAATAAACAAGCTCCAACGCAAGGGAAGCAGACTAAGAATATGTTTTCTAAAACAAAATCAATATTTAGACCCTCAATAAGAATCAATCAACATTATTACCATGTGTCAGCAAAAGGAGAAAGAAATGTTCTATATGCACAAAAATATTTATAACATTTTTGTGTGCTAGCAAACAACTTGTGTGAAAGGATGTGATAAATTATAACAATGACTATGAAGAATCCAAAGAAGCATGGGAAGCACTATGTAAACTGATACAGAGTACAAAATTTGGAGATGTCAGGGGAGATTTAGAAGAATAGATGCATTTATGAGCTTCTCCAGCTACCACTGAGAAATGACTTCCACAACTTCCACATCTGCCTATTTTTAGAGATTCATCAATACATGTAACATCCACAAGTTAAGATGGCTGAAGGGCTGCATTTCTAGGAAACTAAAAGATGAAGGAAAGAATTGGTGCTTCTAAGTTGGAAAGTGCTCAAGGTCCTCACAGAACATCTCCTCCAGAATTGAGGAGACTAATTTTGGACTAAAAGCATCAGATTCAGAATCCTCCCATCTAGATGAGATTTTGTATTCTCCTCTCATCTGCATGGACAGGATTGTTTGGGGTCCAGTTTTGGAAAACTAGGGGGTTGCTAATTAAAAAAACAAGTTGTATTGATTGGAATAGCTAATGAAGAGTGACTATTGGTGCCATTTAAAATCCTTACATGCTACTCAAACCAACCAATTGATCCATTTTAGAAGGCAATCATCAAAAAGTTTAATTGGATTCATCTTTCAAGCTTCAATAGTCTCAGGAACTGCAGTGCCTTGTTGGTATTTGAAAATTCAAAATTATAGAGTTCTAGGTTATAAAGAAAAATAAATTTATTCCACAGCATTGAGAAATGACTTTCTTTATATTCTCAGTCCTTAACACAGTGCCTGACACATATTAAGCATATGATAAATGCTTGTTAGCTTGACTGGAACTTCAGAAGTTCCTCAACTTATCTAAGGCACTCTTCTCTTCAAAGGGAACATCTTCATAGCATTAACCTTGGATCTGATTTTTTCACCAGGGAATTTTGAAGAAACAGATGAAAAATATCACAGGCCAAGTCCCAATAACCAATGGAATGACATTCTCCAATCATCATATCTTTATTTAATTTCTAGCAATGTAAATTCTCAACTTCTGCTGAGAGTTTAATAGTTCTCTCTACTATCAATTAGTCTTCATTATGGGTTTTATTCAATAAGATATTTTTCAAATAAAAAATTAGCCTTTAGGAAGTAGTAATCTCTCTGATGTCCAAAGGTAGTTCTATTTCAACCACTTAACAAAATACTCTACATTTCAACTGTTTTTCATGTTATACTCCTATACAAAGGGAAGGAGGGAGAGAAGGAAGAAGGAAGGATTTGCTATATGTTTATTATGTACCAGGAATTATACCTTCCAAATATTATTTCATTAGATATTCACAGAAAACCTAGGAGGTAGGTGCTATTATTATTCTATTTTGCAGAGGCCACATTAGCTAATAAGTATCTATAGCTAAATTTGAACTCAGTGCTTCCAGATTTAAGTCCCAGTACTTTGTTTTTTGGGTTTTTTTTTTTTGCTTTTTGCTGGGGCAATTTGAACTCAAGTCCTCCTGACTTCAGGGCTGTGCTCTATCTACTGCACCACCTAGCTGCCCCAAGTCCCAGTACTTTAATTCACTGTATTACTGTGTACCATGGTGCCTGGTACACTGTAGGTATTTAATACATGCCTATTAGTTGGCTGGTATAGTTTCTATTTTTTATTGTGCAGATGTTATATTGCACAAGCAGAATATAAATTTCTTGAAGACAACAACTCTTAATTTTTGCATTTCCATCCTCAGTGTTTGTCATAGAGCCTATTAGACTCCACACTAGATACTACATATGTTAAAGTGTTTACTAGTTGCTGATTTGTTAATGATTATGTATGTTATAGGAGTAAATGTACTGCAAGTTAAGGACTGAGTTATAGTCCCAACTATGCTAAGAAATGAACATGACCTGCGTCTCAATATTTTCATCTCAAAAATAATGGTTTGGGATGAGATGATCTTTGAAGGCCCTATGTTTCTAAAATATTATAATTCTAAGTGCCCCCTCCAGTCTCCATGACTAATCTTTCTCCATGT
Source organism: Myrmecobius fasciatus (assembly GCA_023553655.1). Lineage (NCBI taxonomy): Eukaryota > Metazoa > Chordata > Mammalia > Dasyuromorphia > Myrmecobiidae > Myrmecobius > Myrmecobius fasciatus. The sequence goes on along the minus strand of JAJPUD010000203.1, from coordinate 777,704 downwards.
AGTTTTATCAACCTCTCTCTCTCAATCTCTCCAACCTCCCAAACTCCAACTTCTTTGTCTGTGAATATTTTTTTTTGTCTAAACTTTTTTTCTTTGAATTATGCACAGATTCACCACCTCTAAAAAGAAAATTTTATTAGACAACATTTTTGTTTTAACACACAATAGAAGCTGATTTCTTAAAATTCAGACATAAAAAAAAAAAATCACTGTGACAATTGGTACTAAACACACTCCTTTTCTGTATTCCAAACATTGGACTATTTCCCAAAGAATGGAGTTTATTGCTATAATTACAAAGCAATGATAATTATGTGGAAGTGTTGTTAGACCAAGAGCATGAATTACAACCATGGTGTGTCCAAACACAACTGCAGGCCTGACATACAAAGTAAATAGTCACTCATGGAAACCAACCCTACCTCTCTTCAAAAAGGAATATTCTAGGTATTATACTTTTTTTACTACCCTTAGTTATTTGTCACACAAAACATATACATGTGTGTACATACACACAGAGAATATTAAATGCAAAACAGATCTACATGGTCATTACAGAGGGTCTCTGTATTACTGTTTAAGAAGTTTAAGAAATTACCACAAGGCAATTAGTTCCTACAAAGATTTAAAGAACTTTTCTACAAGATCTCTTATCACCCCAGAAGAACCCTCCACACAACAATACTATTCTACTCTTCTTCCCCAACACTCCAACTTTCATCCTATAACTCCAATGGTCTTCCTTTACTCAATATACCCTCCACTCTTCTTCACCTAACTGAATTTTTCACATCCTTTAAAATACTACTTAAACCCAATTTTTTGTACAACCCATCCCCAGGTGACTATTATTTTTCCCTCATCTTAATTTTCATTGCCCTTTCTGCCTCAAACATTAATTTGGCTCTTATAGCCAAATTTTGTAATATTGTTATTATTACTGTATATAATATATTATAAGATTAATATTCTCTCCAGTGACAATGCACATTTACCTGGTCAGTCCATCAATCAGCCAATAAGCATTTATCAAGTGTCTACTGTGTGTGAGACATTGTTTTAATCATAGTAAATTCATTCCCATTAATCTCATCAGATAAATGATTTTATTATTAGGTTGTTATAGGTTTTTTGTTTTGAGGTTTTTTTTATGAAAGTAGCCCAAAGGTACCCTCCTCTCTCCCCTCTTTTTTTGTGATGGTGACTATATATATGGAATATGAAAGTATTATCAAGTCCTTTCGGAGTGCTCTTGAATTTTTTAAAATACTTTTTTCTTGATATAAGGAGATTCTGTGGGAGCAGAAGGGGAGAGGGATACATAGGAAAACCTATGTGATACAAAACAAAGCATATTAAAATGTATTTTAAGAAAAAAAGAAGGTAGTCTGAGGATCTTGTCTTGGCATTTTATCATTCTGCCTCACTGGAAATCCTGATGATTTTTCTCCTTTTGTAACAGCTCCAGAATGAGGTCAACAGAACGCAATGAAAATGTTTGAATTTGTTTCCTCTTTCTTCATCTCCTCATTCAGTCTTCTGGAAGACAGAAAGCAACAGACAGGACAGAGTGGACACCATGACTAGTACTGTCCATCTGTGTTCTTATGAAACTCTGAATAAACTGGAGATCAGAAGTCTATTTTGGGGTTTTTTGGGGGGAAGGGAAGAGGCATGGATTTCAACTCACTTGTATTCCTTTACTCACTACTATGAAAGAGAATAGTGAATATCCCTCTATTTCATTCCTTTTTTTTTTTTTATGAGCCTAGTGTGCACACTTAGCTGCATAGAAAATCTCGGAAGGGAAACAAGAGGGAGGATAGAACAAAGGAGATAGTTGATGTGTACAGTTTCCAAACAATAATGGTTTAACTGTGATCTCTTCTACTTTTTTCCCAAAAAAATTATAATAAATATTTGATAACAGTAGTATACCAAGTGGCTGAGCCTTTAAATATTATGGAAAGTAGCTTTTTACAATTGAGCACACTACTCTCCATTTAGCTTTCAGTGCTCTTTCTAGTATCACTCCCTTTCCCTCCCTATCTGCCACTGTAGTTAATTATTCTATATTCCACTGTAGGTGGAATAGGAATAGTAGGAATAGGAATAGTAATTGTAACTTGGTGTATATATACATGCATACATATATATGTAAGTATGTATATATATATATGCAAATGGAACCTGAGATTTCTGTGCTAAAATGTAAATATGGGGTTTTGAATTTTGAGAAAATAAAAATAATAAATATAAGCTTGAGCTAGCTTATAAGTTTTTAATGTCAAAACTGAATGAAGTGACAATCTCACTGGAACTCGCCACTAAGAAACTGCATCTGAAATATGATGTCTAATAGGTACCATGATTCAGGAAATTAAAAAGACAGAAAGAAAACCAAGAAGGTTAGGAAGCTCAAAACTATGCTTTGTGATGATCACATGAAGAATTTGAAATATTTAGCCTGAAAAAGATAAGATAAGCATAGACATAATTTGGTTTAATTACCAAATGAAATTGCTAATCCCCCCCCCCATTCATCAAACTTCAGTTCTTCTAATATAAACTTAATACATGTGTTCTTGACAATTACATTTGGATTGTTCATGAAAATTTCATACAGGCTTCATCTCAAGTCCTTTCCTTGTTAATTCTTTTTTATAGTACTGGCCTACCAGACAAGTATTTTAAAAAATCACAAGCCAAAAGTTGTTTTTTAAGGTTAAATACAGGCTTTAAAAAAAAAGTTTTACTGCTATGTGTGATCCTGTAGTGACTTAATGAATATCAAGCAATTCATTTTTACTGCAACTTTTTATTTGTGTATGTTTTTGGATTGTCTGAACCATTTAAATATAAATAAAAAGACTATAACAAAAATACTGAAAGTAAACAGCAGGTGACTGTCTTGAGCAATGCTTCTGCAACTGAAGTCATAAAGGTGTACATATGGAAATTGCATATTCTAGATATACATGGTGTGACACATAATACTTACAGTAATCTGTTTCTATCACCAACCTTAACATACCTACAATAACTGGAGTTGGAACAAATTATGCCTTTTCCCACTAACATGAGAGACCAACACGTGTTGAACAGTTTTCTCTAACAATAGTTAAACATGGAAACTATTTTAGCCTCATGGGATCACGATGTAACAAAAGTACTCAGCCAAACACTCCCCAGTCTCTCCAACTCTCAACTGGAAGCATTTTCAATGGCTCCCCACTCATACCTGGAATTCTTTCCTTCATCTCTGCTGACTTGCCTGGCTTCCTTCAAGTCCTAAGGAAAATCTCATCTTCTACACAAATAATTTCCTAATCCTTAATGCTAATGCTTTTCCTCTGTGGATATCTGCATTTGTATGTTGTCTCCCCATTCTGACTGTGAGGTCCTTGAGAGCAGTGACTGGTTTTTGCTGTTGCCCTTGTTTTGGGGAGAATGGAAGGGAAAAACCTTTCTTTGTATCTCTAGGGCTTAGCACAGCATCTAACACTTAAATGCTTGTTGCTTTACTGGAACATCTTAGATGAAAACTGATAACTCCTTGATTGTGAACTTGCATTTAATCCCTTAACACTCAACATAAAACTACATCAGAAATAAAGAAATCCAAAAAAGACATAACAAATCTGTCAGAAATCATATACAAAGGCTGTTTGTGGGATGGCATAGACAACAAATGGATTTTTCTGTGTACATATTGGCATGAGGCAGACCAAAGTTGGAAGGCTGCTTAATTCTCCCCTTCTGTTTCCTTGGGTTTTCAACGACCGCAATGTCGAGTTGTTTCTCAGTAATTGCATTATTAGCACACTGTGTCTGTATGATTCCCCACTTAATGTATCAGGTTCTATCATCGCTTCATCAAGGTTGTCTGTCCGAGCTTCCTCTGGGTGGTTCAGGAGCTCCGAATAGAATAGAGGAGCTCAGTAGTGTCTGGCTCAGCCTTATAGGATGTGGAGGTTGTATCTCCTTTTTGCTTGTTGATATGCAGGTTGTGATTGATCCATTATTCCCTTTCTTGTCATCACCAGCAGCAACTTCAGCCAAATAATGGTTGCAGTCTCCTTTTCTTTTCTTTCAAAGTTTAGAAAACTGCTTTTCTACTTGGGAAACTTTAGGAATCAAAAACTTTTTTCTATGGAAAGAGTATATGAGAACAAAGATGCTTCTTAGCTCAGCTTCAATTTTCCTTGCATTCTAAGGCCATCTGCTGAGTTTTGTTGTAATTATTTTCTCTCCCCCAACACCTTCCACCTTTTCTTCTATACCTTACACAACCCTCCAAGATGATCTTATAGGCTCCTACGACATTTTTATAAGAAACTAAAGGAAGGTCTCTCTACTCCTTGGATAATTCATCTGCCTGCTAGTTACAGACTTCATGTATGCTGTCATGTCATCATCTCTCTCAGCCTGTTGAAATAGGGCCTTATATCCTTTCATCCAACAATACCACTACTAGGTCTGTATCCCAAAGAGACCATAAAATGGGAAACAAACTCACATGTACAAAAATATTCATAGCAGTTCTTTTTGTGGTGGCAAATAATTGGAAACTATGGGGATGCCCATCAATTGGGAAATAATTGGAATAAATATTTGAATATGATAGAATTCTATTGTCCTGTAAGAAATGATGAGCAGGTGGATATCAGAAAAGCCTGGGAATACTTAAAGCAACTGATACTGAGTGAAGTGAGCAGAATCAGGAGGAGACTGTACATGGAAACAGTAACACTGTACAAAGATCAACTATAATAGACTTAGCTCTTCTCAACAATACAAATGATCCAAGACAATTCCAAAAGACTCCTGATGAAAAATACTATCCACATCCAGAGAAAGAACTATGGAATCTGCAGATCAAAGGATACTATTTTTGCTTTTGGGGGAGAGGGGTTGTTTTGTTTTGCTTTATCTTCTTTGTGTTCTAATTCTTCTTTTATAACATGATTAATGTGGAAATACATTTGTTATTGTTTGTCCTTCATTTTCAAAGAGGACCATGACATCAGGGAGATGCCATGACATGCAAGTGAATTGGATTTAAGTGAGGGAGGGCTATGCAAGATCATCTTCCTCACTTTCCCCTCCAGAGCCATCTGAGTCCACATTTAACATGAATGACTAGATAGATAGATAGATAGATAGATAGATAGATAGATAGATAGATAGA
>JAJPUD010000203.1:733025-772503 GCA_023553655.1 Myrmecobius fasciatus | reverse complement strand
AGATAGATAGATAGATAGATAGATAGATAGATAGATAGATAGATAGACTACATCAGATTGATTGCTGTCAGAGAGGGGAGGGAAAGGTAAGGAAGGGGAACAAATTGGAATTCAAACTCTTACAAAAAATGAATGTGGAAAACTATCTTTGCATGTAATTGGAAAAATAAAATACTATTTAAAAAAGAAAAGAAAAAAAGAATTTAGCCTTTGATATCAGCTCATTTTTATTTATTATTAAGCATTCTGCAAGGCAATTAAATAGTATGGTAGATAAAGTGCTAGACCCAATATCAAGAGGCCTTAAATCTGATCTCAAACACTTGCTAGTAGCTATGTGACTCTGGACAAGTTATTTAACCCTGTTTCCCTTGATTTCTTCATTTATAAAATGAGCTGGAGAGGGAATGGCAAACCCCAAATAGGATCACACTAGCTTGTATAAGGCTGGAATGTTCCTGTGGTGTAGGAAATGAGTTGGTGGATTTAGTGAAATATGGAAAGACTTGATGCCATCCACCTTCAGAGAAACAGAATAAACAAGCATAGGAGGGTCATCCACATTTATTTGAATGTCTATGTATTTAGATGTGTGTTAAGGACCAGGTCGGTTCTCCAGGAGCCCCCACAGTGGTAAATCATAAGGAACTGCAAATCAGCCTTTACTAACTCAGGTGTTACTTGTGAATTAGGAATGAAATAAATCAGAGGGTGGAAGGAAGAGGAGAGTGGTAAGAGAATGCAACAGCCTCTCAGTCTCCTTGTATCATTATCATCCTCTCACATGAAGGGATCTATTCTGCTGGATGCTAGCAGGAGGTGGCTCCCACAACAGATACATATGTCTATGTATATGTGTGTATACATATGTGTGTGTATACATGGGTATGTATATGTGTGTATAAATATATCTATCCTTAACTGTAGCTTTTCCAGGGGGGAGGGGAGGAGGAAAAGGGGGAAAATAAAGTAAAAAGTACATAACACAAAACAAGAAAATCTACAGAGAACAAGAAGTAAAGAAAAGACAGCTCTGAACAGAACGTATGGTATTATATAGGCTTTATTGAAATGAAAATTTATTGTCTTTTTTCCCCTTTTTCTATTTTGTATTTAAATTTTAAATAAATATTTTTAAATGATAGATCAAAGATGTAGATTGAAAAAAAATAATGCCAGCTCAACCATATAAACTATACTAAGCTGAACAAATTACTTAGTTTCTACCCAAGTCCCTAACAAATATCCTAGCAAAGGAGAGCATGAAATTGTCTTCCTCAGTACTTTGTGGAAATTACCAGTTTTATAAAATGAATGGGTGGATCTGGTCTCAAGTGGGTGGGAGGAACCCAACAGAATCACCAACTCATAATGCAGCAGTAAATGAACAGAGAACGATTTATTACAGTATGCAGAATGGAAAATAAAGTAATAAGGAAACACATTTACTGAAAAATAGAATCAAGAGAACTAGAAAATTCATTAGGTACAGTGTTCAAGTACTATGACAGTTACCTGGTGTAAAATCTCTTAAGGTAAAATTTCTGAACACTGCATAAGAGGTCTCTTAATTTACAAACTGAATTAGTAATAGGCACTCAATGAACACCACCTACCTCCTTCCCCCACAAGGTATATAAATATTTAAGAACCAGCAAAAACAGCAAGCATAAAATTTAAATATATTAACTGAAAACTACATTTTCAGCTTTTTACACTAAGTAATTGCATAAGTATATGAACGAGTCTCGTATTAAGCTATTAAAGACATAAAACTAGAGCTTTCTTAAAATTCACATAGAAAATGTAAGCTATGGAAGAAAAGAACGTTCCATCTTTCCCTTCTTTCTACTCAGGTCTAAATAAGAACAAACTGCCATTTAAAATAATGGATTCTTCATATAAAATCTCTCTAATCAGTGTTTAATAGTTAAGATGTAGAAACAAATACATAGATGTGTTTGTGTATGCATCTCAAATCAAAAACCATTTCCCAATAGCTATAGATTCAAAGGATAAAAATAATTTTTAAAAGAATTGCAAAGTATTAATAGTTATGAAAAAGAATGTTCCACAATCATTAATGATGCAAAATGCAAATCCAAACAACACAGAGGTTCCTCACATTCAGCAAAATGGGCCCCCCAAAAAAGACAAAAAATATGAAAGTTGATGTTGGAGAGGTTATAGATAGGTGCACTGGTATATTGCTAGTGGAACAATGAATTAATACAGACATTTTGGAAAGCAATTTGGAATTGCCATACTGAAGCTATTAACAAACCAAAAAGTTCCCAGCAATTTGGAGTTGCCATAATAAGAAAGCTAATGACAAACCCCAAGTCCCCAGTTACAAATCTTTAACACAACACTATCTATAATAGCAAATAAGTGAAGGGGAAGAAATGAGAGGCAGTGCAGAAAGTAGATAACTATCAATTAGAAAATGCTGAAAAAATTAATGCAATGAAATATACATGCTCTAAGATAATTAAAATGTAATAAATGCAGAGAAGCAAGGAAAGAGTTATACAAAATCTTGCAGAGTGAACTAAACAGAGTCAAGAAAATAGACACAATGGCCACAACAATGGAGATAAACAGACAAAAATAAATGTTGCAAAAACATAAAGAACAAGAATATTTTTTAAAATGAGATATGAGAAGACACCCTTATATCTCTACCCCTTTACAGAGGTGGGAAAACAATAAGTATTACATATATAAATTTTTAGACTTTACCCCATATTTATAAATTATGTTGTGAGTTTTCCTCTTCTTTTCCCATTCTTTTTTGAAGGGATCTTTTAATACTAATTTTATATGGGATGGCTCTCTAGAAAGACTAAGAGAAGGAGAAGGGATCTTGGGAAATACTATGGTAACATTTTAAAAATATCTCCATAAAACATTTTTAAATGGAATAAGTTAGGGATTCTTAGCAAGAAAATAGGATTACAAATTAAGAGCTGAGAGGGCATCCAGAGATCATCTTTGTTTTTCCTGTTTATTTTAGAGGTACCAATGCTTCTGTTTTAGAAGAGAGGAGTGAATCCCATAGCCCTGTGGCCAGTGCTTCCCCATGGATATCATATAACACAGATTACTAAAAGATCCATGGAGAAATAGATTTTATTTGTTCAATCATTTCTCAGTCATGTCCAACTCTTCATTACCTTACTTGGATTTTTCCTGGCAGAAATAGTAGAGTATTTTTTCATTTCCTTTTTAAAAGGAAATTTTACAAATAAGGAAACTGAGGCAAACTGTATGACCCAGAGTCATACAGCTAGTAAGTGATTGAGATCATAGTTGAACTCATGAAAATGAGTGTTCTTGACTTCAAGCTCGGCACTTTATTCACTGAACCACCTAACTATCATTAACACCTTAAATTTATACAATTTGAATGCAACTAAGGAAAGCAAAAGGAGAAAACTTGCCCAGGCACTGAACAAAGAAATAACCTACTGCTATGTAACTAAGATCTTAATCAGAGTTTTCTGGTAATGCCTGACTTACACCATTCTGCAGTGGCCGAGGGAAGAACAGAGTTATTCAAGTGCAAGTGGCAATTAAAATTAACCCTGAAATCAGAAAGACCAAATTCACATATAGCCTCAGACATTTTATAGCTGTATAACCTTGGCAAATCACTTAACTCTGTGCTTCTATTATTTCCTCATATGTGGCAATACTTGTGGTGACTCTCTCAAAGTTTAAATGGTTGGGCTCAAATGACCTAATGAATTCATAGCGCTTTACAAACTTAAAACACTATTCAAAGAGACTAACAACATGCTAAGAACATTCCTTTTTTTTTTTTCCTTTTGAGTCATTCCCCCTTCCTCTACTGATACCCATCCTATAAAATGCTATACTTATCCATCCTAAGTTGCTGCAGAATGCAATGACTGTCTCTAAGTGAGTCTGAAAAATTATTAATACATATATGTGTGTACCTTAGGAAGCTGAAACTGCTATCAACAATCAGTCTTGAACAGTATTCTTTAGCTTGCTAATAAATCTTTTTCAGCTTGACTACTGAAGAGATTTGACCCCAGTCAGTGGATCCAATAGATGTGTAATATTTTCCCTTAGGTGTCCAATAATCCATGCTGAGAAATTCCTCAACACTATAAAATTGCCAGCTTTATTGTTATTATTATTATTATTCCTACAGTACAGTCAAAAATAACCTGATTTCCGTTCTTTGAAAATAAATTCTTTGAAGGGTCCATTTGATTCAAATTGACACATTGTATCTCCATTTTTGTATTTCCTGAGAAAAGTGGCCTATGAAGTGGCTCTAGCATGGGCTATTTGTGCTCTCAATATAGTCACTTGAGGAGCAGCCAATAATAAGACAAGTTGCTCTTAGATTCAGCTATCAGCAGTACCCAAATATCTACTAAAGCTTACCTCCATTCCCTAAAGATACTGTTTATTGCAAAGACCTGACAAAATAGAATTCCTCAAACCAGAGAACTTTATTATTTATATTGTCTTAAATCAAAAAACTCAAAATCTACAATGTATACTGAAAAGTCTATGGACACTAAAGACCAAAGATCATGGACACTCATACTTAAATATGCAGTGTATGGATGAAATCCAGAAAATAAAAAGCAGTGCTTTTAAGAACAAAGCACAGCAAATATAAACCATATCTGCTTTGTAGGCAAAACTAGGGTATTGTGTCCCTGCAAAGGATGAAGTAGAGGGATAAATGCTTTCATTCAAACAATAAGTGTGTCAACCACAAATTAGCAATCTCCACATCTATTTTCTTCAGCTCCACAGATATTTACAGAATCATAGAATCTCAAGGATTGGAAGTAACCCCAAAGGGCATCCAATACAACAAGAATCAAATAATAAATTCCTCTATATTCTTACAAGGTATTCCTCCACACGGAGTTAGAGATTTTCAAAAAGTCTCCTTGATCAAGGTCTTTAACCTAACAAAACAAAAAAAATATATAGAAAAATAAACATAACTGATACATAACTTACAAACATACCAATTGTTTTCTATCCCAACATTTCTGCCCTTCATTCTTTCCTCTTCAGAATTCATACTTACTTTAAAAAAAATAAAATAGTAAGTATAGCCGCTGGTAAAATTGTACATTCATCAGTGGTAGGAGCTACCCCATGTAACCCTCACCTCTCAAAGATAACCAAAAAAAAAAGTTGCAAACTTTTCTATCTAATGAAAACCAGCAATTAATAGGTAAAAATGATATTTCACCATCAGTGGTTAAAGGTAAGAGAGGTGAATTATCTGCTTTATATCAGGAAAGTGGGGTTGCTCAAGTCATAATCTGGATGGTCACAATTCATTTCTTTGATTCTGGTAGGTCACCGTAGCTTAAGACTTCCTGACATGACACTGAGCAAAAAAAAAAAAAAATCAATAGTGTTTGCAGGGCATTTTAATTGGAAAAGTCAGATTCTTATTCTCAAATCAGATTCTTATTCTAATTCCCAAAGTAAAAGCCTCAGTAAAATACTAGTCTGTTTTAAATAATAATGACTGCTAACATTTATACAATACCTACTACGTGCCAGGCACTATGCTAGCTTTACAAATATTATTTATTTGATTCCCACCAGAACTCTAGGAGGAAGGTATGATTATTAACACCATTTTACAGATAAGAAAACATGATCTGCCTAGTAAATAAACAATTTCAGATAGGAACTCAGTTCTTCCTCACTCCAGATTCCAGTCCTCCTACCCACTGTGCCACCTTGCAACCACTCTGCTCTCCTCTTAGGGGGATCAATTTCTAGCCTCCCATTAAGTATCCACCCTGAATCCTGACATCCTGTCCTTGCACTATTCTATGAATAATTTCAGCTGATTGTCCTAGTACCTTCTGAGAAATTCACTTATATGCCTCATCCTGTGACGATGTCACCTGTGATGCTCAAGATACAGAACAAAAGCTTTATTAGAAACATCAATAAATTAAAAAGAGAAAGAGAGAGGCAGAGGAAGTATAAAATTTGAAGGAAGGGAGGAAGAAACAGAATCAGAACTAAAAGGAGATTACATATGAATGATATGACTAAAGGTTTGAGGTAGCAGGTGTAAATGGACAGAAACCCAATCTTAGAAAATCAGGAAAATCTGAGCTCAAATAGAAAATTAGCTACAGAGCCTGGATAAGTTCCTTAAACTCTCAGTGCCTCCAGACAATTCTCTAAGACAGAAGTCATTTAAACAGTTGCCTATCTGAATAGGTAGAAGATATTCCTTCACCAGAGTTCTATTACCCTGCCCCCCCCAAAAAAATCAAAGGACTGATTTTTTTTAAATGGTTAAAATTACAGTGGTTGATACACAGAAAAAGGAACTAATACAACTTATAGAAAAGTGAAATATCTCAAAGGAAAGGTACATCATAACTGCTGCCAAGGGGACAAAAGCCTCAATATCTATAGCATATGACATTTATCTTCCTGATTAATTTCTCCACAGAACTGTTATTTATTACAGATACCATTTCACATTTATTGGGCACCTTATTTTTAAAAATCAATTCAAAACATTTATTCAGTACCTATTAGATGACAGGAACTCTGCTAAACATTGGTGTTACAAAGACAGAAATGAAGAAGTCACTGCTTCATACCTAACATTGTCATAGGGGAGAAACTATGTGAGAGGACCAGAATTAACCTGGTAGACCTTTCTCCCACTCACAGCAAAAGGAGGCTTTCCTTAAAAGAAGATAAGGTCCCCACATCTGGGACCTCTTTGGTTTCCCTAATTCAGCTTCCTTCCCCATTTCCCACCCTAGCCAATATGATTTAGACCTCAGCTTCTTACAACATAGTTCAAAATTCCATATGGGGTCCCATAACTGAATGTGGGGATCATGAAATTATGATTTATTTTCAGTAAATATTTGATTTGTATACCTATTTAATATACCTACATGCCCAGGGTCCCATAAAAATATCTTAGGAGAAACAAGGTTACAAATGGAAAAAGTTTAAGATGCCCTGATAGACAGCATTACCTGGGGGACCTGTCCAGTTTCCTGGGCTTCGGGGAGTATTAAAAAGTACCAATAATGGAGAGTCTGTTCTCTCAAACTTGAACCCCTATACAAATCATGATACTCTGATGACCTACTGACCAGATGCAAACAAGATAGCCTGGGTTCAGAAAAATTTATTGGTACCACATCCTTAATTTAATCCAAATAAATTTGGAGTAAAGAAACCAAGAAAATATTGTACACAGCAACAGCAAGATGATATGATGATTAATTCTGACGGATGCAACTCTTTCCGACAATGAGATGATTCAGGCCAAATCCAATGGTCTTGTGATGGAGAGAGCCATCTACACCTAGAGAGAGGAATATGGGGACTGAGTGTGGATCACAGTATAGTGTTTTCACTTTTTGCTATTGTTTCCTTGCTTTTTTTTCTTTCTCATTTTTTTTCCTTTTTGATCTGTTTTTTTTTTTGTTTGTTTTTTGTTTTTGTTTTTGCAACATGACAATTGTGGTAACATGTTTAGAAGAATTGCAGTGTTTAACATATACTGGATTACTTGTCATCTAAAAGGAGGAAATGGGGGAAGAGAGGGGAAAATTTTGGAACAAAGGTTTTGCAAGAGTGAATGTTGAAAATTATCTATTCATATGTTTTGAAAATAAAAATTGTAATTTAAAAAAGAAGCATCTCAGAAGCATCAACAATTTGATTGCACTTACTGAAGTTTCAGTGTCCATTAAATGTGCATTATGGTATTTTAATTTTTAAAAATGGATTTTCTGTATAGAATAGATATTGTCTCAAAGAGAACATCCATTACATATGGCAGATAATGGCAATTTGTCATAGAAGCTGCTTTTTACATATAATAATTTATATCTCCCCATATTCACCTTGCCATTGCTTATCACAATTACAACATGAAGTCACAGAATATCAGTAATCATCTCACCATACTCATCAGGTTCCATCTTAGTCTAAATCCAAATTGCCAATTTTTTTTTGATTCTATAAAATGTTTAGACTTCTGGATGGTTGGTTTGGAGTCTCCTGGATCCATCTTTTAGGTACTTGGTCCTCAAGTGTTCCACAACTCTTGTTACATGATAGATCTGTTGATTTTCTACGTGATAGTTTGCCTCTGTGTACTTGCCACCCTTGACCTTCTGCATATTTGCTTATACATCATGCAATCCTACAAAAAAAGATTCATACATTCTTTCCCTTCCCTACTACACAAACATATTTCATGGCAGACAAGCATTCTGATGTGCTGATCATTATAAAGCAACAGTATTTGGCCGAAATTTTTATGGGTGCCTCCTCATCAAGCCGCTCAAATGAATCCAGGCAGCTCTGTGTATTCTGATACATTCTATTGATCTTGCCAGAGTTAAGTAAGTGAGGTCCAGGTTACAAGTTTCTCAGTCATCCTGCCACTTACATATTTACCATGCCTTGCAGGCAGAGTTCATCTTACATCCATTTTATTTTTTTTTTTATCAAAATTCACTTCTCAGCCAGAAATACCCTTCTACATTTGATGCACCGTTAGTTGGAGCTGGGAAACAACACTTGTCAATAAGATATAACAAGAGCAAATGTGAAATATTGACCAATTGTAACTCTGTTCCAAACAAGGCAGCCACACATTGTCTCCCAGATAGTTGTAAATAATTTTAGCATACTACTTCCTTGCCGATATTCTTTGAGCAGCTAGATAGCACAGTGGATAGCGTACTGAGATAAACTCAGGAAGATCAGAGTTCAAATATATTTTCAGACACTTGTTAGCTATGAGATCCTGGGAAAGTCACCTAATGTCTGGCTGCTTCGGCTTCCTCACAGGATTCTTATAAGCATCCCAAATGAGATAATATTTGTAAAGGGCCTAGGACAGTGCCTAACAGTGAGAAGGCAACTACTAAAAAAGCTTATTTCCTTCTAAATCACAGGTCTGGAGCCTGAAGGAACTTTAGTGGTTATCTATTCCAAACCTCATCTATAAGAAGATAAAAGTGAGTTCCAGATATTGTGAGAGTCTAACACAAGGTCTTCCAATAGTTAGAATGTTTGCAAAGCCAGAATTTGAATTTCTGTCTTTGACTCCAAAATCAACAATGGCAACACATATCAAATATAGCCTTGTCTCTTAAAATCATATCATAAAATGCTTTTGTTTTCAGTGAATCACATTCTTTCTTGGGCAACAAATGTGATATTCTTTGCATTTCCCCACATCATTGTGAGAGAAATAATAAAAGGGAAGTCTTTGCTAATAAACCAATCCAAAGAAAATGAAACATGTAACATATAATATATATAAGGAACATATAACAAGTACATTAACAAGAAATATAAAATGACACGGGAGACAATTTTCCCTCTGATTTTTCCTGGGAGGGGAAAAATAGGAAATTAAGCAAGGCAATGTGATGTTTGGAGAAAAGATTAACTTGGAGTCAAAGGACTCAGATTTTACTCTTGATTCTGTGTACCCTGAGCAACTCATTGGACTTTATTGTGCCTCAGTTTCTTCATCTATAAAATGAGGGCAATAAATTTCATGATCCTTTTCAACTCCAAATCCTCTGATCCATTAAAATATGTTTGATATTTTATTTTATTATCTTTTTGAAGATTTAAAGTCACTTTGTTATCTTGTTGACCAAAAAAACTTCTATCTATAACTTGGTTTGCTCAGAAAATTATCAGAAAAAGATCAAGGGAGATAATAGTACCACTGAATGCTGTGCTACTCAGAATACATCTAAAGCAATTTTGTCCAATTAGGGCACCAGACTTTAAGAGGTACATTAGCAATTTAGATAATGTTTTAGAGAAAGACAAACAGGAGGGTGACAAGTTCAGAAACCATGTCACCTAAAGAATGGTTGGGGCATTTAAGGATGATTAGTCTGAGAAATAAGAATTAGCAGGAACTATATAACTGTCTTCAAATATCTGACAAGCTTTCATATGGGACATAAGGTAGACTACACTGCAAAAGCACAACCGAGACAAATGGCAAAAATCATACGGACATCATAAGAAAACAAGTTTCAATTTAAAAAATCCTAAAGATTAAGTCATCGAATGATAGAAAATCTCTCACAAACTAGCAAACTCCCCATCACTAGAAGTACTGGAGCATAAGTCAGATGACCATCTGTTCAGACGGCTGTAGGTCTCTAAGGTCCCTTCCAATTCTATGAATGCAAAAGAGTTACATTAGATTTTTGTTATTTACAAATGTCAAAGAAAGAATCTAATATCCTATCGTCTGCAAGAAAGAGTTTGGGGTCCCTCTTAATACTAGTACCTTCCCTTAGATATTTTTTCCAATTTATCTTGTATATGTCATTTGTCTTGTATATGTCGTCTGAATCTTACATGCAATGCCACCCCATAATTTAACAGAAGCATATGATGATGAATTCCATAAAGGCAGATGAAACCCATAAGGGTTATGCCTTTCTTCATAACCCAACCATTTAGCACAATTCCTGGTACATAACAAACACTTCATAAATGCATCTGACCTGCCTTACTATCCTCCAAGACATACTTATTTCAGCAAAAGAGAAGATGAGAACAGTGGTCCAAATGACACAATGGCCACATTAGAAAAAACTCCAGGTTTCATTCTTGGACCAACATTTAAGATGAGCTACACTCTGTCATGCTGGTAACCACTTGTTTTTAATCTTGTGAAATTCAACAAGTGTTTTCTTTACTTAAGCTCCTGCCTTTGAATCTCTATAACTCAAAATCCCAGCTCCCTAAAAGTCTCAACTCAAGTCTCACTTTCTGGATTTCCATGCCAGTCTCTTGACTCACATATCAGGATCATTCTTCATCTCTTCATCCCCCATTTCCACAGAAATTACTTCTGAGTAGAGACTTTTCCATTATGCTCAACATCTACCACAATGTCTTTGCTCACTCTCAGCACTAAGTAAACATTTGCCAGCGTCTGAATTTAATATTTTGAATTGAACTGATTGGATTAGATTGAATCCAAGGAATCTGGAACAATATGAGTGAGCTGACAACTTCCACAAAAATGTAGTATTCTCTTCCCCTTCCTTAAAACAAACCCTTTCACTTTCTTACCTTCAGTATTTGTTTTTAGACATATACATTCACCCAAAAGATGGTTTTACTGGGCCATTTGGCAAAAGATGCTACACTTCTTTTACACACTTGATTCAGATTACTTTTCAAGAACTGACTTTAATATCTTCAGGAATTTCCATAATGAATCCAGAAATCCTGCTCACCAAATAACAAGCACCTTAACAGTCTGGGCATTCTGAAATCATCTACTGTTGCTCTTTCTTAAAAAAAGGTTCTTTGTATTTTTGGAAGTCTCTCAAAGGACATCACCACTGCACACAGAGTTTTACCATAATGTTACACTAAGTTAGTCTTTAATTCACTTTAACAAGCATTTATGTGGAGATTTTTTTGTTAGGAGTTTGGTTTTTTTGGTTCATTTTATTTTAAGGTATTCAAAGAAATCATGCTGGGAATGGAGGATAAAATCATAAATGATACCTGCCCTAAAGCAGTTTACAATCTAATGGCAAGGTTAAGAGAGGCATACAAATATCATGATAGTGGAGGTAGGGGCAAAAGAGATGTCTAGACCAAAATGTAGAGGGAAAGTGATTACTTTCACGTAAGGAGAGGAAGCTTCTTGGAGAAGGTAATAGTCAAACTTCAGTATTAAGATCTAAAGGGCCAAGAGAATGAGAATAAGAGAAGAATAACACATTTACAATGACCCATAGTAAGAACAATGTAAATATGTTATCACCATCATCATTATCAAAGTCTTCAGAGAAGTTGAAAAGAATCAAGATTGAAAAAAGACATTGGATTTTTCAACTAAGAGATCACTGGTAACTTTGGAAAGAACATTTTGGTGGAATGCCATGCTTGGAATGAGAGAATAAATTAGTGATATCAAGTATGACAGAGGAGGCAATTTGCTGAAGGAGCCACTTGAGCAGGGAGGGAAATTAGCTCTGATCATGTGAGATGGGGGTAAAAGAAGAGACAGTGGCAGAAAGATTGATATGAAATGGAAAAGAGAGGTCATGGGAAATACCCTCACATAATTTTGTATAATAAGACACAACATTCTTATCTGAGAGAACAGAAGGAGGACGAGTCATGGGAGAATTAAGGAGGGATGAAAAGGCTGGAACATCTGCTGTGGAGATTGGGTTATTCAACTGATAATGAAGGCATAGTAGGATTGCCTATCAAGGGTGAGGGTTCACTTGTTATGTAACATAAAATTTTAGTGGACCCAGTCAAAATGGTTGCATGATTTTTTCCACCTTCATTCAGCAGCATACATATGCATGAAGACTGCAGATGAGAACAATCCAAATCTAAGGTTTGATGGATCATAATTGGAAAACTGGAAAAATAACAAAAGAATTAAGAATTCCAGAGAGAATAACTGACTAAAGTTAAATTGGTTCACCAAGAAGTCAAGATGGGAAGAGTACAGGACAGAAAGCCGAGAGAACCAAGAGGTCAAGGGGTTAGAGAACATGGTGTAGACAAACAGTAGGCTAGACAAAGGAAAGCAGAGGGAGAAGTCAAAAGTCAATAAATTATAACTTAATTAAGGGGAATTCAGAATTCTTGAATGGAGATGTGGTATATTTGTGGGTGACAAGATTAAATGTATAATAATATCTCTATGTATGGCTGAGGTAGGATGGAGAAATAGGCTATGGAAAGTGAGGAAATTGAGGAACTTAATGTTTAGGGCATTTCAGAAAGAGTGATTAGTTATGCTGAAGTTCCCTAGTATGAGAACACTTTTTGCAAAAGAAAGAAAAATTGCAAGCTATGCACCAAACTCACTAAGAAAATAAAGGGAGTAACCTGAAGGTCTATAGATAAGAGCTACCAGGATTTTTATTGGGATTTTATTGAGTATGAATCTCAGAGAAAGAGAGATTAGTGAATGATGGAGAAGAGAAGAACCTGGAAGGGAAGAAAAGGAGCAACTCTCCCACCTTGACCAGTGAGCCAAAAGAAAAGAATTAAAGGCATTGAGGTAATAGAAAGGTGGACAAGAAGGTTACGTCTACAGGAGGTGCCAAGTTTCACTAATAGCTAGCAAACAAAAAAAGAGTGGGAGAGGAAAAAAATTGTATGAAGGGATGCTTGTTTCTTATGAAATAGGCATTCCATAAGGCATCTGATAAGCAACTTAAAAGACATTTTCAAAGATTGTCTGGAAAAAGAATCAAGTCATCTTATGAGAAAAGACAATAGAAACATATCTTCAAGGGATATGTTTATAAGCACAAGATTCTGAAAGAACAAATAGAAGGGCTTCAGAATAATAATAATATTTATATAGTGACAGTCATTTTACTAATGCTTTACAATTATTATCTCATCTGATCCTCACAATAACTTTTGGAGGCATGTGCTATTGTTATCTCTATTTTATTAATAAGGAAATTGAGGGAAACCAAGGCAAAGTGACTTACCCAGAGATACCCAACAAGTGTCTGAAGTCTGAGTTGAACTCAGGTGATGTTAAAAAAAAAAAATCCCCTACAAATGAATGACTGAATTGGATCAGAAAATGTATAGCACATACCTATCAGTAATGAGATCATGAAGCCACTTAAGTATCAAATTAAGTAAGATTTTATAAAGGGAAAACAATACAGATCCAACAAGTAACAGTTACCAAATTGTTTGAGTCTGTCTTTTGAGACTAGGTCTTCCAATATTACCCAGATTCAAACAACACTGGTCACTCACAGACCCAAATCCATTGCTGATTAACTCAGAAGCTCTGTTGCATGAATTCTAAACTGAGCCATTTCACTTCTCTTCAGCTCGATATTCATTCCCTGAATGCAGGCTTCCATCACATTAATGTTGGACTTGGTAGCTATTGAAGGTGAAGTCCTCCACCAGCCTCTGCCTACTGAGCAGAAGGGGAGACAAACATGTAATACAAACTATATGTAAGGCATACTTATGTTCTTTTTAGAGAAGAAAAAAATTGTTTATAGATTTATTTTTGGAGGGGGGGTTGTCTGGTTGGATGGTTTTTTGGTTTGGTTTTTTGTTTATTTGTTTTTTGGTGCAGCACATCAAGGTGGGAAAGCTCTATGAAGATTGATAATAAGATTTACTTTTAAAAAGTAATATATATAACAAGCTATTTAAAAACTGGATTTTAATCAGTCCTCCATGAAAATGTCAAGAAGTATGTCCATAAGTACATTTAAAGCTAAGAACCATGCACAGCTTTAATTAGACAGAGGAATTTAATTGATTGGAATCAACAATGTAGACAAGGAATTGACTAAATGCAACTAATATTATTTACATCACTTTTTCTATGATTAAAGATCACTTGGGGTATGCTGTTAAGCACATCAGCTCTTGCCACAGTTCTGTCACATTTGTCTAGTAACGGGAAAGTCCTGTGCTTAAATATAAAACCTGTCAAAGCATATTTAAAATCTCATTTTGAGTCAACTCAACAAGCATTTGCCTACTTGAAGCATTTCAAGCCTTGAAAATACAAAGTCAGAGAAAAAAAAAAGGAAGGGAGGAGGGGAAAAAGGAGGGAAAGAGGAAAGAAAGAGGGTAGAGGAAGGAAGGAGAGAAAGAATGGAAGGAGAGTAGAGTAAGGAAGGAGAAAAGGAAAGAAAGGAGGGAGAAAAGATGGAAGGAAGAAATGGAGGGAGGGAGGGAGAAGGTAAAGAGGAAGGAAAGAGGGAAGAAATAGAGGGAGGAAGGAAAGAAAGATAAAATGAGAGATAGAGGAGAGGAAGGAGGGAAGGAAGAAAAGAAGCAAGGGGGAGGCAGCTAGGTGGCGCAATGGATAGAGCTCCAGCCCTGAAGTCAGGAGGACCTGAGTTCAAATCTGACCTCAGACACTTAACACATCCTAGCTGTTTGTGACCTTGGGCAAGTCACTTAACCCCAATTGCCTCAGGGGAAAAAAGGAAAGAAAGAAAAGAAAAGAAGGAAGAAGAGAGGAAAGGGAGGAGGGAGGAAGGAAGTCAACTCAACAAGCATTTGCCTACTTATATGTAAGGCATTTTAAGCCTTGGAAATACAAAGACAGAAGAAAAAAGGAAGAAATGGAGAGATGGAAGGAGGAAGGGAAGGAAGAAGGGAAGAAGGGAGAGAAGGAATGAGGGAAGGAAAGAGGGAAGAAGGGACAAAGAGAGGAAGGGAGGAACAATTACAATCTCTACTCTCAGGAAGCTTAAAATCAATGTACTGGGGGAGACAACATGCAAAGAATTAAAAATTGTATACTACATAAATTGGAGTTAATCTCAAAAGGAAAGCACTAAGTTTGAGGAAAATTAAAAAAGAATTTTTTGAATAATGTGGGATATTAGTTGAAACTTGAAAAAAAAAAGTTAGGGCATCTAAGTGGCAAAGTGGCCTAGCTGCAGGAAGACCTGAGTTCAAATCTGACCTCATACACTTACCAGCTTTGTGACCTTAGACAAGCCATTTAATCTGTTTGCCTCAGTTTCCTCATCTATAAAATGAGCTTTAGGGGAAAAAATGATAAACCACTCTAATAACTTTGCCTAGAAAACTCCAAATGGGGACATGAAGAATCAGACACAACTGCAACAAATGAAGAAGAGCAGTCAGGAGGCAAAAAGGAAAAAAAGCAAAGCATGGAGGACAGTAAGTAAAAATGCCCAGAGTCAGAAGATGGGATGTTTTATTTCCAGGAATAGCACAGTTAAAGTTAAAGGGAGTTAAAGTATAAGAAGACTGGAAAAATAGCAAGGTTTCAAGTTATGAGAAACTTTAAAAGTCAGAGATCCTGTAGCTAACAAAAGTCACTTGAGTTGAGGTTTTACAGTAAAACTGAAAATTTTAGGAAATAATATTTTCCTCCTATGTCCTTTACAAACTCCAGAAAAAAACATTCTTGGAAAGTTGGGTAATGTCAGTACAAAAGGAAAAATAGCTCAAAATTAGATGATAAATTTAACTCCAGTTTTGTAGTCACTGACTTCTCACTCACTAGACATTAGTAGCCTAGCACCCATCCTTTGCCAGGGAGAAAGAATTAAAATATCAATATAAGACTGGAAGTTCTTTTGTTGAATTCCAGAATTAGGGGAATGGTTTAGGGATCATTCCTAGTGACTTGGTTACTCAATTTTAGAATGTTATCCCAAGTTTTACTTTTAAGATTATCTTTTTCTTTAAATTATAGTATATGAATGTAATGGAATATTATTGTTCTATAAGAAATGATCAGCAGGATGATTTCAGAAAGTCCTGGAGAGACTTACGTGAACTTATGCTAAGTGAAGTGAGTAGAACCAAGAGAACATTGTACATAGCAAAAACAAGATTATGTGATGATCAATTGTGATGGGCTTGACTCTTTCCAACAATAATATGATTCTGGCCAATTCCAATAGAATTGTGATAGAGAGAGCCATCTGCATCCAGAAAGAGAACTATGGGGACTGAATGTTGATCACAACAGTATTTTCACCTTTTCCGCTGTTGTTTGCTTGCTTTTTTTTTTCCCTCTCATTTTTTCCGTTTTGATGTGATTTTTCTTGTGCAGCATGATAAAGGTGGAAATATGGTTAGAAGAATGTTTAATTTATATTGGATTACCTGCTGTGTGTGGGGGAGGGGAAGGAAGGGAGAAAAATTTGGAATACAAGGTTTTACAAGGATGAATGCTTAAAAATATTTTGCATGTATTTTAAAAACAAAAAGCTAGGGGCAGCTAGGTGGCACAGTGGATAGAGCACCAGCCCTGAAGTCAGGAGGACCTGAGTTCAAATCTGGTCTCAGACACTTAACACTTCCTAGCTGTGTGAGCCTGGCCAAGTCACTTAACTCCAATTGCCTC
The DNA here is from genome assembly GCA_023553655.1 of Myrmecobius fasciatus. NCBI lineage: Eukaryota > Metazoa > Chordata > Mammalia > Dasyuromorphia > Myrmecobiidae > Myrmecobius > Myrmecobius fasciatus. Next base: position 755,570 of record JAJPUD010000203.1, on the reverse strand, counting down.
AGCAAAATAAATAAATAAATAAATAGCTGTTTAAAAACAAACAAACAAAAAAAAGGTATCTTTTTCTTGCTCTAGATTCCTACGAAAGTGATCTAAAACCTTCTTGAAGCAGAAAGTCATATGGGAGGGTACTTGGAGGCTATGACAGTTTTATCTTCTTCCTGTTCATTCTGGAAATAGGTTGTATGTAAATGTCAATGAAAAATTAAATAAAATTATCTCTGACATAACTAAGTCTAAAGGTGCAGAATATATTATCAGGATTATTTTCTCCCCGGGAAAGAATAATAGTTATCATTCTTCAACTTCAACTTTACTTTTCCTATTCTTTAACCATTTAACTTATCCACTTTCCACTGCCACCACCCTCCAGTTATACTAGTGATCTACAGCACCAAGAATATTAGCTATTAGCTTTAGACAAGACTTTAAAAGATCACTTGGTCCAGCCTCCTCACTTTAGCAAAAAGGAAGCTGAAACATAGTGGATAAATGCCCTGAGTTAAAGGGCTTGTTGGTAGAAAAGCTATAACTAAAAACCAAAACTCCTAAATATCAAATTCAATGATATTTCTCTTATACTAGAAATAAAAGATTACATAATTTTCTCTGAGTCAATTTCAAAGAAACTTCTAGGCATAAGCTTCAAAGAAATGGCAGAGGTAAACTTTAAATCATTTATTTTTTTTAATCCAAAGACATTTTTTGAAGAATAAAAACAAAAATCCAAAAAGATTTAAAAATTATAAATTACCAAAAGTCTCTAGAAAGCTTAGCATAGTATTCACTGATTACTATCTTAAATACAACATGACAAAACTAATCTTCATACTATAACTCAGAATTCACACACCTAAAAGAAAATTGAGCTACAATTTGTTGGGTTTTTTGAAGTCAACATAGTAAATTTACATAAAAGCAAACTATACATAACAAAGATATATGTTGTCATATATCATCTTTCTGTTCTACTTTAAATATAGAAATGTTGCTTTATCTATTAATTGAAACAGGGAGTTAGTAAGTTCAGTAGATAAGAGTGCAAGATTTAGAATCAGGAGGACCACTCCAAGAAAAAACCAAATGGAGTTACAAATCAAACATGATTAATGAACTAAACAACATTTATTGGGAGGAGGTGGGAAAAGGAGCTTGCTAAGCAACTACTAATGTAAGAATATATATACATGTATATGTGGGAGGGGAGAAATAGTGAAAATGTGAAATATCTCATTAGAAAAACAATTGATATTTCAATACTATTAACATGTAGTGGACTTCCTGCCAACTAGGGGAGGGGAGGAGACTGGGGGTAAAATTTGTAATGGAAAGCTTTGTAAAGATCAATGCTGAGGAACTATCAATACATATGTTATACAAATTAAAAGCTTTAATAAAAAAAAAGAAAGAAAAGAAAAACAATTGACTTAGAAAACAGAACAAGGGAAGATAATTTAAGAATTATTGAACTACCTGAATGCCATGATCAAAGAACAACCTAATAATCATATATTGATAAGTTATCCAGGAAAATTGTCCCCATACCTTAGATTCATAGGGTAATATACGAATTGAAAGAACCTACCTATTATCTCCTGAAAGAGATCCCCAAAAGAAAACTCTCAAGAAATCCCAAAATGAAAACTCTCAGGATCATTATAGACAAATTCCACAACTCCCATTTAAAGAAGAAAATAACGTAAGCATCTAGAAAGAAACAGCTTCCATATTAAAAAACAGACATTTTAGAATACGATATTCCAGAAGGCAAAGTAGCTGGAATTACAACCAAGAATAAACTATTAAGGAAAACTGAGTTTATTTCTCAGGGGTAAAAATGTCATTTAATGAAAGAGGACTTCCAAGCTCACATTCCTGATTTTAAAAAATTCAGAGAGAAATACAAAGTTTTGACATTCAACCACAAAAATCAAAAGATGTATAAAAAAGTAAACACAAAAGATTCATAAGGGATTAAATAAAATCAAACTGTTTACTTTCTTATATGGACATATGATACATGTAACTCCTAAGAACTTTAACATTATTAGTGCACATAGAAGGAGTCTATGTAGATAGAGCCATGGGGGTGAGTCAGTTATGTTGGGAGTACCTCAAAAAACAAAGAATAAAGGAATGAGAAATAGGAAACATTGAGAAAAGGGAGAAACAGAATGAAATATCTCACATAAAAAAAGGCAAGTAAGGAAAAGCTTTTGCATTGGAGGAGGAATTGAAGGGTATAGTTTATAGGCAATGCTTGAATCTCACTCTCAATAGAATTAGGGAAGAGGGAAAGAACATATATATACTCTCAGATGGATACAAAAATCTATCTTATCCAATTGGGAAATAAGAAGGGAAGAAGATAAGAGAAAAGGGAAAGATGACAAAAGGGAGGGCAGAGATCAGAAGCAAAACAGGCTTTAGAGAAGGAACAGGATAAAAATAAGGCAAGAAATATAAACAGAAAAAAATAGGATGGAAGGAAATATGCAATTAGTAATCATAACTGAATTTGAATGAGACAAGCTCACACACAAAATAGAAACAGGCAGCAGAACAGATCAAAAACTACAATCCAACAATATGTTGTTTACAAGAGACATACTTGAAACAGAAAGACATATATATAGAGAGAGAGTTAAAATAAGGGACTGGAACAGAATCTATAATACTTTAGTTGAAGTTAAGCAATCTTGATCTCAAAAAAAAGCAAAAACACACCTTTTAAAAGAGATAATCAGGGAAACTACATTTTAATAAAAGGTACATAGTTAACGAAATTACACAAATTTTTTACAGTGAGTTTCTCAATGAAAGTCTCATTTCTCAAATATTTAGGAAACTGAATCAAGCTTATATAAATAATAACCATCCTCCAACTGGTAGTCAAAAGATATGAAGTAGCAGTTTTCAGAAGAAAAAATTGAAACTATCTAAACACATGTAAAAACGTTCTAAATCATGATTAAAGAAAGACCAATCAAAACTACTGTGAGGCACTACCTCACAATTATAAGAAATGATAAAGGATGGAGGATTTGGGAGGAAATAGGCATATTAATAAACTGATATGAACTATGAACTGGGTCAACCATTCTGGAAAACAATCTGGACTATCAAACTATGCACATCCTCTGACCCAGTAATACCACTATTAAATCTGAATCCCAAAGAGATCTAAGAAAAAAAAAAGACATGTAAAGAAATATTCATAGCAGTTCTTTTAATATCAGCAAAGAACTGGAAATGGATGAGATGCTCATCAACTGGGTAATCACTAAACAAGTAGAATTGTGATAGAATAGTATTGTTATAAGAAAGATTGAAGGATTTCTACATGTTACCCACAAAGTCTAGCTGCAAGAAACAGAAAAAGTTATTTTAAAATAACTATAGACAATATAAAGTATGTGGGAATCCACCTGCTAAGATAAAGGCAGGAACTACTATATAAACACTTTTCGCACAAATAATGTTAGATCTAAATAACTGGAAAAATATCAATTGCTCATGTGAAGGCCGAACTACTATAATGAAAATGACAGTTTTATCTAAACTAATATGCTTATTCAGTGCCATACCAATTCAAAACTGCAAAAAATACTTTATAGATCTAGAAAAATAATAATAAAATTTATCTGAAACTGAGATAGAGTTGGCTCTTCTCAACAATGTGGCAATCCAAGGCAATTTTCACCTTTTTGTTTTCTTTTTTGTAGTTTTTCCCCTTTAGATCAGATTTTTCTTGCACAACATAATCAATATGGAAATATATTTCAAAGAATTGCACATATTAAACCTACATCAAATTATTTGCTATCTTGGGGAGGGAGAAGGTAAGGAAAGAAAGGACAAAAATTTGGAATAAAAAGTCTTACAAAAATGAATGTTGAAAACTATCCTTACATGTATTTAGAAAATTAAAACATTACTGAAAATTTTAAAACAAAATGAAATGAAATTTAAAAAAAAGAAATGCCAAAGGAGATTATGTCAAGAGAACATGAGAGAATCTATATGAGCTGATAAAAAGAGATGTGAACAGAACAAGATTATAGAAACAGTAATACTGTAAGGATGATTAACTGTGAATGACAGCTATTTTCAGCAACAAAAAATATCCAGAATAATTACAAGAGACTCATGATAAAAAATGTAATTTACCTCCACAGAGACAATTAATAATCTCCAAGAGCAAAATGAACTATAATTGTCTCAAAATAAATAAATAAGTTGAGGAAACATTAAGTTTCACTTTCACAGGGAGCAGCTAGGTGGAGTAGTGGATAGAGTACCAGCCCTGAAGTCAGGAAGACCTGACTTCAAATCTGGTCTCAGACACTTAACATTCCCTAGCTGTGTGACCCTGGGCAAATCACTTAGCCCCAATTGCCTCAGCAAAAAAGCAAAAAAAAAAAAAAAAAAAAGAAAAGTTTCACTTTCACCTTAATCATTAAAATATAAGTTCTGGCACGTCATCATCTAAGTCTCAGTCCATTTCTAAAATGGGCCATATAACTCCCTTACATGTATGTTTTGAGGATCAAATGAGATAACACTTAAAGTGTTTTTAAAAGACTAAAAGAATGAAATATGTGAGCTTTTATTTTTATTGCTAAAAAAAAATTAGACTACAAGTATAAAGACATTTAATAAACCTCTAACTAATTGAGAGAGATAGCCAACGAAAAAGAAACAGAACAAAAACTATTGTTTATGAATGTACTAGAAGATATTTGTTTGGATTACTATGCTAAATTATCTGTATTAGATCTTGATGAGTTAAAACTTTATGATTCCATGATTCCCTCTATATGAAATATTGAGCAATAATACCAAACAATGTTTATTTTGGAATATAATAATTGAAGTCATATAGGTGGCATGGCAAATGGTCAATGCCAAATGTTTTACTTGGACTCAGATTTCTGGTTACAGGAGACTTTTCAGATATCATTCCAATACATTGATGAATCATTAGTAACAAACTGAGATTGAAATCTATTTATGCCTACTCCCTATCCAATTTATCCCTATCCAATCTATTTTTTTATCTTCTACTCTTCACTACTTCATTCACTGTTACATTCCAATGAGGGGCTGCTTCTTTGCCATTAAATGCTTTTTCTGTATGGGTTTACTTTTAGGATTAAAGTCATTCCAGAAGCCTGAAGGTGTTGGAAAACTAGATGCCAGGTGTTATTTTAAAGGAAACATTTTAAGCTTTTCAAATTGATAAAATTTAAGTTTAGCCAGCCTTGAAGATAAACATTTTGCCATGTGCCTGAAACTTAAATAAAATCAGGAAGTGGGGCTAAAAGAAATTTAAGATACTTTCTGCTTACATAGTATATATTCTTTTCAATTGTCACAGAAGTCCATGTTTGGAGGTAATTTCCAAATATATTTGCTCCCCAAAAATACTTGGTAGTCTCTTAATCTTATATATAGAGAGAGAAAGGAAAGTTAATACAGATCAAAATTACTTTCAAAGAACATAACTCTAAAAACTAAAAGAACTTCTGTATAAAGATATGCAGCTCTTTTATAGGGGAAATACAGTCTTGGGGTTTTCCAGGTGAAAAGCTGGGAATTCAAGAGGTAGGGAAGATTCAAGAATTCAAGGAGAAGTACCAAGGAACTCAAAGGTGAGAGAATCAAGGAATCAGACTGAATGTACCTATCAGACCAGGTCCCAGAACTGAATAAAGATAAGATAGTCAATATCTCAAATGTTGTTTATAGATACACAGACAAAAAGTTCTATCTTCACAATTATTCTATACCAATAGGACAGTCTAGGAATTAATTATATCTGATAATTGTCAAATGGGCTTCTTCCTGACAGAGAAAGACAATTCATATCTTATGTATATATAATAAAAAAAATTTCAAAGACTGTTAAAATTTTAAATTCCATTTGAAATATTGTATTAAACACTACAAAATTCTTGTAAGAACCAGGGTCTTCTTTCATATTTGTCTTCTAATTTTGAGTGATGTCAAAGTACTCTCAATTTGCATTTAGAACTTTCATTCCTCTCAAAATGTTAACCAAATTTATTATCTATCCATGTGATCTCTGTAGATCAGCTAGTAGTTCACTGTATTATCTATTTCCATGGGTGCTTAATAAGGCCAATATGCCAAATGTGGTAAAGGAACTATTTTCAGTAACAGATGATAAGTTTTAAAAAATAGTACTTATTTAGAAGAACATTTATGGTACTGCCTGAGCTGGCAGTGGAGATATATTCACTTGGGATAAAGCCTTCATAGCTGGGGCTTGTAAGCAGAGGTCATGCTCTGTCATGTGTACTAGGTGAGGATGACATCATTAAGATGAATGAATAACTTCAGGAGGTATATTAACCCTTGAAGGCCCCTACTACAGCAATCATATATAAGTCCATAGACTTGGAATATAGATCAACTACTAATACATTTGTATAATATTAAAAATGGAGAAATCTTCAAACTCAGCCAGTCCAAACCCCTCAATTTACAGAAGAGAAAACTAATTTTGGTGAGAATAATATCCTAACCCCATGACTTCATACTAATTAAACTAGTTTCACTATAAAGAGTACTGAAACAACACTCTAGACTTGAATGACTCCAGGATCTAATGGATCAGGCTGCTGACTTTACTTCTAAGTTTACATAAGGTGAAAAAAATAGCCAGGGGAAACTCCAGGCTTGCCCTGATGCTTAGCTGATAGACCACAATGGGTAATTCTGACAAATCAAGCCAGATATGCTCAATACCAGGATCTATTTAAATGTCCTTATACTATGGCCAAAGAAATCCCCTTATGTTACCAGTTGGATGACCTCTTAGCATCTGATTTTGATGAGATTCCAGGTAGGTGGGATTGGCTGAGAAAGCCTGAATTAAGAATAAGATTATAATACTCCCTGAGGCAATCAGGGAAGGGCACAGATGGGAATTTGCTTAGCCTTACAATTCTAACCCTGTAGAGGTCTTGGGAAACCCCATCTTACTGGATCCTATCAGAAAACAAAGTTATAATGTCAAAACCCAGATGTTAAATATCCCCTATAAATCTGTTCATGGCATTTTTTTTTCCCTGAATTCCTCCTGGGTTAGCCTGCCACAGAGTTTTGCCTTATGGTGTCTTTTTCCTTGTTACAGCTAACTCTTTTAGAGTGCTAAATTCCTGTATGGATTTAGCCTGCCAATTAATGGCATCCTCCCACCTCATGGTGTATTCCTTTTCTCCTTGTTAATTGTGAGTTCCACTGGGGAACTTGTCTTTTCCATTGTTAATTGATTAAAAACCATTTTCCTTGCTAACTATATGTTCTCCCAATACTATTTCATCTTTACTACTCCTGGTAGCCTCTTCATTTTGTCCATAAACTCTTCTCATAAATAAAGGTACCTTTTGGCAAGGAGAAAGCCATTGTGAATTCTTCACATAAGAACTGCTATCAAAACCCATCATTTGGTGCCAGACCTCACCCTCATCAATTTCATTTTAATACCAAACGCGAACTGCCTAGGGGACAACAGAGACACAGATAGGTGAAAAGACTTTCCAACTGCTGACTGCTGACATAAATAAAGCAACAAGATTGCAAAGACTTCATTTATCCTGTCTTCACTACTGTTGAAAAGCTGGTCTGAAGTAGACAGGAACTCCTCTGTGAACCTTCTATAGCCCTTATTATCCTGACACATACACTGCAGGTGCACAAATAAAAATGTTTATTATGATAATAGCAATAACTACTATATTTGTGATATGCCAAAACATTTCACAGTTTTGAAAAAATAACAAGAAATGTAAGGGTCAATCAGAAATCGATGGTTCCCTAATCAATCATCAGTAACCAGTTCAGAAATGTCTCCACTTACTTTTATTGCCCTTATTCTTAAAGATGTTAAGTCCAATAGCAGTCATGCTGAAAGGCTGTGGAAGTTAACATATTTAGAAATCAGAAGAATGTTAATGTTTGTCTGTTTTTGAATCTCAAGCAAAGGAACTGAAAAACTGCCTCACACTCAAACATTTGATAACATATATTAGTACTATCTACACAAAGTACAGGAACAAGCACACAGTAGGCATTATATAAATGCTTGGATTTCTCCTTCCTATCTACCCAAGTATTCATTAGATTGTGTTTAAAGCAACTATATGTAATAACACTCTCCACTCCCCCCAAAAAATATTCCTTCCCTGGGACTATGGGCAGGATCTCAACAGCCAAAGCATTCAGGACTTACCCACTTTTATAATGAGGAAGGTAAAAGAGCTGAATGTTTTTTTCAAGCACACGCTCCTTTAACAATAAACAGACTCCAGAGACATTTTGGATGCTCACAGGAGTAATTAAAATTCCTTTGGTGTCAAGGGCAACACACTTGTGGGACTCAAATGTTCTAGCTGTCTATATTTATCCTCTCCTCCTTCTAGAGGAAGAATCATGTCTGGACAGATTACATCAAATATTCTGTCCAGGAATTCACCTTCTCTCAGGGTAGCACTATTAGAAAAGTACTATCTAACAGCATTGAAAATAACCTATAAAGTCACTGCATGCTTTTCTCCACAGCTTAAGAATGTCAATATGATATGGATACTAAAATAATTATTCTCAATTATTTTTAAATCAAATATCAACTATCCAGTTAGAAATAAATCAATATTAACAAATTATTATACTGTACTGTGAGGATTTAGGCTTCTGTCTAATAGAAAAGAACATATGGATGTGAAATCATGACAGGCCATAAGGAGAATGTCTCATTAGGAAAGAGCTAAGGAAAACCAATTTTAGAGACATGTGGAACAGAAAAGAGAAGGAGAAAATTAGGGAAGAAAAATTAAATAAAGAAAGAAAACAGGAAAAAGATAAATGAGCTTTCCAAAAGCTTTGAATCACAAATGTTTGAGTCACAAGAAAACAGGCACACCTACTCCCTAACCTATACTCTTCAAACAAGACACTTCATATCTCAGCTCTTTTCCCTGGCTATCCTCATAACTAGAATACACTCCCTACTCAGCACTACCTACTGACTTTCCAGGTTTCCTTTAAGTCACCTCTATAATGGATAGAATTGTGGGCCTATAGTCAGGAAGACTTATCTCTTCTTCACTTCAAATATGGCTGACAATATTTAATAGTTGTATGACCCTGGGCAAGTCACTTAATCCTATTTGCCTCAGGTTCCTCATCTGTAAAATAAACTGGAGAAGGAAATAACAAAAGACTCCAGTATCTTTGCCAAAACACAAAAAATGAAATAAAATAAATGGGGTCACAAGTCAGACATGACTAAAAAACAACTGAATAGCAGCATCAAAATCCCACTTTCTATGGGGAAGCCTTTCCCAAACCCTCTTAATTCTAATGCCTTGCCTCTACTTATTACTTCCAGTTTATCCTATATGGAGCTTAATTTTCTATATGTTTGTTCTTTTGTTAACTCTTCCACTTTTTTTTTTTAATCACAAAAACCTTTCAAGACATCTTGAAGTTTTCTAGGCTAAATTTCTTCCTTAAGGACATCACTCTGACTCTCATGGACTGGCCAAGAATAAGTCCCAGTTCCAGGCCAAGCCCCAGTTGGTCATTAGTCCTCCTGGATCTGGCCACTGGACCCAATGGCTCTGGAGGAGAAAAAGTGAGGCAGCTGACTGCATAGCCTTCCCTCACTTAAAAACAATTCACTTACATGGTATGGCATCATCTCCCAGATAACATGGTCCTCTTCCAGAAGGAAGGACAAAACAACAACAATAATCTCCCCCATTAGACTGTAAGCTTCTAGAGAACAGGGACTGTCATTTGATTCTTTTTGTATCTACCAGCATGTAGCACAATGTCTGGCACATAATAAGCACTTTATAAAAGTTTAATGGACTTAAAAAGCAGAAGCAGAGGCATGGTTTTTAGACGTAGGCAGTCTGAGTATTTCTTCTATGTTCTAAAGGCTTCATCTCTCTTTTTCAAATTTTTCATATGGGAGAGGTGGAGTGGGAAAGATTAAAAAATACTTATAAATTTTTTTTAAATCTTGAATCAAGCCTCTAAGAAATTAATCCTACTTTACTAGTAAGAGGTACTTCTAAATTTGAAGAATGCCATAAAGAGCCCTAACCAGAACAAAACTGTGAAGTGAACTCTCTTTTCACATTTTTTTAAATCACCTTCCAAACTGGCCAGGTATTTTGGGGAATGTACATGAGTAATTTTTCTTTCTTCCATTGTATTTCAGTAGAATAATCTCTCTAGGCTATAAGAGGAAAAAAGAGTATCTTTAACACTTTTCTATAAATTTTTGACATATCTAACATTAAGATAGTCTCTAAAATATTCATAATCTTGTCAGTAAATTTTACTCATTCTAAAGTTTTTTGATGTTTTTTTTAAAGGTACACAAAGATACCCTGGGCTGGAGACTGGCAATGGCAAGAGATTTATAATAGCAATTAAGTCCACTATTCACAACCTCCTTCAGGAATTGCAGGTGAAGTTTTATTGACAGGAAATCATTTTATCAAAAACAAAACAAAAAGGACTTGGATAAAAACTGCAACATGAAAAGATTATAAATAATGCTAATCATTATAGGCTTCTATACTCTCTTTAATAGTAAAATTAAATTTAATAGTAAAATTGAGCTTTTTTAAAACACATAATGAATTGGGCATCAGTAAAAGAAACAAGGCTACCTCCTAGTAAACATGCTCAGATAAAGAAAAGGAGAAAATGTTTCCCTTATAAATATTCATGTTTTCTCTCCTCCATCCTTTACCCTGGGCTTCCAGGAAAAAAAAAGTATGTATATATATATATATATATATATATATAATTTCCCTGATGACAGAGACTTTCACTTTTGTCTTTGCATCTCATTTCTTTGCACATTGTTAAGTTCATATTAAATGTTGACGGCAAATACAGAATCCTAAATATTCTTTCCCCCTCTTCATACCTCAATGAAATTAGAAGCAGTAGACTTTTTATGGTAACAATAGATTTTGGGGCAACCTACCTTATTTTACTTCTTCTAATAATGTTCCCCTTTAAATGTATGCCTTTTTACTAGTGAACAGTTTTATATGCCCAAGAATAAAATGAAAAGTGGTTTACAATCACTTTGATCAGTTATTCTACAGAACAACCCTGTAAAGTAGGTTATAATGTGTCTAAGCTATGTTATAAGCATCTTGGGAGCAAGAATTATGTTAATAGACCACCCAACAAATTACCATTGTTAATATTTACTAGACTAACCTCAAATTCAATTTATTACCTTAATAGTGTTACAACTTTTCAGGCTTTTATGGATGCTGTATTTCAGGTAGTGTATTACAAGGCAGTGTGGAATAATGGAAGAATCTTTAATTCTATGATACTATGATCATTAGATTTCAACTCAAAAGACCAGGATTCAAATCTTGATATTCCCACTTAATAATTGTGTGACTTTTGTTAAGTAATTTAACTGACCTTTGGTGTTTTCTCATCTATAAAATGGACATAGTAAAAGATAATGAATATATTTTACAAAGCATAAAATAGCATAGAAATCTGTGGTTTACAAAGTAGGGGGGAAAATAGATGTTGGAACCATTAAATTTCGCTTTATTTCTCTTGAAAAAATCTAGAAATTTGGCTTGTGTGAAAAATTATACCTTAAAAATTATGGTAGTTTTTCATCTTTAAATTAATTAAAATGTGACCATACAATAAAATTGAAACAACCATGACATTTAAAATATTCATTAAGTTAAATTTTAAACATATCCTTTGCTATCTTTAGACAAGTGAAACTACAATCCTTTAAAAAGAATTTTAACTAGAAAAACATTTTACAAGTATTAATTATTTGCCAATTATTAATAATTTCCAAAATTACTGGTAGACAAATCTACTATCTTCACTGTAAGTCAATATAGGCAACATATTGACTAACTTGAATTTCACTTTCTTTTCCCTTTTCTTAGTCTGATTGTTTTTTTGTTTTTTGTTTGTTTTTTTTTTTTTTTGTAAACTGAAGATGAACATTGAAATAGACTATGGGTATATCCACTATAAATCATCAGACACTATTCAACCACAGCTCCATCTAACCAAGTGAGCAGAACTTTCAAAATCCTGAAAAGTCCAGATGATTTTTAAAAGTTAATAAGAAGCTTAAATTATTATTCTTGAAAATCAAATACATTAAAAGTAAATAGAAATCCTGCCAGATCAGCATTAAGAAAAAACAGACCAAGTCAATGTAATTTTATTACTCTCAATAGGACACAAACATTACCCAGATAAAAATACTCCCCATAACATACATCTCTCCACATGCACTGAAATAGAAAAGGTAAAAAAAGAGTATACATTTCTTCTTAATCCAATAAACATTTATTAAGTATCCACTATGTGTCAGGCACTGTGCTAAGCACTGTAGATATAATTAATAAAGAAGAAAGGCAAACCTTGCTTTCAAGGAACTTACAATCTAGTGGAGAGAGACAACTCAGAAAGGGAGGCACGATATGAGAGTAGGGCAGGAGTATCTTATTCCTAGGAGATAAAACTAGGAGAATAGCAGATGCAGAAAAGAGTGAGCTGAAAGTCCAGTTTCTACCCTCCATAAAGTATTTTGCCCTCAGGCCCTCCAAAATCAGAGGGGACAGGAAAATGAGGGAGGTGATGTCAATCAAGACTTGTGTTAGCATCAAGGTGATTCAGAGAAGAAAGTTTTGGAAGTCTTAAGTGGTATAAGATAGCAATAAACACATAGAAACTTCTTTAAACCTTCTGTTTCATTGTAACTTTTCTGCATGGCAAATATTCAACATAGCACACATACACACACAAACATACACAAAAAGTCTTGGAACTGCTATAGTAAAAAAGCACACTGTACTTAGAATCAAAAGAGATGCTCTTGTGAAGATTATTATTAATTATTAGTGTCATAATTAATATGAGCTAGTATTTATATAGCACTCTAAGGTTTGCAAAGCACTTTAAAATTATTATCTCATTGAATCTTCACAACTGCTCTGTGAGGAAAATGCTATTAATATCCCCATTTTACAGATGAAGAATTGAAGTGACTTGTTCAGTCATATAGCTATTCAATATCTGAGGCCATATATGAATTCAAGTCTTCCAGACTCTAGCCCCAGTGTTCTACCCACAGAGCCACACAATTGCACAAATTACTTGATCATTCTGAAACTCAGTTTCTTTATCTGTAAACTAAGGGTGATATGGCATTATACTATCCACAGGCTGCCATGAGAAAAACATTTTAGAAACTTAAAAATACTGCATAAATATGATTATTAAACACCATCAAATAAAACCAAAAATGTACCCTAATCAAATCCATTGCAACACTTTTGGACCCAATTTGCCATTTATCTTTAATAAATATTTGTCTGTCTATTGTGTGCATGACACTTTGCTAGTTATCTAACACATACATCCTTCCCTAGAGGTTATTATTAAATTCACAAGTAAGAGGGTCAAGATGATATTTAATATAGTCCCCTTTCCCACACCTATCTAAACTATTTTAAACAAATAACCATCTATTCTATTCTTCAAGATCCCTAGGAATAAATCGTCAGTAAAATCATTTAGGGATTAGTCAAACTTTCAGGAATTTTTCTTCTTCATTCATGGAATGCCAATAACAAAAGCCTAATGTAACATTTTTCTTTTTACTCTGATTGAATCTGTTGCAGGAAACATATCTGATTATCTTTTCACCTTGAGAGAACCTATCCAAGCTTGTACTCAGACTCTGAGAACATAAATCTCTTATTCTAAAATGAGTATAATCTTTACCTTAGTTCCCTTTGGGGGTACAGAAATAGAAGAATCTATTTAAAATCATTATTCTAACTGGTATAGTAGAAAGATACTGAAATCTGAGACTCTGTATTTAAATTCTTCCTCTAACAGTGATGATATTACCTACAAGAACTTGTTAAACCTTAGTCTTCTCATCTGTAAAATGAGAAGGAACTAAATGTTTTTTTTTGAATTTCATGAAAACTCACAGCTTCCCAACCTGGAAGATACACACGATCTCTGGAATATGAAAAGCTTGTCAAGCAGAAGGAGAAATATTTGATCAATAGTAGTTAAACTATACTTAATAGGGTTCGAAAACAGTAATGTTAGTGGGAGGAAGATTGTGAAGAGAATGTAGGGAGCTAGGAGGCAGGATGGAAAATGGAAAGAGCATTGTAGTTCAACTAATAGATTTTGGAGAAATAATGGAAAAGAAGAATTCCTATTGACTAAAACCAAATGAATGTGGTTTGGCTACTTTTCATATTGGTCTAGGAAAAAAAAAACAGCAATAATAACTCAGTGAAATTCTTTAACTCTGAAATAAAGAGAAATTCCAAATTGATTTCCAACCAATGTTGTTACAAAATTTGTAGCATATCCTCAGAGAAGCATATCTTGTTCTTCCTAAACATCATCCTGAGGCTTTAATTTCATTTCTAACAACGTATGTTATTAGTGGATTCAGAATCTTATGCTCAGTTAAATCCAAAGCAAAAAACAAATTGAAAGTTCAACTTAGTATTTGATTCTCTATGAAGAACTACAAGGGCAAAGGCACTGGACTCCTGGATGAAGCAACTCCCCCTATCAATGCAGGTGGGCCCCTTTTCTGCAAATTATAGTCTCGGAGAATTATCTAATAAAAATAATAACAGTTAGCATTTATATATCACTTTAAAGTAGGCAAAATGCTTTCCTCATAACAACTCTAAGAGATAGGTGCTATTACTATCCCCATTTTATCTATAAGAAAACTAAACCAAATAGAAGTTAAGTTACTTGCCCAAAGTCACACAGTTGGCAAGAACCAGCAGCATTCAAACTCAACTTTTCCTGACTCCTGAGATCCAAATTTGATTATCTCCTGAGCTATCTTTTTAGAACAATGAGAATTTGAGTGACTTGACTAGGGTCACATAGTGTAAGAAGGAAGATCTATTTATCTCTTGTTCCAGGTTGTTTTTCATTTGGGGAGAAAAAAACACACCATAAAGCAAAAATAAAACTGTTAGTTTCTTGTCAACTAACATTTTTAGTTTTGGTCTGTAGTTTTTAGATCAAGGTTCTTTTTAGTCAAGTCAGGAAACATTTGTTAAGCACTTAATGTTGTCCAGTAGCACAATTCTTCATGACCCCATGGACCATTATCACACAAATGCTGACCATGGGGTTTTCTTGGCAAAGATACTAGAATGGTTTGCTATTTTCTTGTACAGAGGATGAAGGCAAACAGAAGTTAAATGATTTGCTCAGAGACACACAGCTAATAAGTGTCTGAAGCCACATTTGAACTCAGATCTTCCTGACTCCCAGCCCAATGCTCTGTCCGCTAAACCAACTAGCTGACTCCTATTAAAAGTAGTTACTGTGTGCCAAACACTTGCAGTGGGCTGAGGGTTGTACTAAGGGTGCAGGATATAAATAAAAAGGAAAAAAAAAAGATTCCTATATCTCAAGCTATCATTCTAATTGAAGAGGTTAATAAAAAAGAGTAAGCTAAATGAAGCAGGGAGGGGGAAGGACAGTGAGGGGAGAGGAGGAATAAAGGTAAAATCTGAAGACTCAGAAGTAGAGCCAGGAGAGAAATGAAGGCCAACTGGAAAAGGCCATCCTCAAAATGGAGATTCCAGAAAGAATTCTCCAGGGGGAAAAGGGAGCCACAGGGGCACTGGAATGTTCTAGGGTAAAATGACAAAAGGGAATGAGGAAACAAATCTATCTTACTGTATTCTGATAAACATTTTAAATTTTTATGATAGCAAAAATATGGTAATATGTAGGATAAACTTTATGAAAAATTTATTTTATTACTATGGTATATATGCATGGTAAACTCTAGAATTCACTGCTTTACATATTAAATAGAGAGTACAAGAGCTTTTACCTAAAGTTAAGAAGTGTAAAGGCTAAAAAAAAAAAATCCTGAAAACTACTACTATAATCAACTAAAATATTTTCATTTATCCATATTTTTCCTTTTACTTTTTTTCCATTTTTTCCCATTTCTTTAAAACTAAATACAAAATAAGAAAAAATTAGGAAAAAAACAGAAAAGGAAAATTAAAACAAAACAGCAGGGAGGATCCAAAATATGTATCAATAAATTTCCATTTCAATAAAGCATATATAATAATAGATGAAATTATATATTCATGACTGTCCACCTTTTCCTGTTTCCTTGTATGTTAGTTATTCTCTTCTCTAATGTACACTTTTTTATATTATTCTTTTTCTTTTTTCATCTACCCACCTCCCTCAAGCAAAGTATAGGTATATTTATATATACATACACATATGTATGTATATATGTATATATGTATGTATACACAAATATGTTCATACATATATATGTGTGTGTATATGTATATTCACCTATCTGGATACATATACATTCATATATATATAATTTACACATATGTAGACATAGATCTAAAACAATATTAATGTCTAACATATAAAGTAGATTTCTCTCTGAATTTTTAAGTCTGAGATCAATAATAACTGGACTTACTTTTTTTTTTTACTCCTCATCCTTGTTTTCCTTTTCTTACACTAAAGCACTTTCTTTGTGCTTGAGGAACAATGTTTTTGAACCATGCTGTCTACTTTTAATAGGATTTGTTTATACTCAGTCCAGTTTTCTCTATATCCCTTTAAAAAAGTAAAGGCAAAAACTGTAGACAGAAAAAACTTACTTCTGAAGTCTGATATATGTCATTTCTGGTCATGCATTAACTTGTTTTAATCAGTTTTTGATTTCTGTTGGTTTGTTTTTAATGAGATGACAGATTATTTAGTTTCATGTCAACTTTTCCATCTGGATCTAATGGTCCAGCTCTCTGCCTCTGCTCTTCATATATCTTAACAAGATTTGTTTATACTTATGTTTAATTTACTAAATAGATATGTTCCTAAAGTGGATTCCTTAAAAGAAAATCCTATAAAGAGAGATGTTGTTATAATGCAATTAATGTTAGTAAAGAATCTGATAAAGATTAGGAAAGAAGAGGGAAGGTAGAACCAATCTTTACCAACTATATGAAGGCCAATCATGAGAAATGGGATAAAGATATTTTCTACTTGGTCCCAAAATGCAGAATTAGGAATTAGGAGCAGAGGGTGCTAAAAGATAAATTTAAAGTTTGATATAAGGAAACATTCCATTATTATTAGTGCTATCCTCAAGGAGAATGGGCTGCCTGGCTGAAAGGGATTCCCCCTCAATGGAGTTCTTCAAGCAAAGGCTGGATCTCCATTTGTCAAGTATGTTGTAGAGAGGACTATTTTCCATATATAGATAGAATTAGCGGTTCATTGAGGTCTTTTCAAGAGTCTCAATTTTGTAGTTCTATGAAACAAATGATTAACCTTCTAAATTAGTAATCAAAATATTCATAGATTTGTTCTGCCAAATATATATATATATACATATAAATATATATACACATATAAATATAAATATAAATATATATATACACACACACAGGGGGAAAACAGTTCCCATATAGATTAGTTTCAGTTTAAAAATGTACTGTCCTGTATTTCTTCCTATCAAATGACATCAACTTTCCAGATTGGTGTCAACTTTCTGAATTACTTTAAATTCATATTTCCTGTTCTTATCAACAGTTTACAACCCTGTAAAATTTGGCATAACTGTCATATTTAATATTTATGCTCTGGATTTCATTATCCAACTTCTTTGTAGCATGAAATGAGGGGAAAGAGGAGGAAAGAGGAGAGGGGAGGGGAGGAGATGAAAAGGGGAGATAATTATGGTTTATACTAGAAACACTGAATGGTAACAGTGAAAACAGAAGAAAGAGTTGTAAGACACATAGCACAAGTAGGAGTGGTGGGACATGGCCATTGATTAGATATAAAAGAAAAGAAAAAGGGAGGAGTCAAGTTTTCCCTCTAAGTTAACAAACAAAGGCAGCATTAACAGAAAGAGAACTCAGAAAAAGGAATAGTTTGTTTTTGAAAGGGAAGCAGAAAGGGATAATAAGTTTGGTTTGAGGCATTCTTTATTCATTGTGCTTTATTGTTCATTTGTTCAAGTTAGGTTCTTTTGTGACCCCAAGGTCCACAGTAAAATAATCCCTTCTATCCTCACTTTCTCCTGAAGTGTGTCTAAGCTTATATTGCTTCCATAACACTATCTACTCATCCATCTTATCCCTGCTGGTCCCTTCTCCTTTTGTTTTCAATCTTTCCCAACATGACAGTGTTTTCTAATGAAAAAAAGAGTCCTGTTTTCTTATTATATGGTCAATTTTTAAGCCTCAGCTTTGGTATTTGTTCTAATGAGTAATCTGAATTAACTTTTTTTAAGTATTGATTGATTTGATCTCCTTGTTGTCCAAGGGATTCTCAAAAGTCTTCTCCAGGACCACATTTCAAAAGTATTGATTCTGTAGTGCTCAGCTTTCCTTATAGTCAAACTCTCACAGCCATACATCACTACTGGAAAAACCATGGCTGTGACTATATATGCACCTTAGTAATCAAAATGATGCCTCTACTTTTTAGTATATGTCAAGATTTGTCACAGCTTTCCTTCCAAGGAACAAGCATCTCAATTTCATGGAATCAGTCACCATCTCCAGTGATCTTTGAGACCAAGAAAATAAAATCTGATACTGCTTCCCTTCTTCCCCTTCTATCTATCCATATGCTATCTAGTTGTCCTCATTGGGCTACTGAGGGCTCATAAATGAAAATGTCCAACTGATAGCTGAAAATAAGTCAGTGCATGAAATGTATACCTGCATGTAAAAGTGGATGAAATATTCCAAGGGGAGAATAATACCTTGAAGAATAATTGTTTAGAAAGATGAGGAAAGCTCCAGAAGAACAAAAAGCAGGACACTTGAGTGTCACAGAAACAAAGTGATGAAGTCACCAGTGTTGCAGGAATCAAAGAGATTTGTTGATAGCTAAGATAAGACCCCTGGGTTTGGTTACTCTTAAGAGGAATTTCAAGAGTAGTGGGGGCAGAAATCAGACTACAAATGTTTAAACAGCCAGTAAAGAGGCAATAGAAATAAATGAGTATTTCAAGAAGATGAGAGGTTCTCTTCTTGGCAGAGACAGATGATTGACACGGAATATTATGTAAACTCTAAAACTCTAATGATGTGTTGCTTAATATTCAACTGCTTTCTACCCCTCCTTCTGTAAAGGAATGACTTTATGAGAAAGAAAGGGAGAAAAGTATAAATTTAGAAATGAATATGGCAACAAAAAAGACTTAGAATACATAAACAACTGGAAGCAGAAAAAAAGATGAAGCAATAGCTTGAAAAAGTACCAAGGTTACAATCATGTATGCATGCACACATGTTAAAATAAAGAAGACTTGACTGGTTTGTAGGTATAGAGAAAGAAATGAATGAAGAGAGAGAGAAAAAGATGAAAGAAAAGTTAGGAAAATTGATTGAGCAAGGCCTCTGAGTTAAAAGGAACTGTGATCAAGACTATAGCTAGAAGGAAAAAGAAGCTGCATTTCTTCTTCATTTAGAAACAAAGCAAAGCAAAACAAAACAATTCCAGGAAGAAAAACTAGGTGAAGGCATACAAATACAAGTAGAGAAGAGGGAAAGTAAAGGGAGCTCATATGGGATATCTTTGATATGTGGAATGGGGGAGAAGACGGTAGAAACTGAAAATTTAAGGAAACTGGAAAAGGTGTGGATTATACAATAAGGGAAAAACAATAAGTACCCACGAAGCAACAGTTTGACATCAATGAATAATTTAAATTTAATACCCTCATTCTTCCTCTTTGGTACACTAAGGAAATTCGTCTAGATCATTTAAAATACTTCCATACTTTCCTACTTCATTCAAAATATGCTCTAATAGTCTTCCTTCACACTAGCATAGAAATGATAGTTAAAACAAAGTATTGGGGGCAGATAGGTGGTGCAGTGGAGAGAGCACCAGCCCTGAAGTCAGGAGGACCTGAGTTAAAATCTAACCTCAGACACTTAAACACTTCCTAGCTGTGTGACCCTGGGCAACTTAACCCCAATTGCCTTAGCCAAAAAAACAAAAACAAACAAACCCCCCCCCAAAAAAAAGTATTACCACTTCCAAATATCAAGGACTGGAGAATTGGCCAATATAGAAGAATAAGGAGAGAGGAAGAGAGGAGTTCTGAAATTATATATCACCAATCCATTTGCCTGGCTCACTTGATCCTATTTTGGTGATAATTTAGATGTTTCAAATAATACTAGTTTGCATTTGCTATTATTTTATATATATATGTTATTTGATAAGGGATTAATAATGATTAATTTTCTATGAGCACACTTATCATAAAGACAACTATTTCCAAAAAGTAATCATCCAGAAGAAAGGAAAATAAAATGTCAAAATAAAAGTAGGGGAATCTTAACTTAGGGTTGTGAACTTAAATGGGAAAAATAATTACATCTTTATTATCATTAGTTTTCAGGTTCCTTTTTTTTATTTTATGCATTTAAAAACATTATGCTGAAAAGAGATCCATAAGTTTCACTGGGCTACAAAGCATACATAAAATAAAATGGTTAAAAACTCCAAAATTAGAAGTGGGAGGGGGAAAGAGAAGAAAATAAAAAAAAAAAAAATAAAGATGATTTTCTGATGGCACTGTTACAATGTAATCTGAAAGAAATGGCCCCTTTTTAAAAATACCCAAACTATCCTTGCTCCTTTTTTAGTTGATGTAAGAATTTTTTCTTAAGAATTTTTTTGAGGGGCGGAGCCAAGATGGCGGAGTGAAAAGGTGACTTTCTGCCTCTCCTCCGATCTTCTCCCAAATCAACAATAAAATAAGCCTCTGAACTGATCTTCAAGTCAACGAACTCAGAAATATTTGGGCACGGCTCTCTGGAGAACTTCATATCAGGTTAGTCGGACTCGGACAGAGAGATAAATAGACTATAAATGTGCAGGCCGGAAGTGAGGGTGGGACTCAGCTCGGCTCATAGTGGAAGAAATTCCAAACTCCAAACTCCAAATTCCAAATACCTGGAGTTTATCTGAGGCACTCGGGACACTCTGCCCTGATTGGGGACAGGTGTTCTGGCAGACTTGCCTGGTTTAAGGAGTAATTCGGACTTAGTCCTAGCCCCCACCGGCCCAGCACCTTAAGTCAACTCGCCGAAGTGCCCCAGGGCAAAGCGTCTTCAGCCAAGGTTTTTTTTTTTTTTTTTTTTCCCCCTACCTTAAAGAGATATCCACTCTGTCTAAAAAAAAAATGATGAAGAAGCAAAAGAGAGCTCTCACCATAGACAGCTTTTATCAAGGCAAAGAAACGACCTCAGATACAGAGGTTTCTTTAGACAAAAATCCAGAAAAAACCAGCAACGACCATCACTGGTCCCCGTTTCAAAAGGCCTTTCTGGAAGATTGCATAAAGAACCTCAAAAGAGAGCTGGAGGATAAATGGGAAAATTGAAATCAGTGCAAGAAGGATACAGTATCTTGCAAGAAGGATATGATGCTCTGCAAAAGAGATATGAAAAAGACACCAATTTATTAAAAAATAAAATTAGTGAAGTGGAAAAAGAGTGCAGTGAACAAATTGGCCAGTTACAAAAGGAACTTAAAAAGGTAACTGAAGAAAACAACACTTTAAAAATAAGAATTGAACAAATGCAAGTGAATGACTCAATAAGACTTGAAGAATCAGTCAAACAAAAACAAAAAAAATGAAAAATTAGAAGAAAATATGAAATGTCTCCTAGGAAAAACAACTGACTTAGAAAATAGATCTAGGAGAGACAATCTAAGGATTATTGGACTTCCTGAAAGCCATGATCAAAAAAAGAATCTAAACACTATCTTCCAGGAAATCCTGAAAAAAAACTGCCCTGAGATTGTAGAATCAAAGGGCAAAATCACCATTGAAAGAATTCACCGATCACCTCCTGAAAGAGACCCCAAAATTAAAACCCCAAGGAATATCGTGGCTAAATTTCAGGACTATAGCACCAAGGAACAGATTCTGCTAGCAGCTAGAAAGAAACAATTCAAATACCGAGGATCAATAATTAGAATCTGTCAGGATCTGTCAGCTTCCACACTGAAGGATCGAAGGGCTTGGAACCAGATATTCTGAAGGGCAAAGGAACTTGGATTACAGCCAAGAATAACCTATCCAGCTAGAATGAGCATTATCCTCCAGGGAAAAAGATGGTCATTCAATGATATAGGTGAATTTCACCTATTTCTAATGAAAAGACTGGATCTGAACAAAAAATTCGACACCCAAACACAGAACTCAAGAGATGCATAAAAAGGTAAAAAGGAAAGGACTCTTGAGAACTTTATTTTTACTAGGGGGATACTCAAAGTTTGGGGGTATAATTAACTAAATATTACATTGATAATATGAAAAAGAGAACTAGAGGGGAAAAGGTTGTCATACTGGGGAAAAGAGGGAAAAAGTGGTAAAATAAGATCTAAAAAAAA
>JAJPUD010000203.1:710451-728025 GCA_023553655.1 Myrmecobius fasciatus | reverse complement strand
ATTCCATTCCAAATAGCAGATGATAGGATAAAATATTTGGGAATCTATCTGCCAAGGAAAAGTCAGAAACTATACGAACTAAATTACAAAACACTTTCCACACAAATAAAATCAGACCTAATCAATTGGAAAAATATTAAGTGCTCATGGGTAGGCAGAGCAAACATAATAAAAATGACAATACTACCCAAACTAATCTACTTATTTAGTGCCATACCAATCAAACTCCCAAGAAATTATTTTACAGATCTAGAAAAAATAGTAGCAAAGTTCATTTGGAAGAACAAAAGGTCAAGGATTTCAAGGGGATTAATGAAAAAAAAGGCAGATGAAGGTGGCCTTGCTGTACCAGATCTAAAACTATATTATAAAGCAGCGGTCATCAAAACCGTTTGGTACTGGATAAGAAATAGAGCAGTGGATCAGTGGCACAGGATAGGTTATCAGGACAACCTAGGCATTAACCTTAACAATCTAGTGTTCGATAAACCCAAAGAACACAGCTTTTGGGATAAATACTCTCTATTTGGCAAAAAGTGCTGGGAAAATTGGAAACTAGTGTGGAAGAAATTAGGGCTTGACCCATACCTAACACCACATACCAAGATAAGATCTAAATGGGTTCATGATCTAGATATAAAGAGGGACTTTGTAAGCAAGTTAGAGGAACGTAATATAGTTTATCTCTCAGACCTGTGGAGGTGGAACAAATTTATGTCCAAAGAAGACTTGGAACTCCTAATTGAACACCAGATGGATAATTTTGACTATATTAAGTTAAAAAGTTTCTGTACAAACAAAACAAATGCAGACAAGATTAGGAGGGAAGCATCTAATTGGGAAATCATCTTTACATTCAATGGTTCTGATAAAGGCCTCATTTCTAAAATATATAGAGAATTGTCTCATATATATAAGAATTCAAGCCGCTCTTCAATAGATAAATGGTCAAGGGATATGAACAGACAATTTTCAGATGATGAAATTAAAACTATCTCTAGTCATATGAAAAGTTGCTCCAAATCACTATTGATCAGAGAAATGCAAATTAAGACAACTCTGAGATACCACTACACACCTGTCAGATTGGCTAAAATGACAGGAAAAGATAACGATGAATGTTGGAGGGGATATGGGAGGGCTGGGACACTAATACATTGTTGGTGGAACTGTGAACGGATCCAACCATTCTGGAGAGCAATTTGGAGCTATGCTCAAAAAGTTGTCAAACTGTGCATACCCTTTGACCCAGCAGTGTTTCTACTGGGCCTATATCCCAAAGAGATCTTAGAGGAGGGAAAGGGACCCACATGTGCAAGAATGTTTGTGGCAGCCCTTTTTGTAGTGGCTAGAAACTGGAAACTGAAGGGATGCCCATCAATTGGAGAGTGGCTGAATAAATTATGGTATATGAATGTTATGGAATATTATTGTTCTGTAAGAAACGACAAGCAGGACGATTTCAGAGAGGCCTGGAGAGACTTGCATGAACTGATGCTGAGTGAAACGAGCAGAACCAGGAGATCATCATGCACAGCAACAACAGTATTACATGATGATCAATTCTGATGGACATGGCTCTCTGCAATAAAGAATTGTCTCAAACCAATTCCAGTTGTTCACTGAAGAAAACCATATACACCCAGAAAGAGGGACATGAAATATGGACCACAACGTAACATTTTCATGATCTCTATTGACATTTGCTTGCATTGTGTTGCCTTTCTCTGATTCTTTTTTTTTTCTTGTAGATAGGATTTTTCTTGCATAACTTCTCAAGCTTTTCAACATTATTAACATGTAGTGGACTTCCTGCCATCTGGGGGAGGGGAGGGGACTGGGGGTAAAATTTGTATTGGAAAGCTTTGTAAAGATCAAGGCTGGGGAACTACCCATACATATGTTATACAAATAAAAAGCTTAAAAAAAAAAAGAATTTTTTTTAAATAGCAAAAATAAGGCAAAGTCTGAGAATGTTTAAAGAGGCTGTTTAGAGCCTATGATTTGCAGGAGTGGTCACACAGTTCCACTTTCATAAAGATGATCTATTGGAGGACTGAGTTTAGAAATTGCTTTTAAGAAATGAAAAATGAATAAAGACCTAAATTGTTGCTTTTATCTTGTGTGCTAAACCACAAAGTATTGTGTAGATACTTCCTACACTTAGGAAACTTGTCTTAAAACTTTTCTTCCAAACTGACATGATCAATTTTAGAAAGGCCTGAGCAGAAACTAAGTATTTAATTTTTTGAGTCTAGACAAAAATAAACATAAAAATAAAAATTATTTTATGTATCATAAGAATGCCATTTCCAGCAGAGCCAAGATGGCAAACTGCAGACAGCATTCTCTGTGAGTTCCTGAGACCTTCCCTCAGACCCAGACAAATTGAGCCTCCGAACTGGTTTGGGAGTGAGGGCTCCATCAAACACTTGGACTACAATGCACTTGTATCAAAAATCTTCTTTGAAAGAACTCCGGAGAAGGTCAATTTCAGACCTGCAGGCGATGGGCAGCTTGCCGCAATCAGATGCCAGCACAGGCCCGGGGCGGAAGTTGGGGCTGCAATACAGCAGCGGATTTTAGGCACCCAGGAAGTCCCTAGGAGACACTTGGACCACTTTGCTCTGCTTGCGGGCAGGTGCTTTGGCAGATCTGCCTTTGGTAAAGGGTGGATTGAGAGCAGCTGAAAGGGCAGTCCTAGTGTGGATCTAGCCAACCAGCCCAGCATCAGAAGTCAACTTGGCAAACTGACCCAGGGCAAATTGAAACAGTTACTGGTCTGACTCTTGTTCCTCAGCTCAAAAACATGAGCAAGAAGCAGAAGAGAGCTCTCACCATAGACAACTTTTACTGAGAGAAAGTAGGGCACAGTCCCCAGATTCTGAGGTTCTAAAAACAATCCCAGATGAAGCCAAAAAGGCAGACATGAGATGGTCCCCTTTTCAGAAGGCTTACCTGGAAGATTGCATAAAGAATCTCAAAAGAAAGCCAAAAGAAAAATGGGGAAATGTATTGAGATCAGTGCAAGAAGAAAATAGCGCCCTGCAACAGAGATGTGAAAAACTGGAGGAAAAAAAAAAAAAAAAAAAAGACTGGTGAATTGGAAAAAGACAACAATTCACTGAAAAACAAAATTGGTGAATTGGAAAAAATCACCAATTCACTGGAAAATAAAAATGGGGAATTGGAAAAAGACAACAATTCACTGAAAAATAAAATTGGCAAAATGGAAAAAGAATGCATTGAACCAAAAAATTCAATTGGCCACTTACAAAAAGAGCTAAAAAAGATAACTGAAGGAAGTAATACTCTAAAAATTAAAATTGAACAAATAGAAGTAAATGAATCAATAAGACTTCAATCAGTCAAACAAAAACAAAAAAAAATGAAAAAATAGAAGAAAATATGAAATATCTCCTAGGAAAAACAACTGACTTGGAAAACAGATCCAGGAGAGACAATTTAAGGATTACTGGACTCCCTGAAAGCCATGATGAAAAAAAGAACCTGGATGCTATCTTCCAGGAAATCATGAAAGAGAATTGCCCTGATGTTTTAGAACCAGAAGGCAAAATTGGCATTGAAAGAATTCACCGATCACCTCCTGAAAGAGACCCCAAAATTAAAACCCTAAGGAATATCATGGCCAAATTTCAGGACTATCTCACCAAGGAAAGGATATTACAAGCAGCTAGAAAGAAACAGTTCAAATACTGAGGAACTGTAATTAGAATTACACAAGATCTGTCAGCTTCCACATTAAAGGATCGAAGGGCCTGGAATCAGATATTCTGAAAGGCAAAAGAACTTGGATTACAGCCAAGAATATGTTATCCAGTTAGAATGAGCATCATCTTCCAAGGAAGAAGATGGTCATTCAATGATACAGGAGAATTTCACCTATTTCTAATTAAAAGACCACATCTGAACAAAAAATTTGACCTCCAAATAACAGAACTCAAGAGAAGCATAAAAAGGTAAAAAGGAAAGAACTCTTGAATACTATATTTCTACTATGGGTAGCCTTAAAGAATGGGGGTATAATTCGATCTTACTTTGATAATAATGGAAAAGAAATTAGAGGTGAATGGGATATCATACAGAAAAAAAGGGGGGGAGAAAGGAGGCAAAATAAAGTAAAAAAAAGGGAGGTAAAATAAGGCAAAATCTCATAAAAAGACATAGAAAATCTAGTATAATTGAGGGAAAGAAGGCAGGGCAATGAGTATAGTGTAAACCTTACTCTCAATAGATTGGACTCTAAGAGAGTATAGCAGACACATTTGGCTTCAAAGAAAGGTCTGACCCTCCTTGTGGGAAGGTGGAAGGGAAAGGAGGAAAGGAAAGGGATACACTAATAGAAGGATTAGGGAAAAGGTGTAAAGGGGAGGGAGGGGTTCTAAAGGGGGGAGGATTGTTGGAGGGAGGTGGTCATAAAAAATAAAGTACTGGGGAGGGGGGAAGGGACACGGGGAAAAGGAAGAGAAAATCATAACTCTGGGTAAATAAGATGGCAGGAAATACAGATATAGTTATTTTAACTGTGAATGGGATGAACTGTTACTCGGAAGCGGGTAGCAGACTGGATTAAAAGCTAGAATCCTACAATATATTGTTTACAAGAAACACATCTAAAACAGAGATACATACAGAGTGAAGATAAAGGGCTGGAGCAGAATCTTCTATGCTTCAGGTGAACAAAGAAAGGCAGGGGTAGCAATCCTTATCTCAGATCAAGTAAAAGCAAAAATGGATCTAATTAAAAGAGATAAGGAAGGAAACTATATTTTACTAAAGGATACCATAGACAATGAAGCGATATCAATACTAAACATATATGCACTAAGTGGTATAGCATCCAAATTCCTAGAGGAGAAACTAACAGAGATGCAAGGAGAAATAGACAGTAAAACTATACTAGTGGGGTATCTCAACCTTGCTGTCTCAGAATTAGATAAATCAAACTACAAAATAAATAAGAAAAGTTATGGAGGTAAAGAAAAGGCTAGAAACGTTAGGTATGATAGATCTCTGGAGGAAATTGAATGGCGATAGAAGGGAGTATACTTTTTTCTCAGGGGTTCATGGAACTTATACGAAAATTGATCATGTGTTAGGGCATAAAAACCTCAAAATCAAATGCAGAAAAGCAGAAATAGTAAATGCATCCTTTTCAGATCATGATGCAATAAAACTCACGTGTAATATAAGGCCAGGAGAAAATAAACCAAAAGTTAATTGGAAATTAAATAATCTAATCCTGAAGAATGAATGGGTGAAAGAGCAAATTATAGACACAATCGATAATTTCATCCAGGAGAATGACAAAAATGAGACAACATACCAAAACTTGTAGGACACGGCCAAAGCGGTTATAAGGGATAATTTTATATCTCTAGATGCTTACTTGCATAAAACAGAGAAGGAGAAGATCAATGAACTGGGTTTACAATTAAAAAACCTAGAAAAAGACCAAATTAAAAACCCTCAATTAAATACCAAATTGGAAATTCTGAAAATAAAAGGGGAGATTAATAAAATTGAAAATAAGAAAACTATTGAATTAATAAATAAAACTAAGAGTTGGTTCTATGAAAAAACCAACAAAATAGATAAGCCTTTAGTTAATTTGATCAGAAAAAGGAAAGAGGAAAATCAAATTGTTAGTCTCAAGAATGATAAGGGAGAACTTTCCTCCAATGAAGAGGAAATTAGAGCAATAATTAGGAGTTACTTTGCCCAACTTTATGCTAATAAATTTGATAATCTAAATGAAATGGAGGAATATCTACAAAAATATAGATTGCCCAGGTTAACAGAAGAGGAAATAAATTATTGAAATAGCCCCATTTTAGAATAAGAAATAGAACAAGGTATTAATCAACTCCCTAAGAAAAAATCTCCGGGGCCAGATGGATTTACATGTGAATTTTACCAAACATTCAAAGAACAATTAATCCCAATACTATATAAACTATTTGAAAAAATAGGGAAAGAAGGTGTACTACCAAATTCCTTCTATGACACAGATATGGTGCTGATAAGTAAACCAGGTAGGGAGAAAACAGAGAAAGAAAACTATAGACCGATTTCCCTAATGAATATTGATGCAAAAATTTTAAATAAGATTTTAGCAATGAGATTACAGAAAGTTATACTCAGGATAATACACCATGACCAAGTAGGATTTACACCAGGAATGTAGGGCTGGTTCAATATTAGGAAAACTATTAGCATAATCAATTATATTAATAACCAAATTAACAAAAACCATATGATTATTTCAATAGATGCAGAAAAAGCCTATGATACAATCAAACACCCATTCCTATTAAAAACACTGGAGAGTATAGGAATAAATGGGCTTTTCCTTAAAATGATTAGTAGTATCTACTTAAAACCATCAGCAAGTATCATATGTAATGGAGTCAAACTAGAACCATTCCCAATAAGATCAGGAGTGAAACAAGGCTGCTCACTGTCACCATTATTATTTAATATTGTCTTAGAAGTGTTAGCTTTGGCAATAAAAGAAGAAAAAGAGATTAAAGGAATTAGAGTAGGTAATGAGGAAACCAAATTATCACTCTTTGCAGATGACATGATGGTATACTTAGAAAACCCTAGAAACTTGACTAAAAAATGACTAGAAACAATTCATAACTTTAGCAAAGTTGCAGGATACAAAATAAATCCACATAAATCATCAGCATTTTTATATATTACCAACAAAGTTCAGCAGCAACAGATACAAAAAGAAATTCCATTCAAAATAACTGTTGATAGTATAAAATATTTGGGAATCTATCTGCCAAGGGAAAGTCAGGAATTATATGAACTAAACTACAAAACACTTTCCACACAAATAAAATCAGACCTAGTCAATCGGAAAAACTTAAAATGCTCATGGGTAGGCCAAACAAATATAATAAAAATGACAATACTACCCAAACTAATTTACTTATTTAGTGCCATACCAATCAAACTCCCAGGAAAGTATTTTACAGATCTAGAAAAAATAGTAGCAAAATTCATTTGGAAGAACAAAAGATCAAGAGTTTCAAGAGAATTAATGAAAAAAAAGGCTGATGATGGTGGACTTGCTGTACCAGTTCTAAAACTATATTATAAAGCAGCCATCATCAAAACCATTTGGTACTGGCTAAGAAATAGAGTAGTTGATCAGTGGCATAGGATAGAATTACAGAACAAACTAGGCAATAACTATAGCAATATAGTCTTTGATAAACCCAAAGACCCCAGCTTCTGGGATAAGTATTCACTATTTGACAAAAACTGCTGGGAAAATTGGAAACTAGTGTGGAAGAAATTAGGGCTTGACCCACATGTAACACCACATACCAAGATAAGATCTAAATGGGTTCATGATCTGGATATAAAGAGTGATATTATAAGTAAATTAGAGGAACGTAATATAGTTTACCTCTCAGACCTATGGAGATGGAATAAATTTATGTTCAAAGAAAAATTGGAACTCTTAATTGAACACCAGATAGATAACTTTGACTATATTAAATTAAAAAGGTTTTGTACAAACAAAACCAATGCTGTCAAGATTAGGAGGGAAGCAATAAATTGGGAAATCATCTTTACATTTAAGGGTTCTGATAAAGGTCTCATCTCTAAAATATATAGAGAATTGTCTCATTTTTATAAGAATTCAAGGCATTCTCCAATCGATAAATGGTCAAAGGATATGAACAAACAATTTTCAGAGGATGAATTTAAAACTATTTGTAGTCATATGAAAAGGTGCTCCAAATCACTATTGATCAGAGAAATGCAAATTAAGACAACCCTGAGGTACCACTACACACCTGTCAGATTGGCTAAAATGGCAGGAAAAAAAATGACAAATGTTGGAGGGGATGTGGGAAGGCTGGGACACTGATGCATTGTTGGTGGAATTGTGAACGGATCCAGCCATTCTGGAGAGCAATTTGGAGCTATGCTCAAAAAGTTATCAAACTGCATACCCTTTGACCCAGCAGCATTTCTATTGGGCCTATATCCCAAAGAAATCATAAAGGAAGGAAAGGGCCCCACATGTGCAAGAATGTTTGTGGCAGCCCTTTTTGTAGTGGCTAGAAACTGGAAACTGGAATGGATGTCCATCAATTGGAGAATGGCTGAATAAATTATGACATATGGATATTATGGAATATTATTGTTCTGTAAGAAACGAACAGCAGGACGATTTTAGAGAGGCCTGGAGAGACTTGCATGAACTGATGCTGAGTGAAATGAGCAGAACCAGAAGATCATTATACACAGCAACGACAATACTATATGACTATCAATTCTGATGGACATGGCTCTCTTCAACAATGAAATGTTTCAAATCACTTCCAATTGTTCACTGAAGAAAGCCATATACACCCAGAGAGAGGGATATGAAATGTGGACCACAACCTAACATTTTCATACTCTCGATTGATGTTTGCTTACATTGTGTTTCCTTTATCTGACATTTCTTTCTTGTAGATATGATTTTTCTTGCACAACAATGATAAATGTGGAAATATGTATACATATATTCAATTTGTCAAGTATTTTATCATAATTAACATGTAGTGGATATCCTGCCATCTAGGGGAGGGGTGGGGAGTAGGGGGGAAAAATTTATAACAGAAAGCTTTGTAAGGGTTAATGTTGAAGAATTACCCATACATATGTTTTGCAAATAAAAAAAAAAAATTAAAAAAAAAAGAATGCCATTTCCCCAAATCTTTGTAAATGGTAAGGAACTGATTCACAAGGTATCTGAAAGAAAAGATACCAAAGGCATGGGGTAGGGAAAAGAATTTCAGATGTTATTAATATCTCAAAAAAAGGCAACCAAGAGAAAAATCAATTAAGTAGCAAGTTATATGTATATTCTCCTATTATATAAAATTGTATATGAGTGATACATTCCCAAATAGAGGATCTCCTTGATAAGGATGCTCATAAGAAACCAGACAGGTTTTGAAGCCATATTCAATATGGAAACATATCTTCACCATTTCACAATAAATGGAAATACATAGAGAAGAGAAGAATCTACTGAGCATTTTAATATGAAAAAGCATTTGATTTGCTAAGAAATCCTGATTCTTTTAAAAATGTTTTCCACACACATATCAAAATCATCCATGATTCCTGGGAATATATAATAGAAATAACACTGTTAAAAAGCTTTCTGATAATTAACATCAGGTAAGCTATAGAGGGATAAATATGTTTCTGAAATAAATTATCCTTGTGATAGGGAAGATCCAAGGCAAAGTGTAAATGATTCTCTATAAATGATAAAGACCTTTTCAGGTCTGCAGATGAGAGTGTGTTGATAGCTTCAAGATCTAGAACACTGCAGAATTTCCTGAAAGAAATCTGTAATCCCTCAAAGTGTCTGGTCAGTTCATGCACATAGAAAAACTAAGCAAACCAAAAATGTCTGTTGCCCAGATTTCAATGTGCATTTGAAAGGGCACATTATAATTTGATAATCAGCATTTATACCCAGGTTACACAGTACAGATGGGTAACATATTGATCCCAGAGTTAAATTAAAAGAGTAAGGTGGGCTTAATTTAGGAAACTGTAATCCTTCTTTACTGATCCCAAGGTCCATCTTTCTAATACTGACATTCTACCAGGGTTGCTAACTAACATTGAGACTATAGCTTTCTCCAATGAATTCAAAATTAGAATCTTACAAAGGGCAATGGAGGCATTCAGTGGGAATGAATAAACTATAATATATAAAACCAATATGGATCTCAAAAGAACAGGAGTTTTTAAAATGATATTCAAGGAATAATATGATATAAAAAGACAAGGAGCTAGTCACACAGCAAGAACAAGGGATGACAGTCAGGTGGCACTACAATGTCAGGAAAAAGTGAAGACGTGCTACAAGTTAGATTAACTTCTTGTGGCAAATACATAAAAGGACACAGAAAAATTTCACAGTAAGAGCCAGCATGGATGTACTGCAATTTTCTCTATTAAAAAGAAGTTCAAAATCAACAAAATCATGGAGGCATATGAGTACTGAGAGACAGAGCTCTCATGAGGAAATTCTCTGAACCAGTGTTTATTTGCCACTTTTCTGCAATTTAGCATCTTAACAATTGGCCAAAGGCCTTGAGAGCTTAAGGGATTTACCCAGGGTCCAGATTTTAGAGGAAGACTTGAATCCTGGTCATTCTGACTCATAATTGACAACATATCCAGTAAGACCCATTGTCTCTTCTGACTAATTTGTTTAAGAACTACTTAACTATAAGAATCTACAAAGCACAGAATAATAGTGTTAATTTTTTTAAATTGTTGACCCAATCATTAGTAATATAGAGAGTGAATTTCTTTTAAAGTCCACATTACAAGGATGAGAGCAGAAAATGTAAAGGATTCTCAAAAATCGATAAGAGGTATATCTAACAATGTCAAGGGTTAGAGAGGTTCAACAAATTAATTCCAGTGTCTAGAATTCTAAAAAATGTTTGGCTATCTTATTATTCTTAGTTTAAAAATCTATTGCTTTAAAATGTTTGTGACAGCCCTTTTTGTAGTGGCAAGAAAATGTAAACTGAGTGGATGCCCATGAGTTGGAGAATGGCTGAATAAGTTATGATATATGAAGATTATGGAATATTATTGTTCTATAAGAAACAATCAGGAGGATGATTTTAGAGAAGCCTGGAGAGACCTGAACTGATGCTAAGTGAAATGAGCAGAACCAGGAGATGATTATACATGGCAACATCAATATTAAATGGCAAACAGTTTTGATGAATGTGATTCTTTCCAACAATGAGATGATTGATGCCAGTTCCAATGATCTTGTGATGAAGAGAACTATCTACACCCAGAGAGAGGACTGTAAGAACTGAATGTGGATCACAAAATAACATTCTAACTCCTTTTGACGTTGTTCACTTGCATTTTGTTTTCTTACTCGTTTTCTTTCCTTGTTGATCTATTTTTTCTTGTGTAACAAAAGAATTGTATAAATATGTTTACACATATTGGATTTAACATATATTTTTACATGTATAACATATATTGGATTGCTTGCCACCTAGGGAAGGGGGTGGGAGGAAGGAGGGAAAATCTGAAACACAAGGGTATGCAAAGGTCAATACTAAAAAATTATCCGTGCATATGTTTTGAAAATAAAAAGCTTTTTAAAAAAATCTATTGCTTTTCCAGTTAAAATTCCTGTGTCAAGAAAGAAAAAGTTTTACTTTTCTTTTCTTCTTTTTCTTTTTAGTTCTATAGCAAAGTGAACATATGTAATGAGGTAAAGTTTGATACCCTTGATACACACAGATGATTAACCCAGTATCTATAGGACTTGTGTTTTGAATTCCATCTCTGGTAGTAGTGATAGATTTGTGCTGATCCATACTTATAATCTTTTACCTGTCCCATCCCCCCTTGTACACAACAGCAGGAATTATCATTATGCTTCAGTGAGGGTAAGGATACTGTCTATAGCTATAAAGCACAGAAAAACTAACTGGTCCTTATGGGGATTAAACCTGATATCATGCCCTAATTTGTACCTGATTCTAACCAACTGAGCTTACTAGCCTCAAACAAGCAACAATATATGGGATCAATATAATGTCAGATTTCAATGGTATTCAGTACAGCTGACCTTTACTAACAATTTCTTAATAGTATAATTTATGAAGAATGTGGAAAACTTATGAAGGAGTCATAGAAAAAAATTAATAAGCAAAGGCTAAATAAAAGAAGTTATTTTATTTAGCCTACATAAGACAAAGCTGAGGTGACTATAAAACAATCTACAACTAGATAAAGTGATTAGTATATATACATGTACACATATACATATATACATGTATATGTATATATATATATATTGCAATAACAAAATATATACATGGGAAGGGCAGTGGCCAAATGATCTAGATTTCTACATGGTGAACACAAGGGAAACCTAATGCCTGAGGAATTTGGAGTAAACAAAAGGAAGAATTCCTTGATAACACAATCTTTTTCCTCTGGGATTCTTTTTAAAAAAGAAACATAAAAGAGAGAAAGAGAAGATCAATGAATTGAGCATGTAACTTAAAAAAAAAAAACTAAAAGAAGAACGAATTTAAAATCCCCAATTAAACATCAAAAAGGAAATCCTGAAAAATCAAAGAAGAGATTAATAAAATTAAAAGTTTAAAAAAACCCTAAACTAATAAAACTAGAAACT
The DNA here is from genome assembly GCA_023553655.1 of Myrmecobius fasciatus. Lineage (NCBI taxonomy): Eukaryota > Metazoa > Chordata > Mammalia > Dasyuromorphia > Myrmecobiidae > Myrmecobius > Myrmecobius fasciatus. The sequence goes on along the minus strand of JAJPUD010000203.1, from coordinate 715,781 downwards.
AGTTTTTTTTTGGGGGGGAGATACAATAAATCATTGGTGCATTGGTGAAATTGATTTTAAAAAGAATGAAGAAAACCAGCATCAAAAATTAAAAGGTTAAATGCACCATCAATTAAGGTGAAATTAAAGCAATCATTAGGAATTATTTTTCCCAATTATATGTTAGTGAAATGACAAATGGATGAATATTTATGAAAATATAAACTGCCCAAATTAACAGAAGAGGAAATAGAATAATTAAATATCTTATAAAAAATAGCAAGCCATAAATCTGTTTCCTGCGGTAAAATCCACAAGACCAGATGAACTTACAAGTGAATTCTAAAAAACATGTAAAGAACAATTAATCTCAATACTATATAAACTGGGAAAAAAAAAAGAAGGTAAAGAAGAAGTCTTACCCACTTTTAAAACACATATAGTCTGTATATCTAAACCAGGGGGGAAAAACAGAAAGAAAACTTATCAGTCAATTTCCCTAATGAAAACTAATGCAAAAATTTTAAATAAAATACTAACAAATATATTATGGCAATATATTACAAAGATTATGCATTATGATCAGGTGGAATTTATAACAAGAATCCAGGGCTTGTTCAATATAGGAAAACTATCAGCATAATTGACCAGATAAATAACAAAAACAACAAAAATCTTATTATTACATCAATAGATGCAGAAAAAGCTTTTGACAAAATATAATACCCATTCCTACTAACATTAGACAGCGGAGGAATAAATATCACCTTTCTTAAAATGATAAGTATTATCTAAGACCAAGAACAAGCATTAGTTGTAATGGGGATTAAATAGAAGGGGTGAAGCAAGGATGTTAATCATCATCACTATTATTCAATATTACATGCTAGCTGCTAGCTATAACAACAAGACAAGGGGAAAATGAAAGAATGAAAATAGGCAATGAGAAAACAAAACTGTCATTCTTTGCAGAAAATATGATAGTATACTTAAGGAACCATAGAGAATCAACCCTAAATACTAGTTTAAACAATAACTTCAGCAAAGTTGTAGGACATAAAATACATCCACATAAATCATCAACATTGCTTTATAAAAATGACAATGCTATCTAAGTTAATTTATTTATTCAAGGCCATTTCAATCAAACCAAGAAAGTATTATTTGATAAAGCTAAAAAAAAAACCCTACAATATTAATCTGGGAGAATGAAAGTTTAAGTTTATTAACGGAATGAAAACATAAAGAAGTGTCACATTCCAAACTATATTGCAAAGTGGTAGTCATCAAAACCTGGTATTGGTTAAGAAATATAGTGGTAGATGAGCAGAATAGATTAGCTATACCATACACTACTGTAAATAATCATAATAATTGACTGTTTGAAAAACTCAAAGATCCAAGTTTTTGCAGCAAGAACTCACAGTTGGACAAAAATTGCTGGGAAAACTGATAGCAATTTGGAACAAACTAAGTATAGACCAATATCTCACAACATATATCAAAATATGATGAAAATGAGTAAATGATTTAGATATAAATATCATATGTAAATTAGAAGAGCACTAAAATATACCTGTCAATTCTTTGAATGATGACCAACCAAGATATACAGAGGATCATGGGGAAGAAAAATGAGTAATTTTGATTATCTGAAACTTAAAAGGGTTTGAACAAAGAAAATATGAATGCAGCTAAAATTAGAAGGAAAATAGGAAACTGGTGGGGAAAGGAGATTTATAAGTTTTTTTTTTTCTGAAAAAGGCCTCATTTCTCAAATACATAGGGAACTGTCAAATGTAAAAAAAAAATAAGAGCAATTCTTCATATGACAAATGATCAAAGTATAAGAACAAGAAGTTTTCAAAAGAAAAAAGTTATCAATAATGATATAAAACATCCACTAAATCATTATTAACTAAAGAAATGCATATTAAATCAACTTTAAGGCACCTCATACTTATCATATTGGCTAATATGACAAAAAGGAACATGATAAATGTTAAAGGAGATATGGAAAAAATAGAGATATTAATGTACTGTGAGTAGAGTTGCAAACTTGTCTAACAAGAACAATTCAGAACTATATTAAAATTGCTATATAAAACTATGCATTTCCTTTGACCCTTTAATACCATTAACTAGGTACATTAAGGAGAATAAAGAAAAAGAAAAGGACTTGTACAAAAACATTTATAGCACCTCTTTTATGGTGGCAAAGATTTGGAAATCAAGAGGATGTCCATCAGTTGGGGAATGCTGAACAAGTTATGGTATATGATTGTAGTGGAATACTATTGTGTTATAAAAAATGATGAGCAGGAGGGTTTCACCAAAATCTAGGAAGATTTATAAGTGAGCAGAACCAGGAAATTATCATATACAGCAATATCAATATTATAAGGATGATCAACTGTGAAGGAATTGCCTACTCAGAATAATAAAATAATCCAAGACAATTCCTTGATGAATAATGCTATCCATCTTCAGAGAGCGAAAACTGATACAATGAATGCAAATTGAACATATCTTCTTCAGTTTCTTTATTTACCTTATGTGTGTGTTTCTTTTGCAGCAGAGCTAAAATGAAAATTCTTTTTGCATGACTTTATGTGTATAATTGATATCATATTGTTTGCCTTCTCAATGCAGCAAACCAAGAGAGAATTAGAATTCAAATTTTTAAAATATAAATGGTAAAAAGAAGGAAAACTTTTAAAATGCAACTGGGAAATATTTAACAAAAAGAAAAATATAATTTTTGAATAAATTCTCTGTTTTGGATTGTTTAGGTTTAAGTCAGTTTATCTACCTCTTTTATTTCATTATAATATTTCTAAAGGACATTGCCTAAAAGTTTTAGCCTAAACTAGAAGCTATATTAACAAATCATTACTAAGATGAATCAGGAAGGAAAATTGCAAATTTTCTTTGACTTATCCAACTCTTTTAGCCTTAAATATATTAATAGTGTTTAAGTTCCAGAAAATTATTTTTTCATAAATAGTAAATTGTTATCTATATTTGAATCCACATTCCAATCCAGGAAGAAATCCTTACTTGAAAACCTAATGATTTATGATGTATAATAAATGTGAATATATAAATATATGTATACATACATATATATCATTTAAAGATTATGAAATATGAGAATCTAATGCTAATTAATCAAATGTGGGAATTCTAGTGAATTCATAATTAGGGTTTTACATATGTTATAAAAAAAACAATATAGCAACCACCACCTAATGTGTTAGGAAAGTCTAACCATTACACAAATTACCTTCTATATTTGATCTTGAAAGTAAAATCTATCAGACTGCAGGCTTGATTTCTTTCATCTATCCATGTAGGTTAATTATCTGACACTCATTAAGATGACTCTAGGCTTCTTTACACTTTTTTTTAACCATATTAACCTCTCTAACTAATCCTTATTAGAAAAATATTAAAGAGTTCATTGCTATTGTAAATTGAATTTGAAATGATGAAACAATTATCAAATAAATGGAGTAGAAAACGAGGTTATCTGCATGAGCACTGATTCAGTACATTAAATATTTTACTTCCATTATTGGGAAATACAGGTCTTAAGTTCTCTATTCACTGACTTTAAAGATCAATTGCTGAATAAATCACCGTCATCTTCATCCACTGGGGTGTCATCTTACATAAGGTCTTGAAATAATCAGAATTGGTTTCTTATACACAATACTATTATTTTGGATGAAATAAAGATTCTGGTATTATAGAGCACTAGCATATATTTAAGGGAAACCCATACAAAATAATCACTTAATTTTAAATTTATGAATCCTAATTTTCCTAAAAACTCATTTAAGTAGGGATTTCATAACTCACTTGACAACATAAATGTCTGAATGAAATGACATATTAAAAAGAACTGAAATCTTAATGAAATGTCAGTAAAATTGTAACAAGAAAAACCAGAGAAACATGTCTGTCACACATGTATTTTGGAGGAAGATGTAGTTTGGAAAGTGATGGTAGTGTTTTTTTACTGTAAAAAAGTCAGCTGTAAAAAGCTGACTTACAATTATTTTATAATTCATAATACACTGGTCTTATAAAACTTTATCACTGACCTAATGAATTTGGGTAAGTGTCTTTACTTCTTTGAGGTTGTGTCCTCATTTACCAAATAAGAAAGTAATATATTATCTCTATGCAGTCCTTCAGCTCTAAAATTTTCTAAATTGTCCCTTTTCCCAATCGCATCTTGCTCTGGGTCTTCAGCAACTATATATGTATATGTGTTTATATGTATGTCCCAAACTTAATAAGGTTTGAAGCTTTGAATATTTCAGAAATACAAATGCTACAACATTTGAAAGTTTCATTAGTTAAAAATTTTTAAGTAAAAATTTATTTCAACAAAATGGGACTTCTGGAGGACATTTTCTCAGACAAATAGATCAATTACAGTGACTAATCTTGCTTGGTCAACTAAGTCACCTGATCTATTATATTGGTTAGACTTTTTCTTGTGAGAACATTTCACAGGAGTTGTGTGTGCATCAAGACCTCATTCTTTGAATGATCTTAAGGCTGGGATTAAAAATGCATTGCTTTTAATCACCAAGCAGTAATTGATGAAAGTTTTTACAAAGCACAAGAATTAACTAGAGATGCAAAAGATAGTGGATACCTTGAAAGTTAGCTTTTTTAAAAAAATCAATATTTTTACAATTTAAATAAGAAACCTTTCAAATACTGGGGCTTTTTTAAAGTTTATAGCATTTATACTTCTTCACTAAGACTTTAGGGACACCTGAATATACAGTCAAAGAAGGGCTTTTAGAAATGCTTGTTTGTACTAAGATACACATATGTATTTTTGAGGGATATATGTGTGTGTTTACACATGCATATATTCACATGTGTATTTATATATATATACATATATATATACATATGTATGCATGTGTTTGAGTGTGTGTGTGTGTGTGTGTGTTTTACTGGGGGAAAAACAGGATAATTGAAGAAAAATAACTGAACTCGGGCCATGGAGGGGACACAAATGAAGAATTTGTAAGCAGCAACAAAAAAAAGGCAAAAAAAAATTCAGAGGAAGAATACTTGAAATTAGTACCCAGCATAGCACAAGAAATGGGGAAAGAAAATGAAAAAGGAGAAGGGAAAGAAAAAGAGCTTCATGGCAGGTTGGAGAGCTAATTACCAATGTGATTCCATGGAACTAAGGCATTCTCCCTTGAGAACCAGGCAAAATGATCTTTAAGCTGCTTAGTATCCAGGAGAGCTAAAAGACTAACTAGTTCTACTGAGAATGAAGCTAGAAAAGAAAGAAAGAGAGAGAGAGAGAGAGA
>JAJPUD010000203.1:636592-710051 GCA_023553655.1 Myrmecobius fasciatus | reverse complement strand
AATTCTGATGGACATGGCTCTCTTCAACAATGAAATGTTTCAAACCACCTCCAATTGTTCACTGAAGAAAGCCATATACACCCAGAGAGAGGGACGCGAGATGTGGACCACAACATAACATTCTCATACTCCTTGATTGATGTTTGCTTGCATTGTGTTTCCTTTATCTGATATATCGTTTGTGTAGATAAGATTTTTCTTGCACAACAGTGATAAGTTTGGAAATATGTATACATATATTCGATTTGCCAATATTTTAACATAATTAACATGTAGTGGATATCCTGCCATCTAGGGGAGGGGTGGGGAGTTGGGGGGAAAAATTTGTAACGGAAAGCTATGTAAGGGTTATTGTTGAAGAATTACCCACACATATGTTATGCAAATAAAATAAAATTTAAAAAAAAGAAAATATTGTTGCCATTAATATACTTATAAGGACTCCAGAGCTATTCCTCATTTGTCACAGTGGAAAACTACTTAAGTGAATTGATATATATGTGATGACATGCATGATGATGATCAACTAATATGAGAGAACCTGGGTTTTTATTATCTATGTGACTGCACAACTCATTCACTTCAGTTTCTTTATCTACCAGATGATAGAATAGAAGCTTTATAAGTTCAATCAACAAAAACTTATTAAACTTTTACTATGCACCAGGCACTTTGTTGGAAAAGAACCCCTTTTATCTCATTTGTGTATTATAAAAACTCTGTGAGATAATAAATACAAATAGTATTCTCATTTTGCAAAGGAGTAAATTGAGTCTCAGATCAGATGATTTATCCAAAGTCACAGAATTAAAGAACCAGTATTTGTACTCAGGTCTACTCTTCAGTTCCAAATACAGTATTCTGTCTACCATACCTCAGTGAGACTCAAGAGTTTGAGGAATAAAGGACTCCCAAGAAGAGACATACAATATACAGCTAAAAAAAGCAAGATTCATGATTTATATTAGAGAATCATCTAGACAAAGGAGATAACTGAATACATCAAAGAGGCTGCATTCTCCAAAAGAATAAGCATAGAAAAAAAAATAATGAGGTTTATTTTTCAAAGTCTTAAATTGTTTGGAGAAATTCATAATAAAGTCCAAATAATTCCAAAGCTGATAAATATAGTATATAAAACTAAAAGCATTTAGAAGACTAAGAATTACAAAGCATGTCAATTTTTTTTCTCATTAAGTACCCAATAGACACCATGAATAAATTTGTTGCAACTCTATACTTCAGCATTCCAATGAATTAATCGGAATTAATAAAAATCCAAAAAGACACTAAATATCCAAGCTGTCTTAACTTGGAAAATATAAAAAGCTCCTCTAATCTAAATGTTTATTCATTCATCCATCAGAGTGGTAAGCTGCCATAATTTTCACTGATTGGTTACTGTAATAACCTACTACCATATGAAAAAATAGTGAGAAAAGTGGCACTTGAAAAAAACTTTCAATTTTACCAAGCATATGATCACTTAAAAGTTTCATTTCTAGAATCCTTTTGAACATACAGTATTGATTCTTAAGCTCCTCATATATTCCCATAATTACTAGATGGTATTTTCTCATTACCATAAGGAGTCCCATTTTAACATACAGGCATCAACAACTCAAATTTCCATTAGAAAATCCTGCTCCCAGCCTCTGCCCTCATGAGAAATAAATCATTCTGCTCCATGAGAATCAAGTCATTTTGAATGAATGTCAATAAAAAAAATTAAGTAGTTGTAAAGTAGTTCTGCAGAAAATTATACTTCCGTTGAAGATATTTAGCTCTTTGAAGCTGGGAAACCATTAATTCTATTTTTAAAAATTTAACATTCTATTTTTCACCAATTACATGTAAAAAGAATTTTAACATCTTTTTAATTTTTTGAATCCCAAATTCTTCCCTTCCCCCCTTATTGACAAGACAAACAATTTGATTGATTTCAATTAATTATTTTTATTTTTATAATATTTAATATTTTTGTGTTTTACTGTTTTAAAACTTCTAATATAATAACTATCATTAAAGACCATAGCAGGAGATGCCTGTGAGAACCCAAATGGGAAACATGCAAAATTAAATCTGCATTTGCTTTTGGTGGCAAGCTACAGTTAACAATGGAGATAGAATTCAACAACCAGGGCTTGCAACTCTAGGAACTTACCTCTGAGAATGAATTTTCTATGTATGAGATGGGTTCCACTGGTTATAATACACAGAGATATGGTGAATGACACAACAGAAAAACTTTACATTTTTGATTAAAAGTTCCACAGGAATCAAGGAATAAGTGGCTCTCCCCCTATCTTCCAACACCTACCTCCCTGGTGCCAGAAAAATTAAGGCACCAAACAAAAGGTGCATAAAACGCAAATCTCAAAGAGTACTATCCTTTCACTTAACTTCCCTAGAATAGCTTGTTTCTTTGTTTTTTTAAACTGTATTTTGTATGTGTGTGTTCTTAAGTGTCACAAATGTTTAGCATCTTTAAAAGTCATGTAAACCTTGCAAAGTTTTGGGGATTTTTTAATTAAAATAATTTATTGTTATATTTTATTATTGTGACATGCACATATATAAAATGTGCAGTCATACAAGGTCTATTTCAATATTAATTGTATTTTAAAAGAAAACAAAGACAAAACAACAATAACAACAAAAGAAATAAAGAAAAAGTAAGCATCTAGACACTCTCTGGAGATGGATAACATTTTTTCATCAAAAGTCCTTCAGAACTCTCTTGGATTACAACATTACTGAAAACAACTTAGTCATTCACAACTGATCATCATATGATATAGTTACTGTATACAATATTCTCCTGGTTCTGCTCATTTCACTTTGCATCAATTCATTTAAGTCTTTTCAGGCTTTTCTTTAGAGCATCCTGATTATCATTTCTTATAGCACAACAGTATTTCATCACAATCATATACAACAACTTGTTCAGCCTTTCCCTAGTCAATAAAGATATTCTCAATTTCAAATTCTTTGCCACTATTAAATAGAGTTGCTACAATTATTTTGTACATATACATCCTTTCTCTTTATTTTTTAAAATCTTTTTGAATACAGACTTAGTACTATTATTGTCAAAAGGTATTAATGGGTTTATAGCCCTTTGGACATAGTTCCAAATTGTTCTACAGAATAGTTGACTCAATATACAACTTCACTGACAATGCATCAGTATAGCAATTTTTTCACAACCCCTCCAACATTTATAATTTCCTTTTTCTCTAATATCAGCCAATCTCATAGTTGTAGAGTAGTAGTTCAAAGTTGTTTTAATTTACATTTCTTTAATCAATAATGATTTAGAGCATTTTTCATAACTATAGATAGCTTTCATTACTTCATCTGAAAACTGCTTATTCATATCCCTTGATCATTTATCAACTGAGCTGATTAATTTTATAAGAAATCATTCCACACTAAGAGTCTAGCCAGCTTAATTTCTCACAAATAATGGTCCACTGACAATCACATATTTCCTTTAAAATGTATTTAAAACTTAAATACAAAGTAAAAAAAGGAAAAAATGCCATGTGCAAAGCAGAACATAAGAGAAGATTGAAAATATGAAACAATATATTTCCATTTGAAAAAAGCCTATATAACAAATACTATTCATTGTGTTCAAAGTAGTCCATCTCACTCATAATTGAATACCAAACAGATAATTTTAATTATATTACATTAAAAAGTTTTTGTACAAACAAAACTAATGCAGACAAGATTAGAAGGAAAGCAGAAATTGGGAAAACATTTTTACAATTAAGGGTTTGATTAAATATATAGAGAATTGACTCAAATTTTATAAGAATTCAAGCCATTCTCCAATTGATAAATGGTCAAAGGATATGAACAGACAATTTTCAGATGAAATTAAAATTTCTAATAATATGAAAAGGTACTCTAACTCACTATTGAGTAGAGAAATGCAAAATAAGACAACTTGGTGATACCACCACACACCTGTCAGATTGGCTAAGATGACAGAAAAAGATAATGACGAATGTTGGAGGGGATGTGGGAAAACTGGGACACTAATACATTGTTGGTAGAAATGTAAATGGATCCAGCCATTCTGGAGAGCAATTTGAAACTATGCTCAATAAATTATCAAATTGTGCATACCCTTTGACCCAGAAGTGTTTCTACTGAGTTTATATCCCAAAGAGATCTTAAAGGAGGGAGAGGGATACATGTGTCCTTTTCAATATTATAGAATGATCAATTCTGATGAACGTGACTCTTTCCAACAATGAGATAACTAATGCCAGTTCCAATGATCTTGTGATAGAGCTGTCTACACCCAGAGAGAGGACTATGGGAACTGAATGTGGATTACAATATAATTTTGTCGCTCTTTTTGTTGTTGTTCACTTGCATTTTGTTCTCTTACTCATTTTCTTTTCTTTTTGATCTGAATTTTCCTGTGCATCAAGAGAATTGTATAAATGTTTATACATATTAGATATAACATATAGTTTAACATGTATAACATATATTGGCAAGCCATCTTGGGGGCGGAGAAGAAGGGGAAAATCTGAAACACAAGGCTATGCTATGCAAGAATCAACGTTGAAAACTTATCCCTGCATATGTTTTGAAAATAAAAAGCATTGGGGTAGCTAGGTGGCTCAGTGGATAGAGCACCAGCCTTGAAATCAGGAGGACCTAAGTTCAAATCTGGTCTCAGACATTTAACATTCCCTAGCTGTGTGACTCTGGGCAAGTCACTTAACCCCAATTGCCTCAGAAAAAAAGCAAAAAAAAAAAAAAAAAAGAAGAAGAAAAAGAAAGAAAGAAAAAACATTAAAAAAGATTTAAAAATAAAAAAAACAAAATTTTCCATCTTTTCTTTGCTTCCATATGTTTTCTTTTATTCTCTGCTGTGCACTTTTTACTTCATTCTTTTTTCCCTTTTTCTCCCTGCCACCTTCCCCAAGAAAGCTACAATTAGGCACAGAGTTATGTGCATTTACATACTATGTGTATACACATGTATACATGCATGCATGCACATATACATGGATGTATATAAACGCATGCATACAAACACAGGTGTGTGATCATGTATGTTCATATACACATGTGTGAGACTGTGCTACACTTGTCTGTTCTCTGTTTCTCTGGAAGATAACATTGTACTTCATAAATCCAAGTTTTTCCATGTTTTCCTCAATCCATGAATTCATCATTTTATATACCACAGCAATATTCCAACCTTATACTGTTTAATTATTGTAGTCTAAAACAATATTGATATGGTTGAAATACAATGTAGTTTGCCTATATTTCTCTTTTGATTAAATCTACTCTAGCTTTCATTTTGTCTAAGATTAATAATTACTATCTTCATTTTTCTAATAAATTCTATTCCTGATCATCATCATTATGTTTCTGTGCACCTCTTATTTCCTATCCCTGGTGACTCCTCTGCAATACTTTTATCTGCTACCTTGGCTTGCTATTTCTTAACCTATACTGCCTGGCTCCAAGGATCCCTCCATTATCCTTTCCCTCCACTCTTTTTCTCAATTTTTACTCTATTCTCATTAATCTACATACCTTATCCCATCTCATTAATAAACACACCCCTTCAATACCTCCCCCACTTACCCTTTTCCCTCATCCTCTTATTTTTAAAATAAATTTAGAAGATTTTTATGCCCTTCAAATACATATGTATTGTCTCCTCTTTAATCCAGTCCTGATGAGAATAGGCTTCCAGAAATATCAGCCCTCCTCTCCTATCTAATTCCTCTGTCAGTTCTTCCTCTTGTACTTCATTCTTATAATTACTCTTTTTTTCTTTTCTTCCACGGCTTTGCTTTTTAGAGTCACATTATATTCAGCTCTACCTCAGTCTTTCTTTTGAATTATCCAATTACTAATGACAATCTTAGACATGTGGTTTACATTTCTACATAAAAAATACAGTTTATCTTTATTGACTCTATTATAATTAGTCTTTGATACATTCTTTGCATTTCTCTTGAATCTTATATGTCAAATTTTCTATGACGTTCAGGTCTCTTGCAGCAAAATCTTCAAAATCTGACATTTCATTGAATGTCCTTTTTATTTTCCATTCAGGATTATGCTTAACTTTGCTGTTTATGATATTTTGGGCCACAATTCCAGTTCTTTTGCTCTTCTGTAAACAGTGTTTTAAGACTGGTAGTCCTTTTATGTAGATACTATTAGGTTTTAAATGGTTCTCATTGTGCTTCCACTATATTTGAATTTGGTCTTTTTGCTGTTGTTGTTGTTTGTGATATTTTCTCCTTGACCTGGGGTTCTTGAAATTTGGCTATGATGGAGTGTCCCTGTAGTATCTCTTTCAGGTAGTAATCAGTGATTTTTTTTTCTATTTCTACTTTCTCCTCATGTTCTAACACTTCAGAACAATTTTCTTTATATTCTTGTATCATTATATCATATCTTTCATGTAATCCAATTATTCTTGTTTTCTTTTCTTGATCTGTGCTTCAGATCATTTGTTTTTCTTACAAGATATCTCACTAGGTCTTCTTTTTTCATTGTTTGCACTTTGTTTTACATCTTGATCTCCTTTAACTTTGCTGGCTTCTTCTTGCCCAATTCCAGTTTTCAAGGAGTTATTTTCTTCCTTAAAATTCTGGTTTTCCTTTTCTAAACTTTCTTTTCATACTCTTCTTGTTTTTCTTGGATTGTTCTTTTTTTTTTTAGTTTTTCCTCCATCTCTCTAACTTAATTTTTAAAAACTCTTTTTTTGTGTGGTGTTCTATGATTTTTGGGGGGAGGGGCAGATGACCATTTAATGTTACTTTTTGGATTGGAAAGGCTTTTTTTCCTTCAGTATCTTCCTCTGAAGATGAACTCCTATCTTCTGTATTCCCAGATTAATTTTCTATGAGTGGGGTGTTGTTGCTGTTAATGCTGTTGTTGTCATTTATTTATCTGTTTTTGTTTTTTTATTTATTTATATCAGATTGTTAGTGTAATCAGCTCTAGTTTTGGGAGCTGGGAGCATGGTGTCTGGGGCCTCAGATTCTCCTTCAATTCTCCCTTCTGTCCTGAAACAGAAACCAAGAACTCCATCTTCCTCTAAGTGCCCACAGACAGTGGCATCCATACTCCACAGTTTCTGCCCTCACAGAGAATGTACCAGTTCCTTTCTACCCAGGACTAAATCTGAGCAACTCAGTTGGACCTGGCAATCCTTATCAGTAAAAGTTTTCTCAAATTCTCTAGTCTTAGGTGCCCAAGCTGTCTGAAAGGTGGAAATTCCAGTGCCTGGGAACGAAGCTTCCTCCCAACCAAGGTATCCTGAAATTTGAATCTTGCTATTTCATCACAGCTAGCTTTGAGGTGCTTATATTTCATACTGTCCAAACATCCATTCTGTACTTTTTTCAGATCTTCTCAGATTGTCCCACAAGGACCACTGTAGTGCTCCAACTCCAGCTTGTTTTCACAGTTCACAGCTTGAGGTGCTATTTTGTCTTGAGTTTGTGTGGGAAATTTGAAGAGCTTGAAATTTTCTGACCTACTTCACCATTTTCCCAAAACTTTCTGACAATCATATATTTGCCAGTGATGAATATAAACATAAAATGAAAATATTTACTAAAGTTCCCTCAAGTAATTTTTAAATTTAATTTAACTTAATAGCAAGTGTTCAGCACCAACTGGGAAGGGGAATTCATATTTTTCTACTTCTAATGAGGTTATTGACAACTAACACCTTTTCTCCCATTCCAAAAAAAAAGCAAAAGTAATGACATTCTTCAAAATCAGCATTAAAAGCTGGAAATTCTTAAACATAAAAAGTTTTTGAATTATGTATGTCCTTTGATGCATTGATACTAGACATGCCCCAAAGTGATCAAAGAAAGAACAAAAAATGTAAATCTTATTTATACAGATAAATTTATACCAGCATTCTATGTGTTAGCAAAAGAAAATATCAACTGGAAATGAGCAGGTATCCCTTTTGGGAGAGGTAACAAATTATGGTATATGAACAAATTATGGCATATGAAATAAATGGAATACTACTGTGCTATGATGAAAAAGATAGTTTCAGAAAAAAAAAACTAAGAAAACTTGTATGAACTGATGAAGAGTGAAGTAAATGAAGCAGGAATGACAATTTATAGTATTAACAATAATTTCAGAAAAATGAACAATTCTGAAAGTCTTATGACCTGTTATCAATGCAAAGATAATCAGATAATGTAGATTGCCACGGAAGCCTAAAGTATTTCCTAAATGAAAGTTCTTCAAAATAGGGTAAGAAATAGGCAAAAGTCTGAAATAATAATAGTACCTGATCTTGAATGAGATAGGTAAATTAGATAACTTGTTTAGAGTCAGAAAATCAAGGCAATGGAAGGAAACTAAACTTAGTTGACAACATAGTTCTCTGCTTTACTGAGGAATTCAGTTGAGCCCAGTATCAGATATTAACGAACCTTTAAACTCTTATATAAAAAGTTTTCTTGATAATTAAACTTTGGCCAGACCAAAAAAAAATAGCAAACAACAAATAAAATAATCTCTGATTTCAGCCTTCCATTTTTTAACCTAGCCAATTAATAATACTTTCTCTCTCCTCCCTAGTGTGCTCCTCTCCCTACTCCCATTGCAAGAAACCACACTCTCCATCTCTATGTCTATTTGTCTTATTTGCCTTGTTCAGAATATTGTCTCTGCCTGTTCAGTTGATAACTCAAATCTCACTTCTTTCAGTGATATGTCTTCCCTTCTCTACTCCCATCAGCATAACAACTGTTTTTTAACTAATGAGTTTTGAGTTTTGTTGTAGAGGGTGAGATCTAGAATTTCATCAATAAATTAAAAAAATCTGCAATTCCTGAATGAAGCCCTGTGATAAGTGTTGAGAAAATAAATAGAAAAGTAAAGCAGTCCTTTCAATATACATGAAAGATTTCAGCAGCTACTTAGATGGAAAAATTCCAAAGTCCTTAAGGTAAAGCAGGAAAGCAATGCAATGCAAATGACTTTTTTTAATGTCATTGTTCAGAGGTCTCTTGAGTTCAGGGTCCTAAGTTGTCCCCATCAGGATCTTAAGGAAGGTCAAAAGAAGTTATGGTAGTTGACTTGTCTGGCACATACTGCCTCTTATCTCTCTCTTGGACACTTTACTGCTGCTTCTAGGCAAAAAAAGGGAAAGCCCGTAAAAAACTTACAGTTTTATCCAAATTAGGTCCTCCTTTACAGGAAGTTCTTAACAAGTGTGTTATTGTATTATACTCCATTCATATATTGCTTTTGAATCTAATCAATGCTAGACTTCAGAACAACTTCTACAGTGGTTATGATGTCTTTCATCTGTGTTTCCCATAATACAGTAATCAATAGTTTATGTTATGCTAAAGTCTACAAGCAAATCCTAGAAAAGAATCCCACTTGATGGCATGGCAAAGTGGTCACTCTTCCAGTCATGACTTAAGGTTCAAAGGCCTCTACATTTTTGTAGTTACCCTTCTCAATTTTCTTCTCTAAATTACTTAAAAAGTCACTCAGCCATTCCTGGCTAGAGCCTTCTGCCCTAAGATTATGACCCATTTTTATTCAGGCATGTAATTTACATGTTGTCTCCCCCATTAAACTGAGAACTCCTTGAAGGCAGATTGGTTTTGCCCTTCTTTGTATTGTGAGCTGTTACTGCCTGGGATATAGTAGGTGCTTAAAAACTGATTTGTTCTGTTTAGTCCTAAGGGTCAGAATTTAGAATTTATAGGGTCCATATTAGAGACAAAGAGAACACTTGCTACAAGTTAGAACTGTGTAAGAGTGAATTGAGCTACACAATAAGTATAAAATGGATATTTTCGAATTCATTAAATTAAAAAGGTTTTGTACAAATAAAACACGTAACCACGATCAGAAGAAAACAGAAATGCTTTATATGTTTGAGAAAGCTTTATATAGTTTCTCAAATAAAGGTCTCGTATCTCAAATATATAAAGAATGTGCTCAAATCTATAATACAAATAATTCCTCAATTGATAAAAAGTATGACCCATCAGTTTTCCAATAAAGAAATCAAAACAATTTATAGTCATATGGGGAAAAATTCTCTAAATCATTATTGATTAGACAAAAGCAGATTAAAATAACCTTGAGATATCATTTTATACCTATCATACTGGCTAAAATGATTGAAGAGGAAAGCAGCAAAAGTTGGAAGGGATGTGGAACAATTGGGACACTATTTCACTATTGGTTGAACTGTGAACTAATCCAATAACTGTTGTTTGGAATTATGCCCAAAAAGTTACTAAAATGCTTATATACTTTAACTCACAAATACTACTACTACTAGGTCATTTCCCAAATATGATTAAAGGAAAGGTAAAGAATCTATTTGTACTAAAGTGTTTATTGCAGCTCTCTGTGGTATTAAAGAAATGGAACTGTGGGGATCCCCTTCAATTTAGGAATTGCCAAACAAGTAATAGTATGTGACAATGATGGGATACTACTGAGCTATGAGAAATAAACTCAATGATGTTAGAAAAACATGCACAGATTTGCACATAATAACGGAGAGTGAAAAGAAATATATATGTACACACACGCCTGTTTGTATCTAATAGTAGACATCACTGGGGTGAGAAGGGAAGAAGAAAAAATAGTTATGTGATAATTCAATTATATTTTTAAATAAGTTATAAATAATAGATTTGCAATTTCATGTATGATCATTTTTTAGTCTACTATGGTATGAAAATGCTTGTTTTATTCACGTTCAGAATAAAGCAAATTAAATTAAAAATAAAAAGCACTGGAATAATATAAAAAAGAAAAAGAAAAATTGTGTAATTAACAGTTAGGTGAGCTACCTATTAAGAAATCTGCTAGAATACAGTCATGTGTATCACATATCATATAATTTACATCAGTTTTTCTGTCATCAGTTTTTCTGGATGACAGCTATACTCACAGTCTTATAGCAATCCAATGTTTCAATGTTTTAGTAAATAGTACTTAATCTGATCTTACTTAGAATTAGTACAATGTGAAGTAATCCTGAACTTGTGAAAAACTTTTTAAACTCTACTAACCATTCTCTCTTTTTATCACTCATTTCTTTATTCTCTTTCATAAGAGCTTAACACTTGGGAAATTAGCCAATATAGTTCTAGCTCATATAAAATACTGAAATGTATTAAGACTTAGTGAAGTGCTCCACAAAGAGTACGTTAGAAATAAATGTTTGTTGAAATGAAGTTACAGAGTAAATATTTTGGAAGAGTGAAGTATAGTCAAACCACTGCATAAGAATTGTAGAGACAGAGAAAAATTCACCAACAGAGTTCAACATTTTTCTCCACTTGGTTCTCAGACCCATGGTAAGGGCAATGAATCTGCAGCAATGTCCAAATCTCACAGAATTTTTTCAACTTGGATGCCCTCTATCACAAACCTATCACTGTTCTTTGCTATATTATAAACATTTGAACCACATTTGAACCACATTTGGAAATTCCCTAATTCAGCATTCAAAATCCCTAAAATTTAGCACCTCTAAGTCTTTGATGTAAGTGTTTACATATTCTAATACAGTCAACATTTAGTCGAATACTTTTATAATCAGCTGCTACAATCTGCAAAATTCCTTTAGCTCAAAGTTTCATGTTCACTGGAAAAGCATAAAGTAGGGCACTAAGTTTTAAATAAGACAAACAATGTTATTTAAGATGAGATTTAACTGCATTAAACCTTAAGCTCTACTTAAATGTTCCCACCATTTTAATCTTGTAATTTTAAGTATTTTACAAGACAGTTCTATAATAAAGACATTCTCTGACGGCTGCCCCATTTTTTTTGTAAATACAAAAATAATCATTTTATGACAAAAATACCACCAAAAATTCCTCTGCATTGTCAACATGAACAAAAAGTTTAACAAACCCCTTTATTTAAATGTGAGGTATATATTAGGAAAGGGGGATATATGGATAAATAGGTATCATTATATATACATATATTTCAGAGAAAATATATTTATATACACACACACACATGTTCCTAATCTACAGGAAATTCTTTAAGACTCTAAGTTACAGGTGAGTTAGAGAATTTTTGTGGCAATGAGTGACTTTTCCATCATATCCTAGAATCAGAATGTACACATGGTGTTTTACCAAATACTCCAGCTTCCTAAAATACAGAGGCCAATTCCCTAAGACATTGAGACTAGGGTCATTATCATGCATTTTGCATTGCCATGCTTCAAAAATAAGTAGACAAGATGACCTCTCAATAACCTGTCAATCTTCTTGCTTCTAGGCAGCCCTACACTACACTATACACAAATTATTATTGGCTACCTTTGCTAACTTTTTAGCTCACATAATTTCCAGGATAAGCAAATAAATTACATTAAAATGATGAGCTATAAGCATCATATAAAATATATTAACCCAATAAGCTCTCCAAAGTATGTTTTTAAAGTAGAACATTCTAGTTTTTTCCATAAGAAAATCATATGTATGTATATATAATATGTATACAAATCATATATACATGCACATGTGTGTGTAAATTTCATTTTTCTTCATTCCATTTTATTACATAAACAAAATTAATAAGGTATTTTTAATTTGCTATACTTCTAAAAATCAATCTCATTTTTACCCAATGAGACTAGCAAATATTCTTTAAGGTAGCAAAAGGATATTCATAGAGATTATAAAGAGATCTCTAGCCTACATATAATTATAAAACTAAAATGTCAAAGAGGTTTACCGTTGCAACTAAATCAACTCTTTTCTAGACCAAGACATGAATGTACAAATTTGCCTATGAACCTTAGCCCTGTTCCCAAAAGCACATTCTTTTACTATGCCATTGAGTTGGAGACTATTGTTCTAGTTTTCCCATTGATGAGCCAAACAGTTAATCTGTTTTAACACACAATGCATAAAAGGTTTCATTTCAGTCCAGGAAAGAAAAAGAGACACTTATAATCACTGGGCATTCATATTTGAATGACAGCTAAACATAAAGGAGCATCAGGCATGCAGCCATCTGGAAACAAGCTGGTATTCTTTCATATTATCTATTCTCAAACCTTTAAGACAAAGGGTCAGAGGTTGGCCCAAGACTCCCATTTAGTAAGATGCTCATTTCAAATCCATAACCATTAATAAACATTCTGTCAGTCCTGCAATAAAAGACAATAAGCTATCTTCTTCTTCCATGTTCTGAATTCTAAGAGATGGTTTTATAATAAACATGTATACACAGAGATGAGCCTTTATATACAGACTAAGCCTAAAATTATTTTATTTACCAGAATAAATTATATGTCTCGTTTTAAGAAGTATTTGTTGTTTTAATTTCCAAAGGAAAGGAAGAATAAAATTTAGTGTCTTAACACAAAGTAATAGCGACATTCATGTTTATATCAAAGATAAGGAGGTAGAGGTAGTAAACCTGTATTCGTTATGGTTACATGATGATTTAATTTACTACAACCATCTTATCCAGAAAACTAAATGCAACAAAATAAGCTTTTAATCTTCCTTCCATATACCATATATATATATATATATATAAAACATTCAAATATTTTCACAAAATAGCTCTCCGCCCAACAATTTAGCTTTTAAAAAGTGGAAGAATTAATTTCATTCTAAGAACTGTAAGTCATAACAGGCTATATTCAGCTTGAATAATTCTACCTCAAGTGGGAATGTGGTTAAATTTTATCCCTAAGTAATCCTGCAAAAGTGTTCTGTTACAGGGAAGATACTTTAACAAAGTGAGCTTCTCTACTGAAGAGTCAACATTTCCATGGATACTGTTTCTTTGTCCTGCAGAACACTCCCCTTAGCTGCCACAAGGACAGAAAAGCACAAGTTACCCAGGACTTTCCTCCTACCTATATCCATTAACTCTGCTCTGATCAAGGGGCTCTTAATTGGGGGAAGGGAAGAATGAAGGAGGAGGGAAGATTAAGGTCCTTAAATCAATAAATCTACAAGTAATAATTACAGACACTGGGGTCATTAAGCAAAAATAAACTTTATAATTCTCAAGGTTACATTCTATCTATGAGACAATGTATACATTAGTCTATACAAAATAAATAAATAGAATATAAATACAAAAAGCCAGGATGCTAACAAGTAGATTCAGAAAAGCTTCAAATAGGAGATGGTTCTTGAGGCAGAATTTTGAAGGAATTGGGAATTCTTAAAGAAGAGAAAGGGCTTAAAGACTGACCCAGGATAAAGTTTTCACTATTGAAACTATTGAATTTACAGCCTGTCTATCCCTCAGGCTACTTCAGTCTAAGCACAACCGTCAGAGCCTCAAACAGCCTTAGATTCAAATCCCTGCTTTTTCATAATAGGGGCAGAAGCGACAGGAAGAGAGCAGATATCTCACACTGGCCATAAACTCTCTTGAAATCTAGCTTAAGGAGAAAAATCATTATTTGGAAGAGCAAAATGCTAAAAATCCATGCCAATATAGATATTAAACTGAAAACTGATCAGTATTTGTTGATTTTTCCCATATAGTATCTGAAGATATAATCAGAAAGGGAAGGCTCTATGAAGTGATTCAGCTGTGCTTGGCTGTCACTTCTTAGCTCCCTCCCTCTGATTTTTCTCCTGTGGAATCTACCTTGCTCTCTCAAGTGTGAAAACATACTACCACTACTAATGGCTAGCATATAAATATGGAGGTTTATGATTTTCAAAGCACATTACAAATAATTAATTTTCATCCTCACAATAACTCCTGGAGTTGTTATTATTATCTTTATCTTACAAATGAGGGTAATTGAGGCAGAGGTGAAATGACTTGGTCAGCTGAACAACTGTTACAGGAATTTTTTTTTAATTTTACTTTTATTATTCAGGCCTCAGGGACATTACAACTATAGTTAACTCAAAATCTTTCTTAAATCCTGTTCCTCAATCACTCTACTTGTAAATCCTCTAAATGTGGTTTAATCTGTAACCTGACAGTTTGCTTATAGTTTATTTGAAGAAATTTGTTTCCTTAGGATATGTATCAGATTATAACTCGGTTTAGCTAAATTTGTTCAACTTTTATGACATTGAAGGAAATATGGATTATAGATTTCTCCTTGACTTTTATGGTCTAAGAGGAATGTATAAGATTACAGTGTGTAAATGAATTATTTTGGTTACTGACATAATTTTTCCTATAAAACACTTTGTTAAGATCCCAATAATTGGTCAGATTTTCTCAGAGCTTTGAACATAATAATTAAAAAAAAAACCCAGCTCTCCACAATTTCTGCATTGTGATTAATATATAATCGGGAGCACTTACCATATGAATTCAGAGAGCAGATATTTCTCCTATAATGCAGCTAATATGTTTTGAGACCCAATTTGAACCCAAATCTTTCTTCCTGATTCCAGGTGCATCACTCTATCCACTGTATCATCTTTTAGTTCATCTAGAAACATTAAGAAATAATCTATTCACTGGTTTGAAAATACTTTCTAGACTTTTCCCTTTAAGAGCAATATAAAAAGAAATGTTTAAGAAATGGGTTTGGCTGTGCATACCAGCAGTGTTTCTATTGGGCTTATATCCCAAAGAGATCTTAGAGGAGGGAAAGGGACCCACATGTGCAAGAATGTTTGTGGCAGCCCTTTTTGTAGTGGCTAGAAACTGGAAACTGAATGGATGTCCATCAATTGGAGAGTGGCTGAATAAATTATGGTATATGAATGTTATGGAATATTATTGCTCTGTAAGAAATGACCAGCAAGATGATTTCAGAGACGTCTGGAGAGACTTGCATGAACTGATGCTGAGTGAAACGAGAAGAACCAGGAGATCATTATATACGGCAACAACAATATTATATGATGATCAACTCTGATGGACATGGCTCTCTTCAACAATGAAATGTTTTAAACCAGTTCCAATTGTTCAGTGAAGAAAGCCATATACATCCAGAGAGAGGGATATGAAATGTGGACTATAACATAACATTTTCATGCTCTTTATTGATGCTTGCTTACAGTGTGTTTCCTTTCTCTGATTTTTTTTCTTGTAGATAGGATTTTTCTTGCACAACAACTTAAATATTTTATCATTATTAACATGTAATGGACTTTCTGCCATCTAGAGAAGGGGTGGGGACTGGGGGTAAAATTTGTAATGGAAAGCTTTGTAAAGATCAATGCTGAGGAACTACCCATACATATGTTATGCAAATAAAAAGCTTTAATAAAAAAAATAAAGTAAAAAAATAAAAAAAATATATTAAAAAAAAAGAAATGGGTTTGGTCATTTCTAATCATATGAAAAAATCCTCAATCACTATTGATCAGAGAAATGCAAAACAACTCTGAGGTACCACTACATACCTCTTAGATTATCTAAGATGACAGAAAAAGATAATGATGAGTATTGGAAGAAATGTGGGGAAATTGGGACATATACATTGCTGGTGAAGTTGTGAACTGATCCAACCATTCTGGAGAATAATATGGAACTATGCCCAAAGGGCTATCAAACTGTGCATACCCATTGATTCAGCTGTGTCTCTATTGGCCTGTATCCCAAAGAGATCCTAAAAAAGGGAAAAGGACTCACATGTGCAAAAATGTTAATAGCAGCCTTTTTTGTAGTAACAAGGAACTGGAAACTGAGAAGATTGCCCATCAACTGGGAAATGGCTGAAGTTATGATATATGTATGTTGTTGAATATTATTGTTCTATAAGAAACAATCAGCAGGAGGATTTCAGAAAGTCCTGGTAGAGAGACGTACATGAACTGATGCTAAGTGAGGTGAGTAAAACCAAGAGAACATTGTGCATAGCAACAATGATCAATTTTGATAGGCATGGCTATTTTCAACAGCAAGGTAATTCAGGCCAGTTCCAATAATCTTGTGATGGAGAGAGCGATCTGCACCCAGAGAGAGAACTGTGGGTCTTGAGTGTGGAACACAACACAGTATTTTCACTTTTTTGTTGTTGTTTGCTTGTATTTTTTTTTCTTTCTCACTTTTTTCCTTTTGATCTGATTTTTCTTTGCAGCATGGTAATTGTAGAAATATGTATGGAAGAACTGCATATGTTTAAACATATACTGGATTACTTGCCATCTAGGGGAGGGAGTGGGGGGAAGGGAGGGAGAAAAAAAAATGGAACACAAAGTTTTGAAAGGGTGAATATTGAAAACTATCTATGTATATTTTGAAAAATAAAAAAAGAAAGAAATGAGTGTGGTTATAACCAAACTTAACTCTTATCTATTAAGGAGATCCATCTATAGAAAATACCATCTTCTAGTATTCAGAAAAGAATACAATATTGACCTCAGAAAAGAGGCCTTTCCTTTCATTCCTTCAGGGGAGTGGTTTAGGATGGCACTAAAAAGTAATTTTTCTGAAATGTTCATTTTAACACATTATATAGTATTTTCCCTATTTAAGAAGCTTATAATCACTTTGGGGTAAAGAAGCTTGTCAGAGGGGCAGTGTGGGCATCTCTTTCTCTAGGCTGGAAATGTTTAGATATTAGAAGAGTGATAAATAAAATAAATATTGGTCCTGGAAGACTTGTGAATAAAACAGAATAAAAGTATTGTTTATGGATTTTTTTCCTCTTGACTTAAATATCAGTGGTCAAATAGTATGTTGTTTTAGAGACTAGGAATCAAATAAAGAGCAGGGATTCTGAACCATAAAAATATGTCTCATAGATTGAGTCTAGACTCTTCAGTCTGAGTTAAAAACCCAGAGAAAGGTGATAAGTACCAAAGCAGGGCTCTGATCCCCTAACAGGGAGCACACATGTGTTTTTTTCACTGTCTACATAGTTTATGTTTCCAATTACATGCAAAAACAATTTTAAGCATTTTTTTAAATTTCAATTCCAAATTCTCTTCTTTCACCCCCCCCGTTCACTGAGAAGAAAAGCAATTTGATATAAATTATACATACAGCATATGCATGTTTAAGCCCTATCCTAAACAAGTGTATGATAGTAGAAAGAATATATAATCCATGGGCTAGAACTGAGCAGATCCTCACCTTGGAGAGACAACAAAAATCAATGGATGATAAAGAGTGAATAATCTCTGGTGACTCCAAGAGCAAGATGATGATGATGATGATGATGATGATGATGTACTGACTATTCCCAGGAGAAAAAAAAATTAGTACCAGAAAAAGAGAATAGTAAAGTGTCCATAAAATCAAAAGGTATATCCATTGCATCAAAACAAATTAACTCCCCATTCCCAAAGTTTAAAAAGAACAGCCAGTGCAGGCATTTTATTTTAATTCCATGATCAGTCAGAGGTAAAACAAAACAAACAAAAAACTACCTTAAGTGAAAAAAGTCAATAAGATTTTATTTTAAATGAAACCAATTTCTTTTGTCCTCTTTTCTCTATAACCTCTTCTAGTAAGATTTGTGTTGGTTCATTAACCTTATTTAGGTTCCCGGTACTGAAAGCAAGACAGGAAGATCTGAGTTTAAAATAGTGTCTCATTACCTGTGTGACTATGGGAAAGGTATTTAACCTCTGTTTGACTTAATCCCCCAAGAAATAAATAGCAAGCCATTCCAGTGTCCAGATACAACTGAATGACTGAACAACAACAAACAGAAAGCAGTGAAGAACTTAACTTAATGTGACATTGCAGACAATGCACACACATCTAGCGCTAAAAGAAGTGCTGCTTTTAGATTCACAAAAATCCTAAAGATATATTTAATCCACCTCATACCTGGATGAAATGTTCTACTGATTATCCAGTTTCTCTACCTAAAGACATCTGCCTCAGCAACTATTACCTACTACTTCCAGTTCTGTCCTCTGGAGCTCATCAGAATAAGTCTAATTCTTTTCCATGAGAGGACTCATCTGATGCTTAAAGTCAATTATCACATCCCCCACAAATCCTCTCTTCTTCAGAAAAAGCATCTCTAATTCCTTCAAATGACTTAGAATGTTGCAAAATTTCTTCAGTCATGACCATATTTACTCAAAAAAGATTGGCCTAACAGTTTACTCAGGAAAAACTAAATAGATTCACATATACCTATTACCCAACAAGCAATGGAATGATCAATGCACTTGCACCGGTGAATCAATACTTGTATTAGGAAAAAAAAAAAACATCACAGGTGAACAGTTAACTGAGCCCAGAATCAAATAGGAAGGAAAATGAAGAGGCTACACCTGGAAATTTTTCAGTGTTAATAAAATTCCCAAGCTGATTCACATTGTAAAGACCAATCTTAAAAAAAAAATGTCCTCCCAACAATATTCTACACTTGCAAATATCAGAATCTTTGAGAAATTAAACCTGCCAGTGACCCAAAGAATAATGTAGACATACACAGTATATACAAGTAAATTGCAGGTTATTTTCAATAATAACACAGGCTCAATAAATGGGATGAGGAAAATCAAGGAGGAATTACACAATGAGAAAAAGAAAGGATCTCTATATGTTTGCATTTGCTTCTGTACTTTTTTTCTGTGCATTTAAAAAAAAACATTTTAAAATCCTTTCTTTTCCCTATCATCACTCCCTTACCTCAATTAAAGGAAGGCAACCAGGCCAATCATTTCTCATTCCTTTATAGGCTGCACTTCTGACTTTCTCTACCAGAGAGCCTACATAAACTTCTATTACTCATCCTCTACCATTTTTTTTAAATTTCTGGTAGTTTCTTTATTAAATGGTTATTTGCAAACTACAGTAAGGATGACATTCTGGAATAGGAACAGGGACAGAAGCCACTATTGAAACTCAGGCCTTAGGTCCTATGTCAGGGCTCTCTTGTTGCTAGGTTTGCTTCCGAAGGGCCCTGGAAGGGATGAGCAGGTTTAAAAGTTGAACTGGAAGGCCTCTGTCACATACTGCTTCCATGCATCAAGGCTTGGCAGTGAAGAAGAGAGACCCATGACGTGCCATGTTTCCCCATCCAATGCCCCCGATCCTCTACCATTTTTAAGTTTCATTTTAAGTGTGGTCTTCCTCATTAAGATATCAGCTCTTTGAGCCAAGGAATTTTCTGTCTACTTGTATTTGCATTCCCAGGGCTTAGTCAAGAGCCTGGCACACAGAAAGCACTTAATAAATGCTTGTTAATGACGTAACAATCTCCTCCTCATCCCAGTTTCTTAGATAATCTTTTTTCTTTCTTGCAACTCAATTTAATACTGAAATGTTTATGGATGATGATTAAGTTCACATTGAAAAAAAAGAATTTTTTTAAAAGGAAATGATCTGGCTATGTGACGAGTATGGGATAACAGATGGTTAACAGATTGGTACTGTCAACATGAAAAAAAGACATAAAAGCTTTCCAGCAGACTGGGTGGCCTGTCTGGAGAAAATCTATGCAAGAATGACATGGGATAAAACCTGAATGGATTGCAATATGTACCAATGGATGGAACACTTTCAGAGAAGAGCACACAAGCATCATTGTAACCATTGAAGCATCAGAAAAATGAGGAACACATTTGCAAAATATTAAGTGAAATTACAGAATACATCAACTGAACATAAGACTTAAAATCTGATGCCTGAGGCTCTTGGAATGTTAACAGCTGAAAGAGAACTTATGAGGTCATACAAGAGTTGCATTAGCATATTGGGAAAAGCAATATGGAGTCAGTGACAAACAATATTTAAGCAACTTTTATGTCCCAACCACTGTGCTAAGTACTAGGGATAGGTATCAAAAAGAAAGATAGTCTCTCTAGACAAGAAACTCCTAATCTAACAGAGGAAGACAACACAGAAAATAAATGTGAAAAGGGGAGGGGAATATCAGGAAAAGGAGATGGAAGAACTATGTAGGGACATGGTAGAGAAGTCAGCTAGATGAAAAATGAGGAGGTACCTCTGTTGGAAGCCATCCTTAAATAGAAGTTTTGGAATTATTGCTCTTCCTTCCAATCAGAAATCAGATCTGGGATAAAAATTCTGTCTCTGCCTCATAGTTTGGGACCTAAGGCAAATCAATTTACTTTTCTAACCTTAAATTTCCCTATTCATAAAATGGAAATACTGGTTGTAAGAAAATTTCATCAGTAAATGGTACATCTGTAATTACTCTGTAATCACAAAGTAGTATACAAACACAATGTGTTATTATTCATCAGCTTTGAAACCAGAAACCTAGAACACCTAGGTTTTTCTTCATTTTACAGATGAGGGAACTGACACATTCTATTATTTATCCATCGTCATCATCATATAGGTAGAAAAGACTAGAGGTGGAATTTAAAACCCCATAACCTCAAATTCTGCATCCTTTAAGATTCTTTCCATAATATCACTTTTCATTCCTCCATTATCATCATCATCATATCATTCAATTCAATCCTCTCATCTTACAGATAAGGAAAAAATTACTTGACCAAGTCATACCATAGCAAGGGGGGCTCCAGAAGCTGGGTTTCAGGAGTTCAGCACAATGTTTTTATCTTCATATCATATAATGGGAATACTGGCATTTCAAATGGAATAGAATATAAATTGCTGAGACGGTCAAGGTCAAAGGTATAGTACTAGATGCAGAGGACAATTATTCTCAAATAGTATTTCTGATGAAGCCACTACAGAATTACCTGCTGATTTCATCTTAAGTCACTGTATGATAGATTCATATGCCCCCCAATCTCAAGTATTAGCTATTTTTTTCCAAGGAGTACATCTACCCAAATAATTTCAAAGATGACATTTCCAAAAGATTTAGTGGGGCCAATTTGTTTTTTGTCAGTGTATATACCCAGTATGGAGCAACTGTTTAGAATCTAAAACTACTATTTATTCTTTACCTGAATGAATACTGACAATTTACTGCTATCTTAAGTATTATTCACTATTATGAGCAAATAAATCAACAAGATGCCTCAATGATCTCTAAGCCCCTTTCAGATTTAATGATCTATGCTTCTGGCTTTTCCCTCACAGCAAAATAGAAAAATTCATTACATTGGAGTGTAATTAATTTAATTTGAATAATTCATTGCTTTCATTAAGTTAATTTAAAATCTGTAAAGGATTTTATTTTCTTTTACTGTAAAACTTTAAAGCAAAATGTAACAGTACTCACAAAATCATCAAAACTTCTGATGATGCATGTCTCTTACGAAAATGCTCCAAGGTGAAAGAAGCTCACAATAAACTTATTACACTATACTTGTAGTTTCACTGCCTATGATGAATAAAAGACCAAAAGGTAATTAGCTTATGCAAGAAAAAGAAATTTAATTTTTAAAAATTCTTTTAGTTTGAGATAGTGTAATGATAAAGGTAGAATTAAATACTATATGATAGATTTTTATCTTTTCTATATCCTATAAAAGAAAATTTCCCCCAAAACACTCTTATTATAATAAAGCTTAATATGAGACATGACTTTTCTATTTTCTTACTAATCACATTTTTAAAAATTTCCATTCAAGAAGCTCTTGGGGAGACTAATTGGGGAGAAAGTGCAAGGTCATGAAATCAGTAGCCTCTTTGAACTTAGGATCCTGTTTCATTTTCTTTCCCAATTCTATCATGCAAAACATCATCTGATCTATCATTGGCTTGCAGTACAGTCTTTCTATATGTTATTGGGAAAATAGCATCTTCATTCAATTTAAAGCTACAACAAATCTTAGAGAGCATCTGGTTGAACTCATTCATTTTAGAGAAAAGAAAAGTCACAAATTGGGGAAGGAGGGTTGAGGAGGTCTAAGTGACTTGCAGCAGTTATAAAGTCAGTAAGTACTAATAACCACCACCACAACAATAGCTAACACTTATGTAATTCGTACTATGTACCAGGCCTTGCAATTATTATCTCAGTTGGTCTCCAAGTAGAACATAGTCTCCTTGAGGGAAGGGAAGATTTGTGGGTGTGTATATGTTCATGCATACATCTTCCTGAGAATTTAGAGGATGCTTGGATTTTCATTCTAGGATTGGGCTTATTTTGGGGGATGGTTCTTTCTCTCCACCGAACCTAGCAGATGTCTTACACCAAATAGGTGCTCAATAAGTGTTTCTTCAGCTGAATTACTGAACTGTCATAATTGAGACAGGATTGAAACCCAGAGCTTGAAATCCAGTGAACAAACCATCCTAATATTTTAGGCCACAACTTCTCCATCTATTAAGGTAGAATGTTATGGTTATCCTAAAAACATAACACCAATTATTAATTTTATAGGCAAGTATTTTAGTAATTGTACCAAACATGCAAAATGCTCCAGATTTAATCTTCACAAAAGTATTTCTAAATTCAAGTTCTGCTCAGGAGATTTGGTGGTGATACAAGAGTATCAGCTCTGACTTTTCTAGTTCTCAGGACAGAAGAGGCTGCATCTTTAGCTGAGCAGCATTAAGCCTAAAAACTGACAGGATTGTATCAAAAGATCTGTCATTAAGTCATGATTTTTTCCCCCAGCAATTCACTAAGACCACCCACTGAGGTACAGAGGGGCTGCAATCTGCATCAGTAAAAGCTGTACTACACTGATGAAGTCACCCATCCTTGAAATATTACCATTAATTCCTATGCTACACTTAAATTATCAAACCTCCAAAATTGGTCCAATAAGCTAATGAGTAATAGATTTAATCCCCTTCCAGCCTAGCACCAAGCTGTCCTTGTGGTTTGGTTGGGGGCAGGATGGAGAAGGGGGGAAGTAAATTTATGAAGTCATCAATTCAAACTGCATGCTCTTTTTGATTCTAAGAATCCATTATTAAAAACAGATTAATTTGGGTGGGGAGGGGGGGGCAAGTAATAAGTTAGAAGACATTAGTGGGATCTGCCATTACCAACTAAAACAGAAGGCTAAATTAGCCACCACTTCCAATTCTGTCACTGGGGCTGACTTGATAGATGGCCCAAGGGCAGCATTTAATCTCACTGTGTATAAGTAGTTCCCTCCTCCAAATAAGAGTAAGCATTATTATTTAATTATTCTCACAGCAGTTCTAGGGGCTAGGTAATCATTCTAAAATACAAGTAGGTCTTCAGATAAAGACCTTAAAAAGATGTTGTTATTGCATGCATCAAGATAGCAGCATCCTTTTTGAAAATACCATTCCTACCAGGTATCCAATACCATAACTTCCTTTAATTGATGGTCGTGCTAAAAAGGAGTAAGGCTGGTTAAGTAAGGTTGGTTATTGAATTAGTCAGGGTACCATTAGAAGGAAAATTTCATACTGTATTTATTTTAATAAAGCTCCCTTTATGACATCAGAGTCATTAGGGAAGTCTACAGAATGCTATACTCCATAGGGAAGCTACTGGCAGAACAGCAGGTTTTTCTAGGCTCGGCTCAGCAGGGTGTGCAAAGCACTTGGCCTGTCAGGCAGAACAAATAAAATACACTGTACTATAATTCCATTTGAAAAAATGCTTTTAGGCCCCATCTTAAAGCTGGCAGCATCTGTCACTTTCTGTTGCATATATAGGAACATCAAGATTCATATGACATAATTGATAAAGTAATTTTCCTTCTGGGGGAAAAATGGATGTAGCAAGATTTGTTTCTGATAAAATAATTCAAAAGATTTCAGTTAAGTAATTTGTTGAATTTTTCTTAAAAATTAAAAATATATTCTATAACAACTATAAGAAGATTGTGATCATACAAGAGTTTGAACTAAATGAAGGGGGGAAGTACATGTGAACATTCATAGGAATGTGTTTTTAACTCAACTGCAAAACAAATACATACCACATATAACAGTTTTTTTTAAGCAATCAAAATGCATAAAAGATGATATAAAAATAAATCCTCTAGCACATTACACAAGTTCCTAAAGAAAAATCAATCATTCATGATCTTTTACTCAATAAATAAAATTTTTATCAAGCTTTATTTTTTTTATGTTAACAACTGATTTTTGCTCCCTACTGATGGTAACAAGGTAGTTCACAAAGAAGCCAATCCTCACATATTTTTGTATGTACACAATGCAAACAGTATACAATTCAAAGTTAACTGTTAATTGCCTTTAACTGCAGTTAACAGTACACACATACATACATACACATGGCATTCCAAAAGTTTTGGGGAAGGTTTAAACTTTAATCACTTAAGTGCTTAAACAGCTTCAACTGCTTAAACCTACACTAAGACTTTGGGTACATCTAGTACAAGACCAAGTATTGTCAATCAGATTGTTGACTCTGTGTCCAGGAACATGCTTAACTTGCTTTTAAGATTTCTGGACTAGCTTTGATTCTTTGACAGCCAAAATCCTTTAAAAAATAAAAAAAAAGTATATATATGTTTGCATCTACTTCCTCACCTCCCTAATCTTACAATGGAGCTTCCAATGTCTCCAGAAAGTCATTGGGTTCCCTGAATGGTGGTGTATTAAAGAGCCCAAAGACTCCAGGCCTAAGCAGTTCAAATATGTTTCCTGTACTGCTAGGCATGGCAGCTAGTCACTTTACTTCTCTGAAACTTTATTTCTTCATAAGTAAAATGAAGGGTTAAGAATAGCAAACTCTAAAAGGACTTTTCCAGCTTTAAGTTTCCATTTCTTTGAAATCCAAAAGACCTTACTCAGAGTTCTCATTCTATCTGTCCTTGTAGCAATGCTGCAGTTTCCTCAACTTGGCTTTCCTACCTTTTTCTCTACCTCTTTAATTACTTCTTCTTTTCTGCCTTCCTCTCCTCAATTTCTTTTTTTTTAAATGTATTTTATTTGAAAAAATGGAATAAGAAAAACAGAAAAGGAATACAAAACAAAATAAAGCAAAACAAAAGAAAACATTGTCATGTGCCCAGCAGGACATCAGGGCGGATTCAAAATATCAAATTACCAGATCAAGAAAGTATGTGTTATACACTATATATATATATATATATATACAAATATATATATATATACAAATATATATATATATATATTTGTGTGTGTGCATATATATATGTATACACATACACACACACACATATATATATATGTAGAAGAAATTATATTCATGAATGTCCACTTTTTCTTTACTTCCTTGGGAAATGTTCTTTGGTTCTCTGCTATGCACCTTATCTTATTTACTTTTTACTTTATTCTTTTTTCCCCATTTCATCTCCACCACCACCCCAAACAAGTTTAAAAAAAAATATGTATACATTTATAGATATATACATATGCATATGTCTTTCCTATCCCTGCTAACTCTTTCCTTAAATTCTGCTCCATAATGTGCCTTGCTATTACTTAACCTTCCTTTGTCTTCTTCCCTGACGCTTTGCTTCACCAGTGGTGTTCAGTGGATTTTTAAAATTTCTATTTTCCCCTCACATTCTATCACTCCAGGATAATTTTCTTGGATTACTTCTTTGTTGTACAATTAAATCATGTCAAGGTTCTCTTTTTGGTCACAACACTCTGGCAGTCCAATAATTCTTAAATTTTCTCTTCTTAGTCTGTTCTCCAGATCTGTCATTTTTCTTATGTTTCACATTCCGTTCTATTTTCTCATTCTTTATAATGTTTTTGTTATTTCTTGGTTTCTCATAGCTTCACTGCCTTCCCCTTGTCCAATACTAATTTTCAAATAATTATTTTCATCTTTGAGACTCTCTCCCTCCTTTTCCAGTAGTTTAACTTTTGTTCTCATAATCTTCTTGGGGTTTTTTGGATGATTTTAAAAAAATTTTCCCTCAATGTCTCTCATTTGATTTTCAAATTATTTTTTTTGAATTCTTCTATAAATTCTCTCTAGGCAGAGAGCCATTTCAAATTACTCTTTGGGGTAAAGCTTTTTTTTTTCCTTCAGTGTCCTCTTCTGAAGATGAACCCTGGTCTTCCCTGTTCCTACAATATGTTTCAGCGATGGGGTTCTTTCTCCTTTGCAGATTATTTTTTTTTTACATAAAAGGCATTGGTGTAAGCATTTCTAATCATAGGGTGGGGGAATGGTATATCAAACTCTTCACTTTGACCAGGAACCCCAAACCAAGAGCTCCACCTTCCTGCAAATGCCCACAGCAAGTGGTGTCCCTGCTCCAACCTGCTTCTACACTCACAGGTATATAGGTTCTTTCTCACCCAGGGCCACTCTCAGCAACACAGCTGGACCTATTGTTCCCAATAAGCTGAGGTTCACTCAGTCCTCTAGAACTCAGACCAAGACTTCACAAATAGTCCTGGAGGTAGGTATTCCATGGGAGCTAGCAGAGAGGTATTTGCACTTCATAAGGATTAATCCTGGCCTGGGGTATTTCTTCAGATTTTTCAGGGTTGTAACAGGACCCCTGATCTGCCCCAAATCTTGATTTTTCACCAGTCTATGTTCCCCTGAGGTACAAATTTGTTTTATTTGTGGAGGAAATCTGGAGAGATTGAAATTTATCACCCTACTCAGCCATCTTCCCAGAATCCTCTCCTACTGGTCCCCCAATTTCTTTTAAGGGAGACACTCCTTAAATGTTCATACCTGGCATTCTGTTCTTTTCTATCTTTCCTGTATGTATGTGTCTGTCTGTCTCTCTCTTTGTATGTGTGTGTATCTGTCTTAGCACTCTCTGTCTCTTGCTCTGTTTGAGTCTATGTGTTTGTGTGTGTATGTCTGTGTCTCTCTCTGGGCCTATGTTGGCCAATCCCTTTCTAGCTCTGTCTCTGCCTCTCTCTCTTTCTATGCCTTCCATCTCTTTTATCTCTTTCTGTGTCTGTATCTCTCTTTGCCTATATGTGTCTGTATCTGTCTTAGCTCTCTCCGTCTCTTGCTGTGTTTGTGGGTGTGTGTGTGTGTGTGTGTGTGTGCATGTGTCTCTATCTGAGTCTGTGTTGGCCAATCCCTTTCTATCTCTGTCTCTGCCTCTATAAATTTCTATGTCTATCTTTTTTTTTCTGCCTCTGTGTGTGTCATCTCATTTGTCTCTCTGTCTCTTCCCCCCCCCCCCATCTTATTTGCTCTTACTGCTTCAGTTATCACCTCTATGAGGATGTCTCCAAAATCTGCATCTCCAACCATAAATAACATCTGAAGTTCAGTGGCACCACCATTCACCAAATCCTATATTCAAAACTTTTGCATTTTTAAATCTTCCCTCTCTCTACCTTCCCACATCCAATCAGCTGCCGAGTCCTATTGATACTACTACAAGGATAATTTGTTTCTGCACTCTATTCTCTACTCCCACTCATGACTATCAAAGTGGACTATTTCAATAGCTTAAATGAACTCCCACAACTCTCTGCCCTCTTCTTTGCAAATCTTAGGTCAGATATAAAGTTTAGCAAGATCAAGTTCTAAAACTCTAATATATAAATCAATTATACAATATGTATGTATAAATATATATGTTTCAAACTATTCATATATATATATATATTATAGATCAAGCTAAAAAGCTTTGCTCAAAACCCTTCATTGACTCCCTAACTTTCCCCACCAAACAAAGTTCAAAGTTCCTTAGCTTGATGTTCAAGGTCCATCAGAATCTGGTCCTCCTGGTTCTGGCATTACTAGATCTTTCCAATTTTAACTACATTTCAATGAATCTTCCCTTTCAACATTCCCAGGCTTTCCCATCTCTGCCCTTATAATTCCCTTTTCTTTGCTCATCCTTTAAAGCTCAGCTCAAAAGCCACCTTCACTACTAAATCTTCTTTGATACCTTCCCCCACTGCATGCTAGCCTGAAAAGGAAAATTAAGGGATTTTTCAGTTCATTTGGTTGTTTATTTGAGTATAATGGGATTCAATAGTACCAAAATAAGATAAAGCTTTATTTACCTTAGAATTTAGACCATCTTGCTTAACATAATTCTCCCTTCCTCCCCTCTAATTTGGAAATGAGAACATTGATGTCAGGAGAGGTTAAGAGGCCTACCCAAAGTTATACAAGTAATAAACAATGACTTATAAGTCAAGGAGCCAACTAGCAATCCATTAAGCCACAGAAATAGGGACAGTCAGTCCAGGGACTGCAGGGAAAGCAAAGAGAGTTAGGGAATTAAAGAATTAGGAGTTCAAGTCTCAAGTGGGTGCCATGGAAGTATATTTAGAAGGAGAATATAAAACATTAGGGTCTGGGTATCATACATTTGTTCCACTGCCTTTGGCCATGTCATGAATTCCAACATGTGACAGACCAGTTGATTAGACACACTAACCTGTAAAACAGCACTAAAAAGTTACATATACAAAAGACCATAAGTGATCATCAATAGTTGTATAAAAATAAAGCATATCTCTTTATAA
The DNA here is from genome assembly GCA_023553655.1 of Myrmecobius fasciatus. Lineage (NCBI taxonomy): Eukaryota > Metazoa > Chordata > Mammalia > Dasyuromorphia > Myrmecobiidae > Myrmecobius > Myrmecobius fasciatus. Next base: position 680,813 of record JAJPUD010000203.1, on the reverse strand, counting down.
AATTTTAGATCATAGATTACAATCCTTACTTTTTACACTCATCAAAGGAAAATCCTAAAGGTAAGAATTTGTCCATTTGTACAGAGTATGACAGGACCAACATTTGAACTTAGTTTTCTTCCAACTCCTTTTCTAATTCAATGATTCTCATGTCACAGTCTCTTTTTGTCTTTGTTTCTCTCATTTCATAAAGGAAAAATCTACAAAATTCCTTAGCATCTTATTTGCACAGTAGTATTTCACCAAGATTCAACAGATTGAATACAAAGCCTAAGGACAAGAAAGTAAAGAACTAAAGGGAAAACAAGGAGGACATAATTTGCTTATCAATGCAATTCAACATCTAAACTCCCTCTTACAAGATTAGATGGGCTTCAGAAAGAGTATGTCTAAGGGCTGGATCTGGATAGTATAGCCATTCTTCTATCTATCCATCTGCCCCCTTGACTCATTGCTCAAAGGACTAATAAGCAGCTATCGCTCCCTGTATTCCTTTTTCTGCTCAACAGGGCAGTAATTAAATTAATTGGCCTGTTTAAATAGTTCTAATTTTACATATACAAAATCCTTAATATTGTATTTAGTTTAGAAAAACAGATGTTTGCTACATTGATTATTTCTATTTTATTTAAGTTAGATATTCCTGGCCATAACATGCAAACTCATGAAAATAAGATGTAAATTAGTATTCAGCACCAAGAGAACTAGCACTTTAAAAATAAAGAGTGAATAGCAATGGTTAGTCTGCCAGAATCTGAAATCCTCCTCACATAAATGTAATCTGTTTCCCACAAAGTATTTTTTGAAAATTGCAGCACTCTCAACAAAATACATTTGTTTCCAAATTCACATTTTTTTATTTCTTCTTTCCCTCTGTTGAAAGAATTCATTCCATGTCAGACAAATTGGCATTACCAGATCTGACAGGATCACAGCCTCTCCCATAGTGCCCCCCTTCATACTATTAGAGGCTGTGATCCTGTCAAACCTAGTAAATTAAATAGGGACAGGTGTGAACAGTACTTATAAGGTACACCAAGAAATATAGCAAAAAGAAAATCAGTAAATGAAAAATGCATAAATTAATCCAACTTCAAATTTGAAGAACTATCCCAAAGCCACCACAAACCACCTTCTCACCCCCACCCCCACTTTGTTGAACTCATTTACATTTCAGTAAGAACCTTCCAGGGTCCTATGAGCAAGAGGGAGCACTCCAGAATCAGCAGTCAAGTTCAACAGAAAGAAGGAAAATACAAGAACCAAGAAAACCAGGCTGAGAAATCTCATGGGTTTTACAGTGAGTGGGAAGTAAGACAATGTCCTGAAGACCTAGGATTGGGAAAGAGTAAGAAGCTTTCTATATTGCCTATATCTCCAAGACAGTATTTCTCAAACTGAGTTGGCCATAAAACACTTTGCAGCATCAACTATTATTGAAAGAATCTATAAGTTGACTGAAAATATTTTGATGGAAGACATAAATGCTTTTCTGAGCATCTGCAGAAAATGAAATGCCCCAGGGATAAAGGGAGGGTCAAGGAAATTTCAGAACAAAGTATGAAATTAAGTCTTTTTTGTATTGAAAACCTGTTACCTGTAACAAGCATTTTTGGTGCATATGTGATTTCATATTATTTTAGGAAAGAAAACTACAACCTCACTATTAATTGAATTTTTCTCAAAGAACTCTTACCAATGCTGTAAGGCAGTATTGGAAATGCTGACCCAGGAAACCAGGTCTGTCTCATAGAAAGAGCAATAGATTGGGAGAGACAGGGTCAAACCAGGAAAGAGGGAGGCATCAATTTGGAAAAGACAGTCCGAAGGATTTTAGGAGTAGACTTTTACTTAAGAATAGAAACTATTCAGGCAGGGTCAGGTGTTTTGATCTGATACATTAGCTAGCCACCAAGCATTTGAGAACCAGAGGAAAACTCACAGACACATTGTAACAAGTGTTACTTTCCTAACTTCCTGTTCAAAGAGTCTTCCACTAGGAGTAAAAATAGAGTAATAATAGCACTTTATATAGCATTTCATTACTGGTTATAAATCACTGCTGTAAATCACATTTGCTTCTGGTCCTTCGACCCAATGAAAAAAGTGCCATCAATGTGTCCTGCCCAATTTAAAGATGAGGGAACAGAAGGATCAAATGGCTAACCCAACATTAAATAAATACTGATTATTTGTATCAATGAAGTAGTTTTTTTATCCTTTACCCAAAAGACTGAAATAGCCCCATTTTTGCCTCTTCACATATTATTAATGAGTACATGTTCAGACTGTCTTTATGATTTTTCCTTTTTCTCATGTTGTAGGTTACAAAGGCCAACCCTCACTCTTCAGTATCAAGAAACATATAGTCCAAGCAACATTAAAAATTCAGATGCATGGATGAAAAAAGATTAATAATAAAATGGGTCGACTTTCAACTCAAAATATAACTTATGAAAAGAGAAGTGTTACTTTTCTTATCAAACGTGGGGGGAAAGTGCTCTCTAAATTTTGAGCCTCCCTAAAACTATAGTTTACATTAATGAAGGGAAATGGGTGTCTTTAACTTTTGTATCTCATTCTTAACATAAGCTTTTCCCAGAAGATAGGGAAAAAAATCATCTGTTACGCATTCAGTTTCTTTAACATCACTTAACACAATGTAAATAAAATACTACTAAAATCTACCTAAGATGAGCATTTTTATAAGGAGAAAATGCTTAAAGTGGCTTTCAGCCATGCTTCCTAAAATAGGAGCTCTCTTCTTAAACAGTAGAAACAGGAGGTCTGATATTTATTGAATATGAATACCAATCCATTAGAGACTAAGAAGCCCCTACTTGACTCATAAAGCAAAGAACCAGCATTTCTGATAAAGCAAAATGTTATTTTCCAATTCAATGGTGCTAAATCAATTGTCTGTATGCCAATTAGCTTTACATATACATGTAGAGCTTTCTTTTTGTCATGTCAGTAAGTACCCTCCTGAAGTCTTCTCCCATATACACACATGAAGACATCTTGCAAATACATAACTGTACAAGGGACTGTAAGAGAGTACGGCTAACAATGCAACCTATCAGTACTCTTAGAAAACTAATAGATTGTTATCTTCAAATATGAAATGTCAGCACATTTTTTAATTTTAAAAATTACTTTATTGGGGCAGCTAGGTAGCACAGTGGATAGAGCATCAGCCCTGAAGTCAGGAGGACCCGAGTTCAAATCTAGTCTTAGACACTTAACATTCCCTAGCTGTGTGACCCTGGGCAAGTCATTTAACCTCAATTACCTCAGCAAAAAAAAAAAAAAATTGCTTTATTGAGATAAAGCACGCAGATAGCTTTTCATTTGTGAAATAAGTGTTTCTGAGAAGTAATTTCATATTTTGAATTTTATTTGTTGTGCCTCCTTTCCTCTTGGCCTTGGGATATTCCATAAAAGAGGACAGCCATTCAAACGCCAAATCATGTACCTTTGTACAGTGTCATTCCTTTTATATCAGTCTTTTAAGTGTAGGAGCTATTTCACTTTTGTCTTTATATCTCCAGCAACTAGCCCTTAATTAATGTTTTTTGATTGATATGTATCATGGTTTAAAGTTTTCATATACTTTCCTCATACTATGAATACCAGGAAATAAGCAGAACAAGCATTTTTCTATTTTACAGACTGGGAAAAAGGCTTAGCAAGTGTAAATGACTTTCCCGCAAGTCAGATAGTCATTAAAAAGCATAATTGAAATTCAAATTCCAAAATCCAGAAAATACTATTTTTGGATTTTCTCTTTTTAAAAGCGGCAATAGTAGAGACAAAATCTTAATCACCAATCTGATCATATCTAAGTAACTGGGTGTTTCTGAGGACATTGGTTATTTGTTGCTAAGTCTTAAACTCAGGCAAAAGAAGAGAACAATAGCATATTTGAACCTGGAAAATCCATCATAAGAATGAGTCCTTATTAAAGTATAACAAACCAGGTAAGTATCTTAAAGTGAGAATTAGCATTATAACATATTTATTTACAACAAGGGATCCATGTGGCTGTATGAGGTGAGCATAAAAATAAACTTGGCCCTCTATAGTGCTGTACTTCCAGGGAACTAGGAAAATCTAATTGTAACCAAAAGAAGGAGGAATTGTCCAAGATCACAAACTGAGAGTAATTAAATGAATATAAAGTGAATTCAAATTAAACATAATCCTTTCCTTCAAGTCACTGAAATCTGAATAAAGTTAAGCACAGAGAATCTGAAACAACTCAGGCAGAGAAGACAATGGGGCACATTAGCAATGCCCTACATCTTAGATGGGAAAGGGTAGACACAAGAACAGCACCCCATTCAAAATTGAATTTCAGTCAGACTCCAAAGAGGAGGTTAAAAATAAATCCTCACCCAATTTCATTAACAATTACCAAAATGGAGATGATCTTGTGAACCCTTCTTAGTATCGATGGTTTGGGGCAGACAAACTTTAAATTTTCCCTACAAAAAAAAAAAAAAAAGTCTCCAGCAGATAGTTTAAGTAAATAAAATTCATTTTAAAATCATTTGTGAAAACCCAGATTGTCACTGATATCTGAAGTTTGGTTGTTTAAATACTATTTTAAGGTTTCTTTAAACATATTAAATATTTAACAACATTATCAAATTAGTTTCAACCTCAAAAAATCATATGGATTATTCTATTAATCTACACTGTAATAAACAAGAGATCAATATGATTTCATTTCTTATCCATACATATAGCAATGAAACAGCTGGGAGACTCAGTGGAGAAAGGATTGGATTTGGAGATGGGAAGATCTGAGTCCTAACCAAACCTAAAACACTCATTAGTCGTGTAATTCTGGGCAAGAGACAGTTAACTTCTGTTTACCTTAAAGCACTGGAGAAGGAAATGACAAATTACTCCAAGTATGTCTGTCAAGAAAACCTATATAGATCACAAAGAATTGGACATGACTGAACAAGTATAGCAATTCTTATAGATAAAAAATGGAGCTAGGATGTGACTATCAGTATATGGAACTTTCTCATGAATGAAACTTCACCAAACAAGGCAAATCAGGACTTACTCTGCAACTTAAAGCATCAAAGAGTTATCCAGAACCCTGAGAAGTTAAATGACTTCCACACAATCTGTACTTGTCAGAGATGAGATTTCAACACTGGGTTTCCCAATGTTCCCAGGAATAGATGTTTAAATGTAACTGCAGATTACTGAACATATATTAGCAGTCAATTCAAAGTGAAGAGTTCCTATGAAAATACTAAACAAAGCTAGTGATTGCAATTGTGAGCAACCAAAAAATTCTACCAAATGAATCATCTTCTCTTATTGGAAAAAATGGGGGCATCCCCATCAGAGAATGAATGGCTTATAAAGTCAGAGGAACATCTATTCATTAAAGGATAAGAAAATAATTGAAAAGAATACAAGATAATTTAGAAAGATTTTTTTTTTATTTGCAAAGATGAATACCTGGATTATGAGGAAAAGGGATCTAGCTATTAGCTAAAGAATTACGCATTTTTACAAAGATTTTGTATAGTTTTTTACACTAAACAAAAAAAATGAAAATATTAAAAATAAATAATGGAATGGTGGGATTAGGGGTTACCCAGGAATGATAATTAGCCATTACAATAAAACCTCACCTCCTCAGTTTCTGCCATTCTGAAATCTTCTGAACTATTATTGCTCTTTTTAACCCATTGGGGGGCAATATTCTGATTGGCTAACAATATCTATACTAGACTAGCCTTTTCCACAATGAAGTTAAAATATCCATAGGAGAAAGTAGACCAAAGACTAGAAAAAAAGTGAAGAGAAGACTAGGGAGATGCTCAGTAGGTGGTGGCAGCAGTATCCAGCAGAGATTAGAAGCAGTAGGAGGAATGTGTGGTAATTGATACATTGACTGGAAAAGAAGAATATTAGCTAAGGCAGAAAACAGAGTAGGAAATTTTCACACCAAGAGGACAAAGAACCCAAAAAGCATTGTAGTCCCAAGAAGTAGAGGTCAATCAATAGTTAGAACAGAATTTTATTTGGACTCAGTAAAGTGCATGTATTAGACACAATTGCACTGTTTCCCAGACCTGAAATTTCCAGATGTACAAAACTCTTCAAGTACTATTTGGAAGATGGAATTCTCTTCAAAAAACATTACATAGTTCTCTGATTTCTTAAATGGGATATATTTTGGGTCAAACTTTAACCTTTCACTGTAGTCCCACAATTGTGATTATACCACCTTAAGGCACCTTATTGAGCTAAGTATTTGCACAGTGGACAGAGTATCTATCTTAGGGCACCATATTGGGCTGGAAGGTATGACAGGAATGGAGCACCAAGCCTGAAATCAGTAAGACCTTAGTTTGAATCTGGCCTCAGACACTAGCTGTATGAGCCTGGGCAAATTGCATAACTTTGTTTGCCTCAGTTTCTTCATATGTAAAATGAGCTAGAGAAGGGAATGGCAAACCACTCCAGTATCTTTGTCAAGAAAAACCCAAATGGGATCACAGAAAGTTGTATGCAACTGACTGAATAACAATAAAAGGGAACCACATGACCATCAAGCAAGTCATTTGGGATTCTTTTTTTTTTTTTTTTTTTTGCTGAGGCAATTGGGGTAAGTGACTTGCCCAGGGTCACACAGCTGTTACATGTCTGAGATGTCTGAGACCAGATTTGAACTCAGGTCCTCTTGACTTCAGGGGTGGTGCTCTATCCACTGCGCCACCTAGCTGCCCCCTCATTTGGGATTCTTAACACGTTTTGTAACATTGATCACATTGATCCTTCTTCCCTCCTCCCCTCCACCCCTCAACAATCTAATAACAGTCATGGACATCTCTTTTAAATGCATAAAACAAAAGACATAAATTACAAAGGAAATCAAGTATGTTGAGATAGTTATCAAAATATTGTTCTTAAATTCACAGATTCCAGGTTAAGAATCTGTATTGTAACTAAAGTAAATGTTAACTAAAAAAATACAAATGAAACTACTGGTACACTTAAAAATTAAGCAAATAAAACATATGCTGAACAGAAAAGATACTTCACAGACTTTTCAACCACAGAAATAAAGATGAAAGATTCACTACTACTAGGATCCATCCAAATACAAAAATGAGCAATAAATGTCATTGAATTATACTGTTTGGGCTGTTCTATGATTTCATTAGTGTATGATACTTTCTCCACTGCTCCAGGTCTCAATCCCTTCCTGTTGTCTCAATGCACTGAAGTCTTTCCTTTTCTTTTTTTGGTAGCAGAGTCTTAATGTAGCAGTTGGACTGTCTATCTTTTCTCTCAGGCTCTCTATCTGACCACATTTCTTCTAATCCTACATATTAATCCTACATTTAATCTTTTTTAAATTTGTAAATTCCCAATATGTCATCTACTCCTCCTCTTACAGATAAGAAAACTGAGGACCAGGTGGTAAAATGATTTGCCCATACGAGCATGTAATGCTGTTCCACAAACAAAACAAAACATACCATGTTCCTGCGCATCTCTGAATGAGCTATGCTATTTCCCAAATACAACTGGGTCCAATCTCTTCGTTTCAGGCCATTTGATGTTCCCAGCTATACCACATGTCTAAGATGTACATGTTGATAGACTGAAATGGTGGCCTGTCATTCAGGTGAATATCATAAACAAGGAACTATGTTTTTTGAAAAACTTTTTTTGCTTTTATATTGTAGGTGGCCAGATGTATCTATTTCATATTGCTGAAGATTTCTCTAATGAGACTTTTAAGTATTCTGGGGTTCCATGAAGTTATTTTGAAATGCAAATAGAAACCCTTGGGAGAAGTGTATCATCAATAGAAAGTCCTTCTCTGATTTGGACCTTACACAGGACATTTTTCAACACTTCTCTCATAGCTGAGCTCTCTATTTAACCTCTTTGATGGAATCAAATAATTTTAATGTAAGAATGTGCTCCAACTATTCTCAAAAAGTTATCAAACTGTGCATACCCTTTGACCCAGCAGTGTTTCTATTGGGCCTATATCCCAAAGAGATCTTAGAGGAGGGAAAGGGACCCACATGTGCAAGAATGTTTGTGGCAGCTCTTTTTGTAGTGGCTAGAAACTGGAAACTGAATGGATGCCCATCAATTGGAGAATGGCTGAATAAATTATGGTATATGAATGTCATGGAATATTATTGCTCTGTAAGAAACTACCAGCAGGACGATTTCAGAGAGGCCTGGAGAGACTTGCATGAACTGATGCTGAGTGAAACGAGCAGAACCAGGAGATCATTATACACAGCAACAACAATACTATATGATGATCAATTCTGATGGACATGGCTCTCTACAACAAAGAATTGTCTCAAACCAGTTCCAATTGTTCAGTGAATAAAACCATATACACACAGAGAGAGTTATATGAAATATGGACCACAACATAACATTTTCATGCTCTCTATTGATGTTTGCTTGCATTGTGTTTCCTTTCTCTGATTTTCTTTTTTTTCTTGTAGATAGGATTTTTCTTGCACAACTTGTCAAGTATTTCAACATTATTAACATGTAGTGGACTTCCTGCCATCTAGGGGAGAGGTGGGGAGTTAGGGGGAAAAATTTTTAACAGAAAGCTATGTAAGGGTTAATGTTGAAGAATTACCCATACATATGTTTTGCAAATAAAATTAATTAATTAATTAAAAAATGTTTATTGTACACACAACACTATACTAAAGATTATGGAGACATAAAAGAAGAATTAATCTTTGTCATCAAGAAGGTGACAATCTAATAGGGAGAAAATATATGAATATCTATGAAGAAAAAGTCTTGAATAAATAATCTTTTTAAAAAATACATTGTTTGTATAGATGTGAATACTGTGAACTACAAATCAGTCATCCATTAATCACAGTAGACTTAAAAAAGATTTCTGCTAAAAATAAGAACATTTGAAGGATTCTTTACATACATAGTGTGTGTTTGTATGTGCATATATATTTATACATTAACATGTATGTATATTTATGTATAAATGTATAAGTATATTTAAGTAGATTTCGTTATATATACCTTCCTAATTTTACAATCCATATACATTGGATTACATATCTAGAAATATGTTTTTGTATTTCTATCTATATACATATGTAAGTATATACAGAAATAGATATATACAAAGACATACAAATATACATATGCATATCTGTATGTCTATATGCTCCAGTGTAATAAATCATGAAATGAGAGCAATAATTCTTTTTAGATCTTGAAAATATATTTAAGTGGTAAATTAGTCCAACTTACTTTACTGATGAAAAAATTGAGCCCCTGAAAGACTAAATTACTTAATCCAAGATCACATAGCTTATTAAAGGCAGAGACAGACCTAGAACCCAGGTTCTCTATTGGCTAATCAGTTACTCTTCCCATTATAGATACCACACTGATATTCCATAATTCAAACTGACTTTCTTTATGCAACTTTAATGTCACCAACAGTTTGAATTAGTGAATTTTATAGTGGAAATAGTGATTTAAATGTGTATGTGTACATACACACACACACATCCAGAGAGGTGAGAGAGAGGAAGAAGAGAGAGAATAAGAGAAAAGGAGAAGGAGAGAGAAAGAAAGAAGGAGAAGGAAAGATGAGAAATGAGAGAAACTATCAATGGCACTAAACTAGCTGCACAGAGTTAGGGGCAGAAGTGCCCTCATAGATTCTCATATAAATGGGGAAACTGAGGCCCAGAGCAGTTAAATAATTTGACCAAGGTCATGTGTAGTAAAATAAATAAGACAGTAAGTGAAGACATTGGAAAAATATGAATACAGGGTCTCCAGACTTTAGAATGAATGTTCTTTCTACCACACTTCTCACTGCATGTTCCTAATTGATCTCCCTATCTCTGGATTCATTTCTAATCCATTTTTAATACAGTTAACAGATTAGGATCATAAGAGGGAGCCCTACTAAAGACTGAATTAGCTGAACCCTTAGAAGATAAGTGATTTGCCCAGTTACATAGCTAGTAAGGAGTACAACCAAGACAGAAATCTAGATCCTGATTCCAAAATCAGGACCCACTCTTAGCACTAATACAAGAATTTTCCTTCCTAAAATATAATTTTTCTTCATATTATTTTACTGGTACTTTAGTGCCTATAGAACAAAATTCAAATTCCTTTGCCTAACATTCAAAATCCTCACCACAGTCTGACTTTTACCATATTTTCCACTATACCTTCATATGAATCCTTTGCTTTAATCTAACTGGTAGATTAACTAAGAAATGAAATTTTAAGTTACCATGTTAGATCAGACCCCAAACTCCATTCTTCCCAATAATCTTGTTTCCAAAAGAGAACACAGGAAACATTTCACTGGAGACATTTTGTGTGACAATCCACCTTGATTTAAATCCTAAAGATTATGTATAGTCCAGATTGCCTTTAAGTCATATATGCTGCTATGATTCATAGATTTACCTAAATAAAGCCTTTTTGAATCAATTTATACTTTCTGATTTTTTTTTACAGATTATTAGAGGCAATGAATTTGTAAAGCCTCTTACCAACATCCCAGATACTGATGAACAGTGTTCACCTTTCCAATTTTACCCATAATTTTTGGATTTCACTCACACCACTTCTCAAACTTTACCTTCTTAGAATAAAAAGTCCCAACCACAAAGAGAAAAAGCTCTAGATACAAATACATTATGGAACAAAGAGAAAAGTTGATGAAACTTATGCCAAATAGTTTCTATTTCTCATTTGCTGAGAGCTGAGGGATTAAAGGATTGAACAAATTGGGAAAGACTTGGAACAGTCACTGTGAGAAGTACAAAAGGAAATCAAGTTTCTCCCACACATCTTTACTGCAAAAGCCTAAAAGTCATGGTAAGCCAGAAAAATGCTAAACATTGACAACACTGCAGTTGAAATAAAAAGGTCATTTTTTTTCAATGAGATGTCACTCATGAATAACCTAGAACAAAAAGAAGTATAAAGTTTAAAATGTAAACCAAACTGAATTTACACAATATGAAATCAACCTTAAACTAGAAATAACTGAACCAGAGTCATGAGCATTTTGTTGCATTTTTGTTAAGATCTATGGAGGGCTGTTTCAGATCAAATATCTTTGTCAAGCTATATTCTTCAGAATCCATAGGTATCTATAAATACAAAGGGTAGGATTGTTTATCCATTTATCTGCTTCTGTCTTTCCCACAAAAAGGAAGTAACCCAGAACCCAATATTAAAAGTTCTCAATACAAATTCATGTTAAGACAAAGAAAAAATTTATCTTCACAGAATGACTAATAAGTCAGGTTTTCAATTTTTCCAAACATTTATAAAGTTAAAAAATTTCTAAGCCTGGGCCAAGTTCTGACCTTTAGTAAATCTCAAGATGCAACTCTCATCTTTCCTGCTCAAGAAAGATAATTGGTATTCCATAACCAAAACTGCCAGATTTATACACAATCTATATTGTACCCTTAGTCCTACGGGCTTAAAGTCAGATGTTTAAAAACAGAAAAATTTAATGGAATTACAAATTTTATTTTTTTAAATGAATTCAGTAGCTCTCAAAAATGAAATGTGCCCTTAGTAAAGGAAAAATCTCTCCCAGTTATGCTAGGCATTTCTTAGTTTAGAAAACACTTTCCTCATTATAACCTTGTAAGGTAGGTAAAGAGCAGTATAAATATGCATATTTTACAGATAAGGAAATTAAGGATCAAAGAATTAAAATGACTTACCCAAATTCTTCATTTTATATGGCATTAATAAGGAAAGTGATAGGGAAAAGTTGCTTGAATCATGCAGTAAAGTTCATATATCTCATGTTTCTTCAAGAGATCCTCCCTAGACAAAAACTGTTACAAAGTTCTGCTTTTGAAAATACAAACTGCTTAATACTAAATCTCAAATAGACAATAACTTGGTCAAACTCCCAAATCTTAAAGTTGGTGTTAGAGTAAATATATTCTAAGTATCAAGTACTGAGAAGTCCTCTGATAGTGAAGCATCAATATTAAAAAAAAATTAGACAGAAGATGTTGTTAGTCTAATAATCACATTAGAGTGAGAAAATACATAATAAAAAGATACATCCTACTTTCAGGAAACTGAAGAATAGTCATGCTTATAAAATATAAATTAGGTGTGGTTATGTATTATTTATTTAGCAGAAATGATTCACAAGAAGTTTCCTTTTCAATTCCCTAAAGCCAGACTTTTAAAATATGGTCTGAAGCTCTTCTTAAAGCTTTTTAAGACATTTATTGCAAATAAATAAATAAATAAATCTTGGACAAAACCTTTAAAAAGTTCTTTAAGACAATTATTACAAAAATTGAGGGTACATCTCTAATTTAAATTTCTAACATCCATAACAACAAGTCTAAAAATGGGCATTTCTACTATGATGGAAAACACTCAATACAGTTTCTTCTTTTTGTATTACAATATATTATATCTTGTTAGTTTCCCTGGCTTCTTCACAGTTCACGTCCCATTTTCTGCAAGAAGGCTTTCCCAAGCATACAGCATCAGCTTAATAGATATTTGTTCTACTTCACTCGAAAGAACTTTAAAGATCATCTAGTCCACAGCTTATCCTATGATTCATGTCTTATTTTCTTAACTGTTTTGACAACTGTGTTTAAATATAATTGATGTACTTTATGATTCTGAATATTTAACTTTATGCATTTAAAAACATTATTCCAATAAGGAAAGGTTTCACTACACTACCATAGTAAGAATCCATGATCTAGTCTAATTTAGCTTGAACTTAATGGTTGAGAAAACTAAGTCCCAGAACACCCAAAATCAGTGTCTTCTGATTTCCAGTCTGGAACTATTCCCACTCTAGTAACCTGCTTCTCTATATTAAGGTCTCTTCATTTTCTTAAAGAAGTCGACATACCTATATTTTTGTCCATCAATGTTTACCTCAAAATAAACAATAAAGATTAAGGAAAATCAGCATGTCTCTTTTTTGGTTAATATGCTACTTAAAACTTTGAATTATGTTTGTCCCAATCCAAATTAGCTTCATTCTAGAAGAGATAAAAGCCTGTAACATAGCAAAACATGGAAATATAAGGGGAAATTAAAATGTTTTATCATGCTTTTATTAGTTATCTCGTAATAGATGACTTTTTTTGAGAGGCTTTTGGTCATGGTAACATAACTTGTAAAGATTAAGGTTAGGATTACAATGGAAAACTTTGGACTTTAAGTCCAAGCATCAAGGCCAAGTCCAATTTCATGATAGACGCCATACAAAGTGAAAAATCTGTCATGCATGTATGAAAACAGATATACAGACACTTGTGTACTGTTATTTTTCTCTCCATTACATGTGATGTCAGGCAAAATCAATATATGACTATTATAAAATGAGAAAAAAGAACCAATTTTTGATTTTTCAAAATAATAGAAAAGAGCACTAGCAAAGAGAGTCCAAAAAGAACTAAAATGTAGTTTAAAATTTCTTTTTGAACTTTCATTTTTAACATGGTCTTGTCAGAAGTCTAAGGAATTTGAGATAATTCAAATCACACTGTAAAGATCTATCAAACTTCATATCCCACTCTATTCTTTGGCTATTCTCTCCTCCATGCTAGGATGAATCCCAGAATTTCTTAGACTAAGGCAAAGAACCTACCTATGGCAGACCCAGGCTCTCTCAACAAACATCCTGGCCCAACATCGGGTTATTCAGTCTTAGATGATTTTCTCTTCCTGGGAGTTCCCAGAGATTAGCGTAAACAAAGATCCCTTTATGTCAACAAAGACTTTAATGAATCAGGGCAAATGACAAAGTCAACAAGAATGTGAAAGTAAAAACTACATTAGATAATGAAAAACTCCTCCAACTAAATTCCTTTAAAGATAATTATGGGAGTCACAATCACAGATCCCACCATGAATCAAAGACTGCTTAACTAAAACAGGGAACAAAGTGCCAATGAGACCAAATTTTCCCAGTGGGGTCCACTTATTTTTTTTTAATACTGAATATGCTTCTCATCCCAACTCTAGTCAGTCAGTTTCCTAAATATGCCTCCCTGGTCAGAAGAAAGGCCAGGCTACAGTTTGTGAATGGATCAGCAAAAATCCAACATCACTACTAATAAGCCAAACTAACTCACATGCCCTACTGAATGATGCTGAGTCATTAATGTTTTATCTTCAGTTACTAACAGTAAGTTATTTTTCTGGGAAATTAAAAGTGCTCAAGTTTATACAATCTTATTTAATCAACCTAAAAAAATTGAGTATTCACTATGCATAAAACACTATGAATGGTTCACAAAAATATAATGAAGGTGAAGAGAAAATGGTACATGCATGAAAAATTAAACAGAAGAGTCAATTACCCTTCCAAGCACTTCTCAGACATTATCTTTAAATAAATAGGAGTCTCATTTGTTACTCAATAACTTTTCTAAGATATTGATCTTACTATGAATCCAGAGTTCTGTTTTTAATCCCATTCTTACTTAGAAAGTTAGTAAAGTAGATGGATTATTAAACAGATTAAACAGATCCTATAACAAAAGGTTTGACAAGTTTCTGAAAAATGTTAAAAAAAAATGTTTATTTATATACTTGAAGACAATCTGGTAAATGACCTTTTTGTATATCACTGTGCCCCCTAGCTTACAAATTTAACTTTATGTTATTCTCTCATTCACCTAAAACACCTAGCCATATTTGGTTCATTTTACTGGTCTATATTGCTTCCTACACCTTCCTTTAACTCCTACAACCATTTCACCTGTTTTGCATTTGCTTCAACAGGTAGTAGATGACAGAAAGGGCAGAGCTCTAGGATTGGAGTCAAGAAGACCTGAATTCAAATGTGACTTCTAAGACTTACTAGCTCTGTGTGACCCCAGGCAAGTCACTTAACCTCTGCTTTAGTTGCTCAATTATAAAATGAAAATAATAATAGCACCAATCTTGCAGGTTATTTTGAAGATCATTTGAGATATTTCTAACAAGTGTTTAGCAAAGTGCCTACCACATAGCTGATGTTATGTAAATGTTGATTTCTTTCCCTGTTCCTCTATCTACAAAACGGAACATATATTTAATAATAGCTATTCCAACCAAAGTAGTAATATCCTTAACCATTAAAGTACTGTGCTAATGACTTCAATTGGTTTCATATACCATCCACATGGTACCATCTGAGCGAAAGAATAAAATCATGAATCAATAGACTATCTATGTAAGCCATACATTTCTCTTCCTGGGCTTTTCTTTCTCTTTTTACTTTAGTGCCTTTGTGGTACCCTTTGTTAAAATGATAGCACAAACTTAACTCACCAATCAACTAATTTGGAAACAAAGATTTGTGTGCATAAATTTTATGCCCAAAGTTTAGTACCCATAATTAAAGGTTCTTCTACCTTTGAAGTCTTGGACAGGATCTCTCCATCAATCTATGTTCCCACCTACTTCGGGTCTTATCTCTTGCTGACTGGGACTATTCCCTGCATTCCTCAAATACCAGTTTTCTTTGTTTCTCCTCAGCAGGTGGTTGATGCCTCTCTCATACTGCCCACAAAATCCTGAAGTTTCTTTATGCCTCATTTAGCTTCCAGACTATTTAGAAATCTCAGTTCCTATCCTAAATCTTTAAACTTGACTGTCTATTAAATTAAGCCCCTGAACTACAGAGATTTATTGTGCTTATTCTCCCCATAAATGTCTTTTTACAGCACTCTTTATCCATGGCCTACAAGATCGTACACATAATTTTATTCTGCTTTCATGTGGAAAGTTCAAATCAAATTACAAAAAAAGCCTGAGGTATTACTCAGAAACAAGACTGCTTTTTCTATGGTCCATATAACCCACATAATAAAATAGGAGCCCAAATAATTGTGTCCATCCTTCACATAGTTAGCAAATTGCTACATTTTAAAGAAATGCAATTATTTGGCAGTCTTCTACTGAGGAAAAAACGACACTGATATTTAATTATCTTTTAATCAATAATTTAAAAAATTAGGATGGCCTACCAATGATTTGCATTTTTATTTTATTTAAGAATTCATTTCAAACATGCACTTTCCCCCCCATAAATAAACCAAAGTTCCTATGGATGAAATTAATATGCATTCACAGTCTGAAAGAATTCAGACTATAGACAGGCTTTCTTTTTGTTTTCAACAGAAATCAATATGCAACTTTAGAAATCCTGTGAGAAAAAGGAGATATTTGAAAAATTTCACTTTTTTAGAGTAAATTAACAAAACTTTTTTTTTTCCAATTGGCTTTACAAATGTCCTTTTGTTTTTCACACATAATTTATGGGAGAAAAAAGTCTTTATGAGTACTCTGGAATTTTTAATCTCAGAAATATCAATTGGTGTAGAGAATTTATTAACATTTTTAATGGTTCAGGAACTTTTAGGAAAGGAGTGGATTTTTGATTTGGGGTTTGTGGAGGAGGGAGAAGAGAAGTAGAAAACATAGTTGCAATTTTTTTTTAATTGGGATTTTAAAATGTAGGGAAAAAACCCAACATTTTATAATCAACAGATGACCTTTAAATGTCACAAACTTACTGATATGTAAATATAAACACAGAGAAAATGTAATGTCAGGTAACCATAATAAACTGATCGATGCAATTATAATGTGTTCTGTGATATTATAAATTACAGTGAATCCATAATGCCAATGATGCAAGTGCCTTTTAAAACCAAATTGCAAATCACAAAATATCATCTAATAGAAAAATCAACAAAAAGCAAATATTGGTGCCTTTTTGTGAATCACATGCCCCACTGTTACAGCATATTCTGTCTTAGACAGCACCATATCTGAGCCTATAAATGTACAAGACAAATGACTTATAATAGGAATGCAAAAACCCTCACCAAATAGTCTGCTGATAAATTTGCTTGAAGCTCACTACTATTCTTAATTGTAGTCAACTTTCAAAAGTTGATGGTATGTTGAATTCAGATATCATTGGTTTCCAAGTTTAAAAAAAAATCAATTCTAACTGTGTGGTAGAATAGAAATTTCACCACTAGTGTACAATTTAAATAGTGGTGAAAACAGTATAGAAACTTTATACAGAGTAATATGTCAGGATAAGAGAGGCTATAGAATATAATAAAAATAAGAATGAAACTTTTTTTAAACAAAGTTGTTCTCATCCCAGCTCAGCTACTAACTGGTTAGCAATAGGACCCTAAGCACCAAAGGGTATTTTAGCCTCTCTGACTTTCAGTTTCTTCATCTGTAGAATGGGGATAATAATAATACATGCCCTTCCCAACAAAGTTTTTAGATGTATCAAAAAAAATCAATAAATCAAATAAGTTTGAAAAGGGCAAAGGACTATACAAAGGTTATATTTTATCCTTTATAGTTAGTAAGGATTTAAATCATGGTCAATTACATTAGACAGACAATTACATGTCATTCTCTACCTCTAAAATGCCTTTGTGACACAACTAAAATGCCATCACTCTATGAAGCTTTCTGTGAAAGTCTAATTCTTAACTGGATTTTCAATCATTTTAGGGTCATAGATTCTTCTTTAGCAGTCAACAGAAGCCTATGAATTTCTTCTCAGAATGATGTTTTTAAAGGCACAGAATGAAAGATTACAAAGGAAACCAATTACGTTGAAATGCAGTTATCAAAAATACTTTTTTAGCAGTTATTTTCACTTGATTGTTTGCTTGCTTTTTTCTTTCTTGTGTTTTCCCCCTTTTGATCTGATTTTTTCTTGTGCAGCATGACAAATATGGAAATATGTTTAGAAGAACTGCATATATTTTTTAACCTATATCAGATTCATTGTTGTCTTGGGAAGGGAAGGAGAAAAATTTGGAATACAAGGTTTTGCAAAAGTGAGTGGTGAAAACTTTCCCTGTACATTTTTGGAAAAATAAAATACTATTGGAAAAAAATACTTTTAAAAGAAGTTCCTATGCCCCAAGTAAACCCCAATATCATTATTTGTGTAGGTTTCATGGCCCCAAATAGAATATAAGCTCCATGAAAGGGTACTGTGTTTTAACTAATCCCTCTGACCTAATGGCTAGCACAGTGCTTCACACATGGTGGGGTAGGGGGAACAAAGCATGAGTGTTGTAAACTTTTAACAAATGTTTAATATTCATGAGAGCTAGAGTATTCTTCAAAGTATGACTTTCTTCCAAACAGCATGAAATGTATCTCTGAAGTCAAATATATTTATAAAAGTAGTACTTTGTATATAATCACACTTATATATTATCTATCTCTATGTATATTTATAAGAACTTACTTTTAGTGTACAGAAAGTGAAGATATATGTGGATACATCTTAGGGATGTATCATAAACTTTATTTCTGTTCTTTAAAATATAAAAAAGTTTTCATTTCTATTCCAGATAGCTATGGGTACATTCAAAGAAATAAGAAGCCTTATCTTCCAAGGACTGGGTCATCCAATATTCTAGTTCTAGAATCTCTATGGAGGTAAACTTATACAAAAATTTACCCATCTTTGCTCCCCTTTACTCTGCTCTCATTGTCATCAGTCTCACAGAGGTCCTCATCAATTTTCAGCTGCTCTATTTCATTTTCTAATTCATTTTTTCCCAAAGATGCCAAAAACAATCTTTCCAAAATAAAAGTATGACCATTACCCCCTACTGAAGAATCTTCAGTGGGTTCCTTATTTTCTATAAGATAAAATACACATTTGTGAACCCAGAATGTAAGGGCTTCCATAACCTGACTCCAGCCTACCTTTTTCACTTTTATTTCCATTATACTAGCTAAAGCAGATGTTCAACTATTCTATGAAATAGACAATCACTAAATTCACAAAAACTTTCTTCCAGCCCTGGACTGCACATTTTCCTTATCTCCCAACCTTTAAAATCTTTTTCTTCCTTCAAAAAAAGCTCAGCTCACCTCTTCCTTCCTTGACCTCAACTGAAATTGTTCTAACTTTTCTCAAATTTTCCTTGAGTGCTTTTTATCTCTCCTATGTTCATTTCACCTGTGGTTATATTAATCTATATGCTGTCCATGTTGCATTTCCCCCCTTGAGAGAACTTCATCTCCTGGAAATCGAGAACCATTTCTTTATTCATTTTTGTAGCTCCAATGCTAAGCACAGTGCCTGGCACATAGCTTATGTTTAATAAATGTTGAACAGCACTGAATGTAAGGGCTTGTATTCTGCCTTATCAGATGTATGTAGTAGGAAGTCTTTGATTTGGAGTAAAAGAGCATAGGTTTAAACCCAGTTCAGCTGTAGGGCAAGTGACTTAAATTCTCTGTGCCTCAGTTTACCTATCTGATTTTAAAAAGGTGGAGGAAGGCAAAGGGAGGAGAGAAAATTAACTCTAAAAGCCTTTGGAACACTAACTCTTGGGACCACAATCCCTTTGGTCATAACAAATGGTCATTAACAAATATTTAAATAATTATTTAAAAGTACGCTGAGCAAAAATAAATAAACCCTGAAATATTAAGGGGTGGCTTACTGTTCGATCCTATTTCACTCTTCTGTTTGAAGACTTGTTTCAATCCTGTTTGACTATATGGACACACAACATGCAAAGTTTTCTTGGCAAAGATATTGAAGTGGGTTGTCAATTCTTCAGAGGATGAGGCAAACTGAAGTTGTGACTCTGAGACAAGATTTGCATTCGCATCTACCATGATTTGCAGTTCCCCATGAGTTGCATCAATTTTAAGAGCTTTATTTTATGATAAGTTTTATTTTATTTTTCAACTTACCTTTTTGCATTCCAAACACACTTTAACACATCTTAACACAGAATAGAAATAGAATACTAGTTCTAACTTGTCACTAATTTCTGGAACCATTTTTTTAAGTGAATGGGATAGTTTAAGGAAGGACTTCATTTCCTACCAGAGTTTCTCCAACTAACTGAAAACCAGCCTAATTAGAGGTTGAAACTCTACTTGCAAAAACATCTATTACTTAGACGAAATAGACTCTTGATACCAGTAATTTTCTTGGGGAAGAAGAAAGAAAAGAAGCCTGAAAAAAGCATTATGGTCAACCCAAGATCTTTTAATCTCACAAAACTCCTACAACCACAAAAAGCAAGAGACTTCTCCATAGAAGTAAAATTAAATAAAGATCACATAATTTGAGTGCATCGAGTATGGCCAATAACGTTGCTTTTGTTACCTATGCCCCCGAAAGACCTGGGAGTTCCTAACATTGGATCTAAGTCCCAGGGGTTATCTGGCCTGCACCCAGGGAATTAGACAGGTGTCAGGTGTGTAAGAGGGTTCACCACTAGAGAGGCAGTGTGTGGAGGAAGGAGTGGCATCTTTTCGGCACTCCCTCCCCTGCTCCGGTTCCACGCACCCCCTGAGTAGTCCCCCCCATCCAAAACCTGCTTTTACCTTCTCCTTGGCTTTAAGGTAGCGCTGGAGAGCCTGCTGGGTGAGGTCTCGTACACGGAGCTGCCCCTCCTTGCAGGGAACCACAATCCCCATCCTCCCGAAACAGACGGTCACTTTCATCCTCGCCAAGCGGTCACCACCAGTACAGGACACCCCGGCAACCAGAACAACAGTGGAGGGTGGGGAGGGCCGGGCGTGGATGGGAGGGGAGCGGGGGTTGCCCAGACTCCTAAGGCCCTGGTTAAGGCTGGAGGTCAAAGAGATAGGGAACGGGAGCGGGGCGGCGCTGGGAACAGGTGTGTCTGTCCTGTCCCGGGAGGCACGCCCACCTGAGGGCGCGCGGTTCCCCCTCCTCCTTGGCGGCCCGTGGGGGGTTCGGACACGTGGGGCCGGGGAGCCCCGCGCCCCTGAGCAGGAGAGGGGGCTGAGTGTGCCCTGGAAGGGCTGACGGCGCGCGGGACAGTGACGCGGAGGTGCTGCCCCGTGGCTCGCGCTGCGCTCTGCTCCGGTGCGCCCGGCTCCGCTCCGCTCTGGCCGGAGCTCAGGTGAAGCGCAGGCCGAGCCGCTCTGGGACGCCTCGCCGCCGCCGCCGCCGGCTCCTCCCCCTCATGTCCCGGCCACGGCTCCCCTCCCGGCGCCCCGCGAAACCGAAACTCCCGGCCGGGCAGCCTGGGTGCCCGGCCCCGAGCAGGCCCCCCTTTTCTCTAGGGCCGCGCTGATGCCTGAGTGGGTCGTGCCCTGGAGTTAGGAGGGGGCCAAAAAACTTTTGTGGCCCAGGTCCGAAGTCGTCCTCCTCCTCTTCTTCTTCTTCTCCTTCTTCTTCCTTCTTCTCCTCTGCGGCCGCGCTCCGCGTACTCCCTGCTCCCCGCAGCCCCGGGGGCCAGGCCTTACCCCGGCTCTTAAAGGGGCCGCGGCGCTTCCCCCAGCTCCTTCGCGGGCCTCGCCACACTGCACCGGGGCGCGGGCTTGGAGGTACCGGGCTGGTAATCTGAACCTGAAAGCTACCTACACACAGAGAGAGGCAGACACGCAGCAGCCTGGGAGACTAGTAACGGGAGCCTGGGCTTACACCCCCGGGAACTGAAACCGGATATCCTAAACACACTTAAGGGAATGGTAACAAGAGTGCAAAGCTGTACCCCCCCCAACACACACACACACACACACACACACACACACACACACACACACACACACACACACACACACACACATCTTTGAAAGGAGCGGATGAACGGAAGATGCACAGAATTCAAGGGAAAAGATGGAACAGGTGCTTCTGGCCCTACTCAGAATAAATGGCCCAAAGAGCATCCAGACATATCTATATTGAGAACTAAGTGAGGGCCTATTAAGAACTCAAAGTCACAGCCCCACCACAGCACAAGTAACACTGGCATATAGAATCACAGGATTTTTTTTTTTTTTTTTTTTTTTTTAGCTAGCAAAGACCTTAGAGGTCATCTAGTCAAGATCCTTACCCTTTTCTTTTGTTGACATGGACCCCATAGCATAGAAGTCTCTGGATTGTTTCTGAAATAATGCGCTTAAATCCACAAAATAAAATATAGAGGATTAACCAAAAGTTAATGAAAATAAAGTACTTTTTTTCCACCTAAATTCACAAACCTCCCTCCAAATCCATCCGTGGTTATTTTAATCCTACTCTAGTCTAATTCCTTCTTTTTACAGGTAAGGAAACTGAAGCCCAAAGGAGATAATTTGAAAAAATAACAACAGATGTAACCCTTGATTTTAGCCAAAAAGGTTTGTTCAAGGATCACACTTCTAGTTAGGACAGAATTAAGATGCGCCATAATTATTGAAAGGGAAGAAACCATGATTTCTTCAATAGAAGGAACTGTTCTCCAGGGAAATTACACATTGGTATCTATATGAGTTAGCAGATTAGTACTAGGGAAGTGCCAAAGAGAGCTTGAGTGATTTGTTCTAAAGTCATACAGCTAATCCTTATTTGAAATACAATTTGAACCCAGGTTTTCATTGACATCTAACTTAGGAAATTAATTTTAAAAAAAACCTTTAGAATAATGATTCTCAAAGTGTATATTCTTCAACAATTAAAAACTGAATAACTGGAAAATACCCAATTAGCAAAAAACAAAAAAACAAACTTAAGAATGGCAAATAGTTCTCTCTAAAATGATTTGCTACTACTGTCAGGTATACTCATAAACCATTTGTATTCCAAGAGCAGCCTAAAACAGATGTACAGGATATTAGAAAATAGATCTGAAACCTTTTTAGTTTGGCTTTTGAAATTTCACTATTTTGGAGAAGTCCTCTTCACCTAACTTGTTTTTGCATCCTTTTCTTGTATTTGTTCACTAAATATTTATTGAGGACCTGCTGTGGGACTAGCATTGTATAAGGTCTAGAAGGGATACCAAGACTTTCTAAAAATAGTTTCATGTCAAAGGTTACACAGAGTTGGAAACCATCTTAGCCTCCAAGTGACTTAGCATCAAATCCAGCCTTTCTAAAAGATGTGAAAGTAGTCTAAACACCCCACAAACACATACATACATTCCCTTTTTATAAATAATTAAGAATGTGTTTTATAATTATGCTAGGCTGAAGCCCTTGGACCAATTTGAAAGAGAGCTTTTATTTTTAAATACCAGTTCTGAAATACTGTCCAGCACTAAAATCTTTCTCAATTATTCTTATCAAATTGTTCTTGTATAAACCATTTAATTACTTATCACCCTCTACTTATGACCCTAAGGACTCCTCCACCAAGTGATCAGAGTAAAAGAAGGAAGAAGTTTTGATTATTTCTGTTAATAGAGGTATATCTTGAATTTCTCTTTGAATAACTGAAAAGGTGAATCCTTAAAGCAATGCTTCATGGTTCTCAAAGTATGGTCTGAGGACACTTTCAGGAGATCCCTGTGCTCCAAATTATTCTCATAATACTTCAGATTCTTTCCTTTTTTTTCTATTTTTTTCTATTCATGTTTTTCTGGGAAGAGAAGAGCTTTATTTACAAAACAGGTTTGACATAAGAATGTGGAAATGATCAAGAATCCTTGGAATTGTGAAGAATTTGAACATCAGGAACAAGTTAGGTAAAAAGATTAAATCCCCATAGACTTAAACCACATGAATAAAAGGTTTTATGAGGGAGTCTTCAATAATTTTTAAGAGTACAAAAGGATTCTGAAACAAAAGAAAAAATGAAAACTACTGCTTAAAAGTGAATGATCAAAAAGGAAGAATAATTTTAAGAAAATAATGTCCCTAGACTATGTAGAAAGTTAAATGGCTTACTCCACTTTGCTTGATTTCATTGTAATTAAACAAAATGGAACAAGATGCCCCCATGCCAGGTAACTCTTGGACTCCAGTCCTTTCCAGCCTCTCTTGTATATAGTCTCCTACCATTAGATTTTGAGCTCCTTGAGGGTAGGACTATCTATCTTTTTTATTAATTGTATCCTCAGTATTTAGCATGTTGCCTGACTCATAGTGGGCACATGGTGGGTACAAAATTTTCTTATATATAAGCTCATTGAGGAAAAAGAGACAGAGGTGAAAAGTTAAAGGGTATATAACTATACAAACAAGGGAGTAAATATGTTAAACTTAAATTGAGTCCAGAGAAGGGAAATGTGACCACTATAGTGATCTGAAAAGGCATCATGGAAAATTTGAACTTATCCTTGAACAAAATAATAAGTAAAATTTAGATAG
The DNA here is from genome assembly GCA_023553655.1 of Myrmecobius fasciatus. NCBI lineage: Eukaryota > Metazoa > Chordata > Mammalia > Dasyuromorphia > Myrmecobiidae > Myrmecobius > Myrmecobius fasciatus. The sequence continues at coordinate 656,657 of JAJPUD010000203.1, read as the reverse complement.
GCAGAGAAGCACTTGGAGCATCAACAAAGAGAAAACCTTTATACTTTTATACTCTACTGCATGTAATCAATTATATATATATGTGTGTGTGTGTGTGTACATACATACATATCACTAGAGTGTTCCAATTTTTATCAGTGATTCCCTTTTCCCCTTTAAAATCATCTCTGCTTCATTTCCACAGTCTCTCAAATTCCTGCTTAACTAGTCCAACACAACACATATTCCCAGAGCACCTCAAACCCCAAAATAAATAATGGATAATATCCAAAATTCTCTGTATTACCCTCTGAGAAAATTGGATGAGGTTCCTAAGGGAGGTGGTGATATCATTGAGATTAAAGAACAAATTAAGCAACACATTAATGAATTAAGTAATCATGTTAATCACTGAGTGATCTTATGTGACCCAAAATTAGTAATTCTGGAAAGAATTTAGGGTTTGCAGTTTGTGTTTATTAAAAAGTACATTTAAAATTTTTTCATCATTATGGTATACATTAAAATAGTTTATCCTAGGTTAACAACCAATATCACAAACATAGCTACAACATATAGTCATCTATGCCCAGCAAATTTTTAAGTTAATATTTCATACTCCCTGGGATTTCCAGGGTGGAAGACAATAAACCTAACTGGCCTTGATCAAGTAACATGAGAGAGTGTCTAGGATACATGTTCCTGATTTCCATGTTCCTTGTTCCTTACTAGAAATGGAGATATTTCTTGTGATGGAATATTTTCTTTGCTGTTGGACATAAATTGTGTATAGCCACTAAAAACACTTTAAGGGAAGGGAAATAACATATTGAATTGCCTCTCTAAGATTACAAATTTCAGGTAACCTGCTTATTTTCATTGGTTAATGGAGTTTCTACAATGGGAATATTTCATGCAGTTAAAATCAGAGTCTGAAGTAGCATTATTTATGAGAGACAGAATGAAGGTATTGGATAGAGAATTGACTACAGCCTCAGCCTCAAGGATCAGAAAATCCTATGTTAAAATCTTACCCTGCCACAAGTTGACTTTGGGATTGTAGACAACTCAACCTTTTAGCAAACCAGGAAACTCAGTAAGATTCTACATTACAGAATAGTTAACTATCTGCATTGTTAGGGAGATTTCTTCACTGAGAATTCTTATACCAATGAAATCACAGTTTCAAACACAAACACTAAAAATATTAAACACCTCTGAAATTTATAAATACTATAACTGCAAGTTTCTTTACTGGTTCTTACAGTTTAGAGAGAATTAGCTATTAAAACTATATTATCAGTGATTTGTCTGGCATTCCTACAGTGCCTAATAGTATTAAAAGAAGAAAATACAAAGATATTATATTTCAAATATGGTTTATTATTATTTTTTATTATGAAAGGATTAGTTAAATTGAAGATTAACTTTTCTTTAAAATCTATGATATGATAGGGACCTCATTTCCTCAGTTGCTTTGAATTTATTTTATATTTGTGTGTGTGTATGTGTGTGTGTGTATGTGTATTTTCTGCCTCCTCCCCAACCCAAATAAATGTAAGCTCCTTCATGTGCAGGACTGTTTTCTTTTTCTTCTTTTTTTTTTTTTTGTTAATACCCAGTAGCTAGCACTGTGCATGGCACATAAAAGGTACTTAATAAATATTTGAAGAATTGATTCATTGAGTTGGACTAAAAGGATCATCAGTATCTTAGACTATTGATCATATAAGTTAGTATCTAGAATCTAGATTGCTGTATAGATGGCCCAAAATAGAATTGCTCCTTTCCCTCATAGATATTAAAATGAATAAGAATTTCACAGACACTATGTGACCCATAACTATTCTTGGGACCCCATTAGAACAAAATTCCTATATTCACAAATGAAAATTCAAAGATGAATGCTTCATTTTAGTAAGCATGGAGTAGGCAATTGACAAGAAGATTTGATACTCTTATTGAAGACTGAAGCTTTTAAGCAATTGCCTAAATTGTCATAATAATAATTTTCTTAGGAAGGGCTCTAATATGGAGGCATAATGACAGTACCTGACTTATTAATACTTAATAAATGCTTGTTGATTGATAATTGCCTTATTTATATACTAATAATAGTTTACATTAATGTAAGATTTGCAAAACACTTTACATATGTTATCTTATGGGTTCTTCCCTACAACCCTTTGAGGTAGTTGTTAATGTTATTCCCTTTTTATAGATAAGGAAACTGAAGCTGAGATTGCTTAAGTGACTTGCTCAATTATTATCTGAGGTAAGATTTGAATTCAGGTATCCCTGACTTTCTAACCCATTGCAATAACAACTATAACATGCTGTAATCCATATTCAGTCCCCATAGTCCTCTCTCTGGATGCAGATGGCTTTCTTTATCACAAGTCTATTGGAATTGGCCTGAATCACCTCATTGAAAAGACCCAAGTCATCACAGTTGATCATCACATCATTTTGTTATTACTATGAACAATGTTCTTTTGATTTTTGATTCTACTCACTTCACTCAGCATCAGTTCATATAAGTCTCTCCAGGCCTTTTTTTTTTTTTTTGCTTTTTTTTGCTGAGGCAATTGGGGTTAAGTGACTTGCCCAGAGTCATACGAGTCATATAGCTAGGAAGTGTCTGAGACCAGATTTGAACTCAAGTCCTCCTGACTTCAGGGCTGGTGCTCTAACTACTGCGCCACCTAGCTGCCCGTCTCCAGGCCTTTTTGAAATCATTCTTTCTTATAGTACAATAATATTCCATTACATTCATATACCTTAACTTATTTAGCCATTCCCCAACTGATGAGCATCCACTCAGTTTCTATGAACTCCACTCTTTAACAATTACTATTATAGTGCAAGTCCAGTGTACCTCTTCTACTACTCTATATTTTTTATTATGTTTCCCAGCAAAGAGACTAAAATTACTACCCAAAGGCTTCTGGGGAAAAAAAAGACAAAATTCCTACAGTAAAAATTGTTAATTGTTGAAATGATTCACCAAGAGAAGTTGTAATCTCTAGAATTAGTGTAGCAGGGTCCTGTCTAAAAGTAAAAAAGGCCTAGAGGTTCATATATGTACGTATCCAGTCTAATGTATTTGTTGAACCTTAGTTCCACATCACCAATTGCTTGTAGGATATTTTAAACTGAATACCTCCAAGACATATGAAATTCAATATGTTCAAAACTAAACTCATTATCTCTCTTCCCAAATCCCCTTCATTTCCAAATTTCACTATTTCTGGGAACCTTCTAATCTCCCAAATTCATAATCTAGGAATTGCCCTTGACTTCATTCCAAAAATCCAAACAGTTGTTAAACCTTCTTATTTCTATCTTGACAACATATATCTCTTCCTATTCCTTATTCTACTTACACAAAAATCAAATTAGCTGACTCAATCAGTGAATTAGCATTTATTAGCCACCCACTGTCAGGCCTTGTATTAAACTTTAAAGACACAAAGAAAGGATAAAAAAAAACACAAAACAATACAGTCTCTATTCTCAAGGAGCTTATAGATAAATGAGGGAGCCAATATGCAAACAGCTATGTTCAAATAATCTACAAGATAAACTGAAGGAGAGGTAGTTTCAGAGGGAAAATATTAAGATTAAAGAAGACTAGGAAAGGCTTCTTGAATAAGATGGGTCTTTGACTGACATATAAAGGAATCAAGGGAAGCCTAGAGGTGGCAATGAAAAGGAAGAGAGTCCCAGGCATGAGTGGCAGCCAGTAAAAATGCTCAGAGTTAGAGTGTCTTCCACAGGGCATCCAATGTCACTGGATCTCAGACTATGTAGAAGGGAGTAAGGAAGACTCCTGGAAAGGTAGGCAGGGGCCAAGTTGTGAAGAGGTTTGAAAGTCAAGAAATTTTATATTTGATCCTGAAAATAGTCAGACCTACATTCAGAAAATCAATGTGACACCCGAATGAAGAATGGATTGAATGGGGAGAAACTTGAGACAGGAGGACCAACCAGCATTACTTGCAGTAGTCTGGGAATGAAGTTAGTAAGAGTGCTGAATTTAAAAGAGAGAAACTGGCATATACAAAATATGTGTAAAGACCCTGATTATCTCTATCCTATATTATTCCAGTCAACTTTCTAATTGTTCTCTCACCCTCAAGCATCTCACTAATCCAATCCATTCTGTGTACTGCTGCCAAAATGATGTTCCATAAATGCAAATTTGACCAAGTGACTCATCTTCAATGGTTTCCTATTGCCTCTAGGATAAAATTTCAAATTCCTCTACTTATTTATTTATTTTTGCTGAGGCAATTGGGGTTAAGTGACTTGCTCACGGTCACACAGCTAGGAAGTGTCTGAGACCAGATTTGAACTCAGGTTCTCTTGACTTCAAGGCTGGTGCTCTATCCACTATGCCACCTAGCTGCCTCTCCTCTATTTATTTTTAAAGTCCCTCTCAACCTAACCCTAACTTATTTTCCAGCCTAATTAAACATCACATACGCCATCTCTCATCCCTACTCTGCAACCCAGCCAACTGGTCTTTCCATTACTCACACATGACATAACTCCATTTCCCATTTTCATATCTTTATATTGGCAATGGATCTCTACCATCCCCACTCCCATACCCTATTTGCTATTGTCCATTCAGTTTTATCTCAAAATACTCTCCTGATAATATGGCTTAAATGATCTCTTATCAAGATTTCTGCAAATTTGCTATGCCAAATGCCTCTTTATGCTTTTATCAAAATAAGTATTCATGATATATAAGTATAAAGTCACAAGACTATGCCTTCCTTGTTTTTTCCTCAAAATTATTTTTTCCAATATAATTTTAATGGTCTTCCAGTTGTACTACCTTTATATTAAAGTTACGGAGTATTAAAGTATATGTTGATTTATTTTGGCAAGTCCTATTGAGTTTTTCATAGACTTGTTCTACCTTCATCATCTCCAGCAGATGTTAGAAGATAAGCAGCAATTATCTCCATGGTGACGTCTTAACAAATGCTTATCATAACAGTGCAAAAGGAGATGATCCATGTTCAATGAAGTGCATTTATTGTTGCCTTGGGATGCAAAAATCAAACCAACTCTGCCCATACTTTTATTTGCTTCTCCAAAGTAAACCTGTGAATCATCCCTTCATTTATCTGAAACCATGTTTTGTCTAATGGCTTCATTTCTAAAAAGGATGACTAGATTTGATATGGTTTAGTTTCTCCAGAATTATGTCCCCTTCTTGATCATTATATCTCACATTTGAAATACTAATAAGCTATTGTTTATAGATTATCTAAATATTGTGATTCCAGCTACTTTGCTACTGTTTCAGAAGAAGGCCACAAAAGACTGAGGAATCTTTCATTTTGCTTAGTTTCCTTGGTTATCAAAGCCAAAATGTTCAACCCCAAAATCCAACTAGTGGATCATTGGTGATAAAGAGGTTAAAGCTATTCCAGCATGGTTGAAGTTCCTAGAACTTGCACTGTGCTATATAGAGCTTTCAATAGCCCAGAGTTACCACTATATTAAAATAATAACTAACATTTATCTAAACACTTTAAACCTTATATATACTAACATGTTTGAATAAGCACAAATATCCTTTAAGTAGAAAGTATTATTGTTCCCATTTTATAGATGAGGAAACTGGGATGAAGATAGGTTAAGTGACTTGCCCAGGATGTCTAGTATTGGAAGCAGGCTTTGAATTCAGGTTTTCCTCATCCTAAATTCCATAGTGTATTCATTATGCCAACTAGCTGCCTAAAAGAAGCCAAGATTGAACATTATGGAATAACAGAAAATAAACAATATATTTAATAATTAAGTATATTTCCAGGAGGAAAAGTATGTATACATATAAATGTATATAAATAAAATAGGGTACTCCTTTGTACAATATACGTACAACTCTATATGTATATATTACATGCATATATATTATATATGTATGCATAGGTAAATATAAATATATGAATACACATATATAGGAGTAGATGGTAAGGACTAGATTTTTTGCAGATGAAAGGATGGACATCAATGTTTGCAAGAAAGTACCTAATAGTATATGTCACCTCTGTGATTATGAAAAAGTTCAGTTAAGCTTAAAACATTCACTAACCATCTCTCATTAGACTATCACTAGAGTGGCAAATAAAACTCTTATTACATGGTCATATCATGAAATCTCTAAATGATTCTGCTCTCCTGGTGAGAGGTCTATGGGAGCAGGATTCAGAATGGGGTAGGAAGAGATTGACAATAGAAAATTCCACCTTCATATCAGCTTTTTTACTCATATCTCTTTTTTTCTTCTTTTTGGCATCAATCCTACTTGCACCCTGTGGTAGCCTCTGCTCTGTCAGATGTCTAGAAACACCACAGTTTTTTTTCCCTTTTCTCTCCACCCTTTTTCCTTTTAATCTACTCTTTTCAATCTCTGCCTCTTTCTTCTTCTAACTTCTCTTTTTTTTTTTTTTGAGTGGACTTTAGTCACGTATAACTCAATATAGATAGGAATTTTCAACCCTTACTCTTCCTGTTTCTCATTTTCTTACAGTATATTTGTAATTTGAAACAACTCCCTTAGATTTAATGAACATTTTAAAAATAAGTTCTTTTTTCCCAAATTTATTTTATTTGAAGAAACAGAATAAGAAAAAAGAAAAACAAAAAAATTAATACAAAACAAAATGAAGCAAAATAAAATAGAACATTATCATGTGCCCAGTAGAACATCAGGGAAGATTCAAAATATATAACAACAAATACTAATTTGAGAAAGTATATATATATATATATCAGTAGAAGAAATTATATTCATGAGTGTTCATCTTTTCTTTACTTCCTTGTATTTGTTCTCTTGTTCTCTGTGCACACCTATTTTATTTTATAATAAATATATTTATTGTTTATTAAATTTTTATTTATTATATTTATTTTATTTTCCCCCTCTCACCTCCCCACTCCCAAGCAGACTATAGGTAAGAAAGGATATATTTATATATACATATGTAAATAGATACATACACATACATAGACACACACATATCTCTTTCATCCTCTTCCAGAGCAAGCTACAATTAAGAAAAGATATATTTTATGTAGACATATACATACATACACATATTTACACATACCCATAAACCACATATACACACGTCTTTCCTATCACTGCTGACTCTTTCATTAAATTCTACTCTATAATTTGGTTTATTATTACTTAACCTCCCCCTCCCAAGGAGCCCTCCCTTGTCTTCTTCCCTCACCCTTGACTTCCCTATCTATCTATCCCTCCCCCACATTTCTTTATAGATTTTGGAAGTTGCTATATCATTCATGGTATATATGTAGTGTTGCCTACTGAACCCATTGCTGATATGATTAGGTTTTCAGAACTATGAGCCTTCCTCCCCACTCCCCAATGTCTCTATATCTATTCTTCCTTTGCACCTCATTTGTATAACATGATTACTATTTTTACCTTTACTCTGTCAATCTTTCTTTTGAGCTCACCCTATTCTTGATATAAACCTTAAACATAAAATGTATTTCCCATGTCAAAAAACATAAATAATTTGTCCATGTTTAAACAGTTTTTCCATGTTGAATTCCTTAAAATTACTCTTTGATATTGGTTCTTATATGTTAAATTTTCTGGTAAGTTCAGCTTTGGTTTATAGAAAGTCCTGAAAAATCTGAAAGTTCATTGAATGTCCATTTTTTTTCTCATCAAAAATCATAGATAATTTTGCTGGATATGATATTTTTGGCCACAGGCCTAATTCTTTTACTTGTCTGTAGATATGATTCCAAGATCTAATGTCTTTCAGTTTATTTTTTTTTCTTTATTAAAGCTTTTTATTTTTCAAAACTTGTACTTGAACAATTCTTCAACATTAACCTTTGTATAACCTTGTATTCCAATTTCTCCCCCCTTCTCCCACTCCCTCCTCTAGTTAGCAAGTAGTCTAATATATGTTAAACATGGTAGAAATATGTTAAATCAAATATATGCATACATATTGATACAATTATCTTGCTGCACAAGAAAAATCAAATCAAATCAGAAAAAAATGAGAAAGAAAATAAAATGCAAGGAAACAACAACAAAAGAGTGAAAATACTATGTTGTGAACCACACTCAGTTCCCACACTCCTTTCTCTGGATGTAGATGGCTCTCTTCATCACAAGATGATTGAAGCTGACGTGAATCACCTCATTGTTGAAGAGAGGCTTATCCTTCAGAATTGATCATCATATAATTTTGCTATTGCCATGTACAATGATCTCCTGGTTCTGCTCATTCCACTTAGGATCAGTTCATGCAAGTCTCTCTAGGCCTCTCTGAAATCAGCTTGCTGATCATTTCTTACAGAACAATAATATTCCATGACATTCATATACCATAATTTATTCAGCCATTCTCCAATTGATGGGCATCCACTCAGTTTCCAGTTTCTTGCCACTACAAAAAGGGCTGCCACAAACATTTTTGCACATGTGGGTCCCTTTCCCTCCTTTAAGATCTCTTTGGGATATAGGCCCAGTAGAAATACTGCTGGGTCAAAGGGTATGCACACTTTGATAACTCTTTGGGCATAGTTGTAAGTTGCTCTCCAGAATGGTTGGAGCCATTCACAGTTCCACCAATAATGTATTACTGTCCCAGTTTTCCCACATCCCCTCCAACATTCATCATTATCTTCTGCCATCTTAGCCAATCTGAGAGATGTGTAGTGATATCTCAGAGTTGTCTTAATTTGCATTTCTCTGATCAATAATAATTTAAAGCACTTTTTTTTTTTTTTTTTGCTTTTTGCTGAGTGCTGAGGCAATTGAGTTTAAATGACTTGCCCAGGGTCACACAGCCAGGGAATGTTAAGTGTCTGAGACCAGATTTGAACTCAGGTTCTCTTTACTTCAGGGCTGGTGCTCTATCCACTGCACCACCTAGCTACCCCTAGAGCACTTTTTCATATGCCTAGAAATGGTTTCAATTTCTTCATCTGAAGATTGTCTGTTCATATCCTTTGACCATTTTCAATTGGACAATGTCTTGAATTCTTATAAATTTGAGTCAATTCTCTATATAATTTAGAAATGAGGCCTTTATCAGAATCCTTGAATGTAAAAATGTTTTCCCAGTTTATTCCTTTCCTTCTGATCTTGTCTGCATTAGTTTTATTTGTACAAAAAACTTTTTAACTTAATATAATCAAAATTATGTATTTTGTGATTAATAAAGATCTCCAATTCTTCTTTGGTCACAAATTCCTTCCTCCTCCACAGATCTGTGAGGTAAATGATCCTATGTTCTTCTAATTTGTTTATAATATCAATATGTCTAGATCATGAATCCATTTCGACTTTATCTTGTTGATTGAGTAAAACTTCTATGGAGTTTATTTTCTTAATCTGTAATCTAGACCAGCCTTGTAATTTTACAGATTAAGAAAATGAAGTCCATAGAAGTTTTACTCAATCAACAAGCATCTATTAAGTATCAGGCACTGTGCTAAGCCCTAGTGATACAACGAAAGACGAAAATGAAATAGAACCACAAAACTTCCCACTTTGAAGAGGCCCACAGTCTAAAGGGAAAGAAAACACACAAATATATTCAGTATAAATTGGGATTAGTCTCAGAAAGTCCTAAGATTAATGAGGATTGAGGAAGGTTTCTTGTAGAAGTTGGGAAAAGTTAGGAAGTGGAGATGAAAAGGGAAAGCCTTCCAAGAGGTGAAGTATGGCCAGTAAAAATTCTTGGAGTTGAAAGGCAGATTGCTATATGTCACTGGATATCAGATTTTGTGGAAGAAAATAATAACAGATCTGGACAACAGATCAAGGAGAGAAAATATAAGAATAATTTGATCATGATAATGGTAGAAATATGTATAGAGGAACTCCACATGTTTAACATATTTGATTATTTGCCATCTTGGGGAGAAGGTGGGGAAAAAGGAGGGAAAAAATTTGGAACACAGGTTTTGCAGGAGTGATTGTTGAAACTTATCTATGCATATGTTTTGAAAATAAAAAGCTTTAATAAAAAAAAGAATAATTGGATTGCCAGAAAGTTGTGAACTTTGACACAATAATGCAAGAAATAATCCAGAAAAATTGTCCTAGAGTGATAGAACATGAGGGGAAAGTAGAAATAGAAATAAGTTATTTTAAAGCTTTTACCCCAAAAAGTAATGTGAAATGACTCCCTGCCTAGAGAGATTTTATAGAACTCAAAAAGAATTCAAAAATCAAATGAAAGACATTGAGAAAAAAACTAAAGGAAAAAATTTCAAACATCAAGAAAAAAAACAGTAAGAAGGGAATAGATTATGAAGGGCCTTAAAAGCCCAAGATTATACAAGTAATTTGTGAGAAATCAGGAATCTAGTTGCTTTCAGTATGGCTAGCGAAACAAAATAGATGCATTCAATTACATGAAGAAAATGTAAACTCCATTGATCATTGTTTTTTAATGCAATCTTTTTGTTGTGTTGTAGTATGATGTTGTAGAGAAGGACCAAATCTGGTTCCTACCACCAATGACCTTATCTTAAATATATTTATGGAACCAAAATTAACATAAACAAAAATAAACATAATGATTACATGTTAAACTCTGATAATGATTGTAAATATAATCCTACAATGTGACATATTATTGATGGAATTCCTAAGTATAGAAGAATTATGGAAAACTCCGAGGAGAAAGAGTTTATTAGGAAGACTTTATATGGAGAAATTTTGAGCTGAACCTTAAAGAAAATGATGTATATGTATTATCAGAGAGAAGGAAAATATTCCAGATGGTGCTGAAAGGAGGGAGGGAGATGTGGTAATGGAACAAAGGTAGAAAAGTACAAGGTGTTTGCCAGGAATGCTTGATTAGAATAGATAAGCTATGTCAGAGCATCACAAGAGATGAAGCTGAAGGCCAATTAATAAAGGATTTTGAGTGCTAAATTGAGGGTTTGGATCTGATACAAAAGACAAGAGAGATCCCTATAGGTTCTTGATCATAGGAGTGAAATCATGAAAATGGTATTTGAGGAAGATTATTCCAGCAGCTGCTACATATAAACTGGAGCAAGGAGTGACTTGAGTTTTGGATACCAGTTAGAAGGTTGTTGCAATAAGATAAGTATGAGGTGATGAGAGCCAGGTATAGGGTGGTGGTGGCTGAAATAAAAGATAGATATAAATCAAATAAATGCATATATGGAATATATGAACATGTATACACAAATACAAAGAAAAATTAACTAGATCACCTCTTAACATCCTCTGCAGCCCTGTGAATATGTGATTCTATGATTTTATTGGCTACTATAGCAACATGTTATTATAATTTAAGATTTTTTTTCTCAAGCACCTTGAATTTTTTAAGATCATCAAAGATCATTTGAATTCAATCTACCATGATTCTGAGATGGTATAGCAAACAGAAATGGAGCTTTAAGATGGTTTCAAGTCTTGGCTCTAACATCTAGTTTTCTGTTGCCAATGAAAAAAGACATGTAGAAAAAAGTGAAAAATTATATTCCCTCAGATAAACATTAATATCTACATGATTCAGATGAATAGTTTTGCTTAGTTTTTAATAACAAGATATCAAATATCAAATCTAAAACATTATTTAAAAGATCAGGAAACAGTGCTAAACTACTACTTTTTTTAGTATTTTATATTTAATTTAATTTTATATATTTATATTATATATTATGTATATGTTACATATTATAGCTTATATTATATATTTTGTTATATGTGTATTGTATTCATTATTTGTTTTTATTTTATTTTATTGTTTCAATACATTTATATTTGAGTATTATTACTATCATGTGTTTATTATGTTATACGTATTATAATATGTGTTATATTACATAAATATGCTTACTATTTATATATTTAATTTAATTTTATGTATTTAGTTTTTACTTTCATTGTTGACTCCATGTTAAAGCTTTGAAAAAAGAGATATGTTTATAATTCTTGTCTTGAAAAACTTGTCAACAACATATAGCATCCATTTAGGTGAACAGGGTAATTTTTTTTTTACCACATGTACTAATAATGAAGAATTTGTTTAATCATGTTTTTTATGACTTTTTTCTTACATCTGATATCCTGACTACAAATTCTTCATGACCCTTTATATTTGTCTATGAATGACTTCTCTTTGCTCAAATCTTATTCACCCTAAGAATCTCCTATTCATTGATATTCATGAACTTTGCTTTTTCAGAGAGAGGTAAGGACTTGATTCTGCTAACATATGTAGGTATGGAAGATGACAATAAGAATGATGAGGTCTGTTATCACTCACTTTCATTTTCAAATATTGACATACTAGCTCTGGAATAAAAAATACAGGGAAGACTAAACATTTATCTCAAAATCATTCAGGAACATATGTGGAATGTTTAGCTAAGGGGAAAATGTATGATCAAAACAAAGATCCCTAGAATGCAGGATCAAGAGGCAGCAAACTCAAGGAGATAATGAAAATAAGCAAACTATCAATATTTCCAAATTAAGTAAAAAATATGACTCATTTTTCAATTGAATGGCTCAAGACTCTGCCCCAATGTGAGCCCTCTTAATTTACTTTCAAAATGTTTATCATTAGCTTGGCAGAGGGCCCATTTAACAAATTTATAGCTGACAACCAAACTAAGATGCATAGTTCATGAGCAGGATGACAGAAGTTCTAAAAAGTTCTTGACAGGCTAGAACATAGGTTTGAAGTTATGTGTCTAATTTAATAGGTATAAATTTAAGCTACAGTAGTTCATAATGCAGTTAAATGATTATGGAGTTATGGACTAAGCAATACAGAATTTGTTCTTCTGTTCTGACATTAAATGTCTTCATTATTATTTGGGATTATCATAATTTACTATGTCCTGTGTAGATATTTCAGTTTGATAATAAATGGAGTATCTTGGTAATATCATTAATTTACCCTCCCTCATTAAACAAGGATATTAATAAATTAGAGAGTGTCCAGTGGATGGTAATCAGGATGACGAAGAAGCCTGAGTCAATATTTTGAGGATCAATCAAAGGACTCGTAAATGTTTATCTGGGAGAAGAGAACATTCAGTGGCAGGAGGGGGTGTGGGAGACATACTAGTTGACTCATGTATTTGAAGAACTATCACGTGGACAAGGATTAGACTTGATGCTTCTGAACTCAAAGAGCAAAACCAGGAATAATGAGTAGAAGTTGCAGAAAAGCAAATATGTCTCATTTGAGAAAAACTTCCTAAGAGTTCAAACTATCTAGAAGTGGAATGACTGCCTCAAAGAATGGTAGATTTGCTTCTTTAAATCAGAGCCTGGATAAACCCTCTTGAATTATGCACTGAGAGATATTCATTTTGTGTATGGTTTGGACAAAATGGCTACTAAAGTTTCTTAGAACTCTCAAATTCTATGATTCTGTTATAATTCTAAGTTCATTAAATTGATTTCCCATATTTTTGCATTGGTATATGAACATCTGAGACTATATATTTTGTTCATGCTTCCTTTTCTAGTTATTTTCTCTTGTAACTTATTTTTTCTCTTTAAGTTGTACCTAGTTTGTCATCTATTCTAGTGGAAGGCAGTGTCTAAGCACAGAGACAGTTAAGTTTTCAACATCCATCAGACATGCTGAATTCTATTATTCCCATTTAACAATTTTATTGAAATATTTTCTTTCCTCTCTTCAAATTTCAATAGTTCTTTCTTTAGATTGGCAAGTTTCAAGCTAAACAAATTCTTCTTATGGAGGATATTAATACTTCCTCTATGGAAAGGGAGTTCTACTAAGAATACTCGAGGAGGCCTTGACAGTGTAGGAATCAAGGAAGGATTGATAAAAAGCAGAGGGGTAGCATTAACACTTAGAAAAGGCACACCAAGGAGACTGAGTTCCATTAGCTCATGGACACAACAGAGCTTAGATATCCACAATTGAGTTATGTTATATTATCACTCTTAGAATATCGTGCCAGAGTGTGAAAAGGAATTTTAAAAAGAAGAGAGGATTTCTTCCAGTAGCATTATGAATCTGAACAATATTGTGGAGCCTTGTTGGCAATTTCAATGCCTTTTGAAGACAATTCAAATCCCAATGAGTCTCTGTGGTTCAGAATAACAAAGGTTATCTGTGGCTACATGTTTCTCTTCCCATCCTTTCCCCCAGATATCTTGGGTGCAGTGGCTATATTTAGTAATGGATTGTTGGTTGAAGACTAATCCCAAGATCAAAAACTTAGAATTGGAAGACACATTTTATAGATAATCTAGTCCATCCTTCTAATTTTACAAATGAAAAACCTAAAGCTAGGAGAAGTTGAGTGATTTGTTCAATAGTACAGATAGTAAATGGCACAACCAGGATTTTATTCCAGATCTCACTTTTTATATGTAGTATGGAGCAACCCTATATCTCCTAATGATTATGTTAGTGTATGATATATTAAGCATTGCAGATAGGAAGACAATAAAGCAATTCCTATTTGTAAGGAGCTTACATTGGAATAAGGAAGACAACAGGCACACACACACATATATATCAGAATAAACAAAAAGAATAAAGATACATATAAATATAAAACAATTAAATGTAAAGTTGTTTGGGAGAGGGAACACTGGCAATTGGAAAATCTGAAAAAACTTCATGTAAAAGGTGGTGCTAGAGCTTTGTCTTGAAGGAAAAGAGGGATTTTCAGAGGTTGGGGTAAGTTGAAGGTGGGGGAAGATACCTGGCTAGGAGATGAAGTATCTTGTGTGAAGAAGAGAAAAAAGGCAATTTGACTGGATCAAAGAGTTCCGATATTGAGGAAGAAGTAATGTTTAGTGAATCTGAGATGTTGTTTGGGGACCAGGGTGTAACAGGCTTAAAAATTAAATGGAGGAATTAATATTTTACCCTAAAAGCAATAGGAAGTCATTAGAGTTGATTAAGTGAATAAGGGAGTGACAGTCAGGTATATGTTTGAGAAAAATCATTTTAGCTGTAGCATGTGAGATGGACTACAATTGCAAGAAACTTGAGGCAGGGAGGTCAGTTAGGCTTATTTTGCAATAATGCAAATGTGACACGATAAAAAAAACTGAACATCTGAAGATGGCAGCTGGGTAGGTTGTGAGAAGGGGTTGGATATGAGAAATGTTGGGAAAGTAGAAAAGGGAAAGATTTAGCAATGACAAGAATGGCAAGATTGGGTGAGAAGGGTTAGGGAAACTGATGATTTGAAGATAATGCTGAGATTATGAACAGGAGTCACCGGGGAAATGATGATACCTTTGATAAAAATAATGAAATTTGGAAGGAAGGAAGAAGGCAATTATGAGTTCAGTTTTAGATATATTGAGTTGGTGATGTTTCTAGTATATCCACTTTGAAATGCCAAAATAAGCAAATGATTATATGATACTGAAACATAGAGGAGAAATGGAATGATGTAGATCTGGGATTCTGTCATAGAGATGATAGTTAAATTCATGGGAGCTAATGAAATTATCAAGAGAGAAAGTTTAAAGAAAGAAGGCCCACAGTTAGTGAGCATAATATGCTTGATCAGATGATAAAAGAAATGGAAAAGGACTTGTCAGACAGGTAAGAGAAAACTAGGAGAGAGTAGCATTGAGAAAAACCCAGAGAACAAAAGTCTCCAGGAAGAGTACAGCCAATAGTGTTAAATGAAGAAAATAGGTTGAGAAGGATAACGACTGAGGAAAGATCATAAAATTTGGTTATGATAACCTCAGTTATGAATAGAATGAAAACACCCTATTCATAAGAGAGCAATACTTTTAGAACCAACCTTTGCTTATTTGGCTATAAGTCCACCCATGGTGGTATACAAAAGGTCAGAAAATCATCTACTTTGAATATTATTCTCTAAAATGAAATCTCTGAAAAAAAATGTGTATTAATATATATGTATATATATATGTGTGTGTGTGTGTGTGTACACTTACATATACATATGTGTGTATGTATGTATATATATATATATATATAATGTGCTATGTTTAATGTTATATTATGCATGATGGTATAATAGAGTAAATAGAGAACTAGCTTCCAAGTCATGAAGACTTGGGTTCAAGTTCCTCATGTCTAAGTCATTTGCCCAAGGCTAGAATGACTAGACAAAATTAGAAATCTAAGACTAAGAATTTCAGAGAAAATCAATATGCATTGTTAGAGGGAGTTTCTCATTTGGAATTTCTTAGATCAAAGAATTAATGAATCTCATTTAAATAAAAATGGAATATTATATGTAATTATGTTGAAATTGCTAGATTATATATATATATAATTGTATAAAAAGGTGGGATTTTTAACATTTATTTCTTTACAGAGATATTTCATTCATTTTGAATCATTTAAATCATCACTACACTTAAAATAATTTTGGATTGGACTAGGAGGATCTAAGTTTGAATCCTAGTACTAACACCTACCACTCGTAGGAAGTGGGCAAATCAATTCATCTCTCTGGGATTCAAGTTCAATATTAGTTCTAATATCACCAAGTTCAATTTCCACATTCCATAATGTCAAATAGAAAACCAATGAAGTCTAGCTAAAATTCTGGTTCTAAACTTATGACAACTTTCCATTGCCTTGCTCCTGATCATCTCTGAAGCATATTACAGAAACAGGAGCTATTATTTCCCATACTATTGCTGAGCTGATTCACTAGCTTTATTTTTCTTCTTGAAATGGGAATAATTTCTTCTAAAAAATTCATAAGAACATATTTAAAATGTAAGAACATTAAAGTATAAGAACATATTTATAACATATACTTAAATTTTATAAAAGCCAGATTTGTGTGGAGAAAGAGATTCAGGAATGAGGAACATAGTCCATTAATCTCACTGGGGACTTTTGTCCCATTTGTTGCAAAAGGGATTATTCTTATTCTTATTCTTGTCCTTCCAAAGAAGGGCTATATGGCCTATAACATTCCTTTCAAATCTAAGATTTTCTGGTACTATGGTGATCATTTCTGAGTTTGAAACCAGTGCCAATTATATCACTTCACCTCAGACTATTAAGTAAAACTCCACACTAGATATGCATTTCTTTATCATCATGAAATCCAAAAAGCCTAATTTCTGGAAACTTTGAATATGGAACTATAATTTCAAGATTCAGATTTAACAAGAATGCCCTATTTAGTAATGGCTAGAAACTGGAAACCGAATGGATGCCCATCAGTTGGAGAATGGCTGAATAAATTATGGTATATGAATGTCATGGAATATTATTGTTCTGTAAGAAACGACCAGCAGAACGATTTCAGAGAGGCCTGGAGAGACTTGCATGAACTGATGCTAAGTGAAATGAGCAGAACCAGGAGATCATTACACACAGAAACAACAATACTATATGATGATCAATTCTGATGGACAGGGCTCTCTTCAACAATGAGATGTTTCAAACCAGTTCCAATTGTTTAGTGATGAAGAAAGCCATATGCACCCAGAGAGAGGCCTGTGGAATCTGAGTGTGGACCACAACATAGCATTTTCATGCTTTCTGTTGATGTTTTCTTGCATTTTGTTTTCCTTTTCAGGTTTTTTTTCCTTGTAGATCTGATTTTTCTTGTACAGTAAAATCACTGTATAAATACGTATACATATAAAAAATGAATGCCCTATTTTGGTAAGGTAGAAAGAATATCTCTCATCATTCTGTGTCCCTAATCAAAAATCTTTGATAATTCACTATTATCACCTAATACTAGCATTCAAGCCTCTGCAGAAGTTGGCCCCATCCCAATTTTCTAACCATTTTCTCCCTCATCCTTATCCAGACTCTACATTTCAGAGAAATTAAGGAACATATTTTCTCCAAACAACATCCTTAGTTATGTAACTCCTTACCTTTTTCCATGGTACAATCTTCATCTTCTTCTCTCTCTGATATCCATCCTTTTATGTTCAAATCACAGGTTACTTCCTTATTGATGCTTTTTCTGATATCCCCAATTGGAAATGATCTCCCTTTTCTCTTAATTGCCATAACATGCCAGATTTGAAGTCATAAAATTAATTTAAATCCCATTAAATTAAATCTCATCTGTGACATTTATGAGCTGTGTGCTTATGATCAGGTCATTTACCCTCTATGAATCTGTTTCCTCATTTGCAAAAAAAAGAGCATGAAGGGAATAAGTATTAATATAGTATCTACTCTATGCACTATGTTAAAGTACTTTAAAAATATTATCTCATTTTACATATGTATTATTGATATTTAACATCTGATTATATTATATTTAATTACTCTCTCCTAGATCACTGCCTTGTCATGATGGAATGGTTTACATAGCTCAATGAAACTATGAGCTGGCTATTTAGGGTTACCCAAGATGAACATAGATCATAATTGAGAGTCCTGACAAAAGGTGAACCATTGGAGAAGGAGAACAGGATGGTTTTTGAAGAGGCAGAGGAACTAGAAAGCAAATTGCCATATTATGTATTATGGATAAAGCAAGTGACCTACAGGAAAAAAAAAAATCTACTTTTACTTCATTGACCACACTGAAGCCTTTGACTATGTAGATCAAATAAAATGTGACAAGTCCTCAAAGAGATAGAATTACAAGATCATTTTACTTGTCTCCTAAGGAACTTCTTTGTGGACCAAGATTCAACAGTTAGAATTGAACATGGAAAAACTGATTGGCTTAATATTGGAAAAGGAGTATGACACAGCTTTATATTTTTACCTTAGTTTTTAAAATTTATATGCTGAGAATAACATGGCTCCAAGGAGCAGTAGCATATATAGCAACCGTACCCCCAATAAACTGTCTTGGCATATAGGCTAAAGCAGATAGAGAGAAATCAACAGAGCTCAAATCCTACAGAATGAGCAGATAAGAACAATTTGTTCCAAAGGTCATAAAGGCAGCTGAAACAGATATTGTAGAGTGCTTAGAGTTTGGCCAAGCATTAAAGACACCAAAGTCATATACTGCATCCTATGCCATCACTAGTCATCCTGACTTTTAACTTGCCACTGGACTTTCATGACTCTGACAATGGAAGAAAGAGTGAAGTTTATAACAGTGCAATTCTGCCTCACTTAAATCCAATTCATGTATGAGTCAAGATATCACCCTATGATGTTATTGAATCTCTTCAAAAATGAAGGGCAGATTTTTTTGGGGGGCGGAGCCAAGATGGTGGAGTGAAAAGGTGACTCTCTGCCTCTCCTCCTATTTTCTCTCAAATCAACAATAAAATAAGCCTCTGAACTGATCTTCAAATCAACGAACTCAGAAATATTTGGACACTGCCTTCTGAAGAACTTCATATCAGGTTTACCTAACTCGGACAGAGACATAAATAGAGGACTCCTGTGTAGGCCGGAAGTGAGGGTGGGACTCAGCTCAGCTCATCGAGGCAGAAATTCCAAACTCCAAACTCCGAATTCCAAACACCTGGAGTTTATCTGAGGCACTCGGGACACTCTGCCCTGATTGGGAGCAGGTGTTCTGGCAGACTTGCCTTGTTTAAGGAATAATTCAGACTTAGTCCTAGCAGCCACCGGCCCAGCACCTTAAGTTAATTCACCAAAGTGCCCCAGGGCAAAGATCTTCAGCCGCCTTTCAGCCACTGTTTTTTTTTTCCCTACCTTAAAGAGATATCCACGCTGTCTAAAAAAAATGAAGAAGCAAAAGAGAGCTCTCACCATAGACAGCTTTTATCAAGACAAATAAGTGATAACCCCAGATCCTGAGGTCCCTTTAGACAAAATAGCAGAAGAAGGTATTAAAGACCATCACTGGTCACTTTTTCAAAAGGCCTTTCTGGAAGATTGCATAAAGAACCTCAAAAGAGAGCTGGAGGATAAATGGGAAAATAAACTGAAATCAGTGCAAGAAGGATACAATATCTTGCAAGAAGGATATGATGCCCTGAAAAAGAGATATGAAAAGGACACCAATTTATTGAAAAATAAAATTAGTGAAGGGGAAAAAGAGTGCAATGAACAAAAAAAATGAATTGGCCAGTTACAAAAGGAGCTTAAAAAGGTAACTGAAGAAAACA
>JAJPUD010000203.1:600890-631592 GCA_023553655.1 Myrmecobius fasciatus | reverse complement strand
AGACCAATTTCCCTAATGAATATTGATGCAAAAATTTTAAATAAGATTTTAGCAATGAGATTACAGAAAGTCATCCCCAGGATAGTACACTATGACCAAGTAGGATTTATACCAGGGATGCAGGGCTGGTTCAATATTAGGAAAACTATCAGCATAATTAATTATATTAATAACCAAATTAACAAAAACCATATGATTATCTCAATAGATGCAGAAAAAGCCTTTGATAAAATACAACACCCTTTCCTATTAAAAACACTAGAGAATATAGGAATAAATGGGCTTTTCCTTAAAATGATCAGTAGCATCTATTTAAAACCATCAGCAAGCATCATATGTAATGGAGACAAACTAAAACCATTCCCAATAAGATCAGGAGTGAAACAAGGCTGCCCACTGTCACCATTACTATTTAATATTGTATTAGAAATGTTAGCTTTAGCAATAAGAGAAGAAAAAGAGATAAAAGGAATCAGAGTAGGTAATGAAGAAACCAAATTATCACTCTTTGCAGATGACATGATGGTATACTTAGAGAACCCTAGAGACTCAACTAAAAAACTACTAGAAACAATTCACAACTTTAGCAAAGTTGCAGGATTCAAAATTAATCCACATAAATCATCAGCATTTTTATATATTACCAAAAAAGTTCAGCAGCAAGAGATACAAAAAGAAATTCCATTCCAAATAGCAGATGATAGGATAAAATATTTGGGAATCTATCTGCCAAGGAAAAGTCAGAAACTATACGAACTAAACTACAAAACACTTTCCACACAAATAAAATCAGACCTAATCAATTGGAAAAATATTAAGTGCTCATGGGTAGGCAGAGCGAACATAATAAAAATGACAATACTACCCAAACTAATCTACTTATTTAGTGCCATACCAATCAAACTCCCAAGAAATTATTTTACAGATCTAGAAAAAATAGTAGCAAAGTTCATTTGGAAGAACAAAAGGTCAAGGATTTCAAGGGGATTAATGAAAAAAAAAGGCAGATGAAGGTAGCCTTGCTGTACCATATCTAAAACTATATTATAAAGCAGCAGTCATCAAAACCGTTTGGTACTAAGAAATAGAGGCTAAGAAATAGAGCAGTCGATCAGTGGCACAGGATAAGTTATCAGGACAACCTAGGCAATAACCTTAACAATCTAGTGTTCGATAAACCCAAAGACCCCAGCTTTTGGGATAAATACTCACTATTCGGCAAAAACTGCTGGGAAAATTGGAAACTAGTGTGGAAGAAATTAGGGCTTGACCCATACCTAACACCACATACCAAGATAAGATCTAAATGGGTTCATGATCTAGATATAAAGAGGGACTTTGTAAGCAAGTTAGAGGAATTTAACATAGTTTATCTCTCAGATCTGTGGAGATGGAATAAATTTATGTCCAAAGAAGACCTGGAACTCCTTATTGAACACCAGATAGATAATTTTGATTATATTAAGTTAAAAAGTTTCTGTACAAATAAAACAAATGCAGACAAGATTAGGAGGGAAGCAATAAATTGGGAAATCATCTTTACATTCAATGGTTCTGATAAAGGCCTCATTTCTAAAATATATAGAGAACTGTCTCATATATATAAGAATTCAAGCCGCTCTTCAATAGATAAGTGATCAAGGGATATGAACAGACAATTTTCAGATGATGAAATTAAAACTATCTCTAGTCATATGAAAAGTTGCTCCAAATCACTATTGATCAGAGAAATGCAAATTAAGACAACTCTGAGGTATCACTACACACCTGTCAGATTAGCCAATATGACAGGTAAAGATAACGATGAATGTTGGAGGGGATGTGGGAAAACTGGGACACTAATACATTGTTGGTGGAACTGTGAATGGATCCAACTATTCTGGAGAGCAATTTGGAGCTATGCTCAAAAAGTTATCAAACTGTGCATACCCTTTGACCCAGCAGTGTTTCTATTGGGCCTATATCCCAAAGAGATCATAAAGGAGGGAAAGGGACCCACATGTGTAAGAATGTTTGTGGCAGCCCTTTTTGTTGTGGCTAGAAACTGGAAACTGAAGGGATGCCCATCAATTGGAGAGTGGCTGAATAAATTATGGTATATGAATGTTATGGAATATTATTGCTCTGTAAGAAATGACCAGCAGGACGATTTCAGAGGCCTGGAGGGACTTGCATGAACTGATGCTGAGTGAAATGAACAGAACCAGGAGATCATCATACACAGCAACAGCAGTATTACATGATGATCAGTTCTGATGTACATGGCTCTCTGCAACAAAGAATTGTCTCAAACCAGTTCCAATTGTTCACTGAAGAAAACCATATACACCCAGAGAGAGGGATATGAAATATGGACCACAACATAACATTTTCATCCTCTCTATTGAGGTTTGCTTGCATTGTGTTGCTTTTCTCTGATTTTCTTTTTTTTTCTTGTAGATAGGATTTTTCTTTCATAATTTGTCAAGCATTTCAACATTATTAACATGTAGTGAACTTCCTGCCATCTAGGGGAGGGGAGGGGACTGGGGGTAAAATTTGTAATGGAAAGCTTTGTAAAGATCAATGCTGGGGAACTACCCATACATATGTTATACAAATAAAAAGCTTTAATAAAAAAAAAAACGAAGGGCAAATGAAACAACAACAACAATGTAGAGAATATCCTGTGAAATGCTGTGTTGGATGAATCAAAAGTTAGAATTAAGGTTGCTAGGAGAAATATTAGCAACCCAAATAATAGCTACCTCATATATGCAAATGATACTACTCTGATGTCAGAAAGTGAAGAAGAATTTTAAAGTCTTTTAATGAGAGTGAAAAAGGAGAATGTAAAAGTTGACTTGAAGCTTGATAATTGGTCCCATCACTTCCTGGTATAGGGAGAGAAGAAATGGAATCATTATCATATTTTATATTTTTGATGTTAAAGATCATGTAGATGGTTACTGTAGCCATGAAATTAAAAGATGCTTGATCCTTGGAAAGAAAGCTATGGCAAATCTAGACATTATACTAAAAAGATCTGTTATAGTCAAAGCACTGGTTTTTCTGGGAGTGATGTATGGATATGTGTTGCATTATAAGGAAAGTTGAGCACTATAGTGTTAATGCTTCCTAGTGTGGTGCTAGAGGAAACTTTTTTAAAAATATAATTTTATTTAATATTTTCTCAGTTACATTCAAAACAAATTTTTTTCATTTATTTTTAAGATTTTTGAGTTCTAATTTCTCTCCCTAAGAAACCACATGTGAAGTTATATAAAACATTTCCAGAAAAGTCAAGTGGTGAAAGAAAACATAGATCTCCCATCTTAATGAAAATAAAAATCCTTAAGAAAAAATTAAATTAGAAATAGAGAGGGAGAGAAATAGAGAATGCTTCGATCTGTATTCAGACTTGATCAGTTCCTTCTCTGGGTATGGATAGGATTTTTCATTGTTAAGTCCTTCAGCGTAGTACTAATGAGAATAACAAGGTAATTTATAGCTGGTCATTTCAGAACATTACTATTGCTTTGTATACAGTATTTTTCACTTTGATCATGAAGGACTTTCCAGGTTTTTTTTTCCAGAGAGTTTCCTGCTCAGCCTTTCTCAGAGAACAATAATATTCCATCAGAGAAAGTTGCTTCAAAAATTTTTTACAATAACTATTGCTAATTTTATTTCTTCCATTTATTCTCTCTCTCCTTTCACTCTGTCCCTCCTCAAAAGTATTTTTGCTACTGGCCATTCCCTCCCCCAATGTGCCCTCTTTTTTATAACTCAACTTCCTTTTTCCATTTCCCATTCCCCTCTTGTTTTCCTTCAGGATGAAATACATTTCTATACTCCTATTAAGTATGTATGTTATTTCCTATTTAAGCCAGTTCTCATGACAGTAAGGTTCACTCACTCAACCTCTCCTCCTCCTCTTCCCCTCCATTGTAAAAGCATTTTCTTGCCTCTTTTTATGGCAGATAATTTGAGCCATTCCACTTCTCCCTTTCCTTTTCTCCCAGTACATTCCTCTCTTACTCCTTAATTTCAGCATTAAAAAAAAAGATACTATCCCTTCATATTCAGCTCATACCCAGACCCTCTGTCTATATATACTCTTCTAACTGCCATAATACTGAGAACATTGTAATGAGTTACTAGTGTCATCCTCCCATATAGGAATATAAACAGAAAAACCTTATTAAGTCCCTTATAATATCACTATTATGCTTCTTCAGAGTCCTATATTTGAAAATCAAATTTTCCATTTAGTTCTGATGTTTTCATCATGAATGATTAAAATCTTCTGTTTCATTACATGACCACATTTTCCTCTGAATGATTATACTCAGTTTTGCTGGGTAAGTGGTTCTTGATTACAAAGTAGCTCCATTGCTCTCCAGAATATCATATTCCAAGCTCTCTGGGCTTTTAATGTAGAAGCTTCTAGATCTTGTGTTATCCTGATTGTGGCTCCATTATACTTGAATTGTTTCTTTCTGTGTGCTTGCAATATTTTCTCCTTAACTTGGGAATTCTGAAATGTGGCTAAAATATTCCTGGGAGTTTTTATTTTGGGATCTTTTTCAGGAGGTGATTGGTGGAGTCTTTCAATTTCTATTTTACCTTCTGGTTCTAGAATATCATGACAATTTTCCTTGATAATTTCTTGAAAGGTGATGTCTAGACTCTTTTATTTTGATCATGACTTTCAGGCAGACCAATAATTTAAAAATTATCTCTCCTGGATTTATTTACCGGGTCAGTTGTTTTTCCAATGAGATATTTCATTTTTTCTATTTTTTTAAATTTTGTTTTCTTGCATCTTGATTTCTCATAAAGCCATTGGCTTCTATTTGCTCAGTTCTAGTTTTTAAGGGATTATTTTATTATTTTCCTCAGTGAGCTTTTGTACCTCCTTTCCCACTTGATCAATTTTACTTTTTTTAAATTAAAAGCTTTTTATTTACAAAACATATGAGTGATTTTTCTACATTGACCTTTGCAAAAAACCTTTTTTTCCCAAGCTTTTCCCCTCCTTCCCCCCACCTCCCACCCCTAGATGACAGGTAATCTAATACACGCTAAATATGATAAATTATATGACAAATCCAATATATGTATACATATCTATACAGTTATCTTACTGCACAAGAAACATCAGATCTAGAAAGAGAAGAAAAAAAAACAACCTAAGAAGGAAAACAAAATGCATGGGAATATTCACAGAAAGCGTTAAAATGCTGTGTTGTGGTCCACACTCAGTTCCCACAGGCCTCTCTCTGGATGTATATGACTATCTTCATCGCTGAACAATAGGAACTGGTTGATCAATTTTACTTTTTAAGGCATTCTTTTCCTCATTAGCTTTTTGTATTTTTGTATTTGTATTTTTGTACTATTTTGTATTTGTATTTTGTATTTTTTACACCTTTCTCAATTCTTTCCCTAATTTTTCCTCTATATTTCTTACTTGATTTTGAAAATCCCTTTTGAGCTCTTCTATGTCCTGAACCCAATTCTTATTTTTCTTGGAGGCTTTGGATGTAGGAGCTTTAACTTTGTTATCATCTTTTCAGTGTGTGTTTTGATCCTTTTTGTCACCATAATAACTTTCAATGGTTAGATGACTTCTGCTTATTTTCCTAGCCTATTACCAGTTCAGGTACCTCTTCTAGAGTAGGGTTTGGTTGAACTTGAGGTTCTAAATCAAATACTTATCCAATTTCTATTCAAGATCAGATACAATCTATTACCTCCATCCTCCAGGAATCCACTGCCTAGCACTCTCCAAAAAACAAACCATCCACCAAAGGTGGGAATATGAGTACCGTTTCCCAAGAACTTATGATTGATAGCTTACAGAATTCTTTTTTCTAAGGTTCCTCCAAAATTCTACAAAAGTTTTAGTTTGTCCTCTAAGGAATCCTGATTGATTAACATGACTGAATCTGGTGACATGGTGGCATATGTTTGTCACATTCATTTAACCCATCATTCTTTAAAACATCATTTGTTAATATTTTCTTATTTTATTTGTAATTCACTTAATTTAATTGTAATTGAGTTTCTTTCTTGGCAGTAAATTGCAAAATTCTCAAGAAAAAAAGAACACCAACTCTCCATAACTCACATTTTGAAATGTCTCTCTACAAGTCATGGCCTCAAATTATTTAAGTCTCATTTGGGGAATGATGTGTCTAGTTGAACCATGCATACACAAACCACTTAACTTCAGGAAAAGTTATTCTTGGCCCAACTCACTAATTTGTTTCATATTCTATTCCTTATTTTTAAAAGACAGAATTCATAACCTTTCAGAGAAAAGGTTTTATATTTGTAATATCTGTTTCAGAAAAAGTTTCAGGCATCTAATAATTATTTTTAAACTGGATTTTAGTGGTATTTTATGGGTTTCTTCAATTAATCTGACATACTCTGTAATTTACCATTTCACCATTACTAGACAATATAAATATCCCAGAGTCATATCTCTCTTCATGATTTACAAGGTATAGATCTCCTCTTAGAAGGTTAACAATTAGTTTTTTATCTATTTCTTCACAAATTACTGTGGTGTTTAGGCATGCTGTAGCTGCAATTCACAGACTACAGTTGATTTTATGACTACTTGGTGCATTTTCTAATTCTGTAAGTAATTTCGGCCTGGTTTTGTTTAATAGTATGAGTAAGAGATTTCTAAAAGTGCTTAATCTACTGGAAAACAGTCATTTGTCTGCATAGCTTCTTTCATCTCTAAGGTTTTACAAACAGAAAGTTTATAGAATTATTACTCTGCTTGTGCCTAAGTTATTGCTCTTCCTATGTCAGCAGAAATTCACTGGATGTTCCCAACTAACTGAATAAATTGGCAGCAAAATATTTGATTCATTTTTTCCTGTCACTATCACAAAGGCAGACAGACTCAGAGCTCTTATCACAGTCATAATCATAAGAGCATTTACATAGCATTGTCAAGTTGCATACTTTTTATATGTTATTTCATTAGATCCCCTTGATAATCTGGGGGGGAGGTTGGTACTATGATTATCATGCCCATTTTATAGATGAGGAAACTGAGGCTATAGAAGTCAACTGACTTCCCTAGGATCATACAACTAGTTAAGTATCAAGATAATATTCAAACTTTCTACTTTTGACTCCAAGTTTAGCACTCTATGCAATCTACCACCTAACTGTCTATCACCAAAGTAAAACAAGCTGCTGCCCAATGAGAGGAACTAATTAAATGAATGGTCAGTAGTGGGATCTTCTTATCTTAGAGTCTTATCATAATCTCACTCACATCCAGAAGTGAGAAAATGAGGGGTCAGGAGTATGATAGAAGACTAGGAATCACAGGGTAGAACTACTCTTTTTCATCTTCTGTAAGTCCCAATACTCTCATAGCAATTGGGCTGAATTTTGAATGGAATTAAGGATAACATAATATTTAGGTGAAAAAAAAATTTAAGTTAGCCAATTAGGTAATGGAAGAAAAAGAGTGTGAACTTAAGATAAGAAAATCTGAATTCAAATCCAGTTTAAGACACTAACAATGAGATCCTAGACAATTACTTAAACTCTGTCTACCTTAGTTTGCTTGTCTAAATAACAATACTGCACCTTCCAGAATGGTTGTGAGAATAGAAGGAGATGATATTGGTAAAATGCTTTGTAAATTTTAACAGACTATCTAAATTTGAGATGTTGGTGGTTCTGCTGCTGCTGCTGCCACTCCCATCACTTATTGTTTGCCTCCTTCTAAGGAGAAGAGGTTTATAGAAAGGGGAGAGGAGACTACAAAGGAGAGAAGGGGATGTAAAAGAATAAAAGAGATGGGGAAGAAACAGATCCTTATGTCAAAAATATAAACTATATAACAGAAATACCAAAAGAAAGGATTTGTGGGTTTAGCCTTCCTATTATTTAGGCCCAGTTCTCACATTAATTCATCTTATAAAGCCTGAAAGCTTGACAGGAGAAAATTTCATTTACTACTAGTTAGATTAAAACAAAACAGAAGAAAAAAAACCCACTCATTGGCATTATAGCTGGAAGAGATCATTTTGTCCAATTGTCCCCTTGAGACTCAGAGAGCTAAAATACTTGCTCAAGGTATGACCTTGAGCATACAGTGCTGGCAAAGGTTAACCCAAAGCACAGGTTCTCTGAATCCCTATCCAGTTCTATTTTCATACCACCAATAGGGACAGGAAACTTGATACAATCAATACAGAAAAAAAAATTAAAGACAAAAAAAAAGGATAGTCCCCCCCCCAAAAAAAAACTCCAAACCAAAAAAAAAAAACCCTCCCAACTCCCATATTTGAAAGTGACTGCTAAAAAACTCTATGTCTCAGCTAGTTTGATGGGACTTTTCTATTTTTAAATGAGATATTTGACCACCACCTCTTCAACATCAACTTTTGTGATGATGAACAAAACAGCATTGAAACAGAGGAGTGGTTGTTTCCATCACCCCGCTTAATGCTTCATCCTATTTAGCTCTTCTAATGGCTTATATCAGCAGAAAAGTTAGTTTTGCATGAGCCTCCTAGGTGCAATATTAAAAAGTTCTCTGTGTAAGGTAATTCAGCTGGGAGTATACTTCAGAGACTGATGGCATTATGTAATTATGCTGATGTTTCCTTGTGTTCTCTCTGTTACCTGAATAGCACATTAATACCCTGCCGAGGTAGTTATGTATGAGAGGAGACTGCTCTGTACAAAAATGGATGGTCTATTGCAAACAGTCTCACTGTATTTAGCTAGAGCCTACAGAAGTGAAGACTGATGAGCCCTGATTGAATACTCACACACAAAAGCATATCATGGTGATTGAAGATTAGGAAGAAAAGTAAAAAGTTAAAAAAATAAAAGTGATATGCATTCTATCTGGGGTGATGTCTGCTACCAGAATTCCAATGCTGTATTTAAGTTTTCACATAGGTGTCAGCAAATGAAAAGTCTAAAATAACATGTAATGTGCTCTTGAGGAGGAAATCTGAAGATACACATCTTTTTCCATTCCATATTTTGCAATCTGTCAAAAAATAATCTTTAGTAAGGCCATCGTTCTTTTTTCTTGTTGCTTTACATCTCAGTTTTTCAGCCCTTAGTTGGTAGATTACAGTGCATGTGTCATGGGCTGAGATTTATAGTGCCAATTGTAAAATTCCCATTAAAATATGTATTCCCCTTTTAATGTAACTGCTCTCATTTTACATGCTATTCCTCTTTTATAAGCCAAAATAGATAAGTAAACATTTAGAAAGTCTAATTTTTTTCACATACATAAAAATATGCTGTCTTCATCTCAAATCAGAATTGATTTTCATTTTATGTATTAAAATAAATGTTCTGTTCCCACATATTTAATTTAAATAGAAGCATTATGTTGCTTGGTTTCTCTTCTATAACATCTTGAGTTCATCAGCAAACCCATAGTTGTTTCCATTCTTTTCTTCCTCCCTTAATCCATTCTTTGCATATTTTCATGAATAGAAAGCCAGATACCATAGTAATACACATTTCTTTTTTTACCCTCTAACTCTCTATGGTTTCTGATGTTTCCAAACTAATCCATTCCAACAGGAATCTATTAACCATCTATATGTACAAAACACTGGAGATAAAATAAAGACATAAAAAAAAACTCTCTGAGGAGATACAGAGTGGTAATAGGATATTAGTACATGGTAGTAATAGGATATTAGACTTGCAGTCAAGAAGACTTAGATTCAAATAAAATAGTAGATCTGAGGTGACCATGAGTAAGTGACTTAAAGTCTCTGTGAGTCAATATTCAAATGGAAAAAATGAAAAGGTTGAGTTTGATGGCCTTTGAGGTCTTTTCCAGCTGTAAATCTATGTTATAATATGATCTATGATAGGAGTTCAAAATATAGGAATAAAGCATAGATAATATGCAATATACATATATATTTACACATACAACAGGCAATATATATATATATATATATATATTTACATTATTTATATTCTATATATGTAAAGCGTGTGTGTATAAAATATCCCAATTGAAGAAAGTGGGACTTTCTGCTGCTATATTCCTTATGAACTACACTCTTTTCCTAAGTATAGGGCACTGGGAATAATTCCACACATCTTTAAATTATGTGGAATATCTCAGCTGCCCATCCTACACTATTGGCTGTACTACCCAGATGCCAACTGATGAGACAGGTGCCTTGTTCCAATTGACCTTTGCTGAGCTCAAGCTGGGTCGACATCAACTCTCCAAGAACAGCTTCCATCACTCATTTATTCATTCATTCATTCATTCATGCATTCATGAGTTTTTCATTTCAAATCTCTCCTTTGTGAGCCAAGTTGGAAAATTCTCATTTTCACACATCACCTATTTTGATGGATTCTACTGAGTTATTTTCTATTTTCATGATTGACCAGGAGCCATTTATACATTTTTTCAATCACCATCTACTTTGCAGACATAGGCCTTAGACCGTGATTGCCTATAAGCTTTATATATTACAGGTGGCTTCTTTGACCAACTCATTCCCCAGTAATCCCAGTTTTCTTTCTATGGGGAATGAAATTGAACATGATGAATCTTCATCATTTCTGAGTCTTTCTTCTGTTATCTATGCATGTTTTCCCTTTAACCCAGAAATCAACAATCATTGAAAAATGTGTTGTCAAGTTTTGGGCATGCTGGAATGGGAAGGAGAGGATAGAATAAAAGTAGCACGTGAGTTCCCCTAGGGAAAGGGGGAGATCAACAGTAGATCTTGAAACTGGAAGGAAGCTGTGGCTGCAGTGATTGACAAACTTGCCATGACTTGTTGATAATTTCTTTGCAACTTATATATCAAAACATCTTTAGGATATTCTTCTGGAAAAAAAATTACACGTTGAAATCTATTTTGCCTGTTGGTTCAATGAACATAAGTATGCAAAATGTATTTGATTTGAAACAGGATGCATTTGAGCCCATGACCCATTTGTGTATGTGTAACTTTAAATCCATTATAACTCTTTTTAATTTTACTTTTTTCATTAGTGTTAATTTTATCTTCCATACATGTCTAAATGTCCTTTATGTTATCCATTCTCTTGTCAACTGCAAGAGAAAGAAGTTAAACTTTTACGTTCCTGAAAATATGTTAACGGCAATATCTGTTGTCAGTTTGGATAACAGTAAGTTTATGATGCATTGTAAAAAAAAATCACATTTTCAAAATTGACATTTTAGAAGAAAACTTCATATTTATCCAGGTTCTGCTCAACTGTGGTAAGCAAGAGTCTTAGTTAATGTGACAATGACTCAAATATGTCAAAGGCCCATACCTGTGGGTAATTAAGTGGCACAGTGAATGGCCAATGTAGGGGGCCTGAAGTAAGGAAGAGCCAGCATCAAACTCACTAGCTGTGGGATCTTGGGCAAGGCATTCATCTTTTGTAATAGGGGACAGTAATAGCACTTACCTCACTGGGTTGTTGCCAGGATCAAATGAGATATTTTTAAAATACTTAGCACAATCTAGCACATAATATGTACTTAATAAATGCATTTTTTTCCTTTCTTCAAGCTCTACTTGGTCTTTAAATATGTGCTTGAGCACCCACCTTTGTTAAATAAAAATCTGATTCGTTATCTTTAATAAATATATTTTTAATACTTTCCATGTACTGGAACCTGAGGTTATAAATAGGGGTAAGGCACAGTCTCTACCTTTAAAGAATTTACCATCTAGTTGGAGAAACAAGTTTTGTTATTGGACCATTTCAGTCATGTCTTATTCTTCATGACCCCTTTTTGAATTTTCTTGCAAGGGTACTGGATTGGTTTGCCATTTCCTTCTTTAGTCTATGTTATGAATAAGAAAACTGAGCTAAACAAGGTTAAGTGACTTCCCAGGGTCACACAACTAGTAAGTATCTGTGGCCAAATTTGAACTCTTCAAGATGAGTCTTTCTGATTCCAAACTCAGTGCTCCATACATAAGACACCTAATCAAAAAAGACAGGACATAAACAGTGGTACACAAGGTAGCTAAGTGAGTATAATATAGAGATAAAAGAACTAAGTTTGAGGTTAGAAGATCTAAGTTTGAATCCTGTTTCAGCTACTCCAACCAGGCCCTTTCACCTCTTTGTGTCTCAACTTCCCCATCTGCAAAAAGAGGGAATTGGACTAACTCATCTCTCTTCTTAAAATTTTGCAATCTTATGAGTGACATAGAAAATGAGAGTTTTCTCCAATCAATAAATGGTCAAAGGATATGAACAGACAATTTTCAGAGGATGAAATTAAAACTATTTATAGTCATATGAAAAGGTGCTCCAAATCACTATTGATCAGAGAAATGCAAATCAAGACAACTCTGAAGTACCACTTCACACCTGTCAGATTGGCTAAAATGACAGGAAAAGTTAATGATGAATGTTGGAGGGGTTGTGGGAGGGCTGGGACACTGATGCATTGTTGGTGGAGCTGTGAATGCATACAGCCATTCTGGAGAACAATTTGGAGCTACGCTCAAAAAGTTATAAAACTGTGCATACCCTTTGACCCAGCAGCATTTCTATTGGGCTTATATCCCAAAGAAATCATAAAGGAAGGAAAGGGCCCCACATGTGCAAGAATGTTTGTGGCAGCCCTTTTGTAGTGGCTAGAAACTGGAAATTGAATAGATGCCCTTCAATTGGAGAATGGCTGAATAAATTATGGTATATGAATATTATGGAATATTATTGTTCTGTAAGAAATGACCAGCAAGATGATTTCAGAGAGGCTTGGAGAGACTTACATGAACTGATGCTGAGTGAAATGAGCAGAACCAGGAGATCATTATACACGGAAACAACAGTACTATATGACGATCAATTCTGATGGACATGGCTCTCTTCAACAATGAAATCTTTCAAACCACCTCTAATTGTTCCCTGAAGAAAGCCATATACACCCAGAGAGAGGGATGTGAAATGTGGACCACAACATAACATTCTCATACTCCTTGATTGATGTTTGCTTACATTGTGTTTCCTTTATCTGATATATTTTTTGTGTAGATAAGATTTTTCTTGCACAACAATGATAAGTTTGGAAATATGTATACATATATTCGATTTGCCAATATTTTAACATAATTAACATGTAGTGGATATCCTGCGATCTAGGGGAGGGGTGGGGAGTTGGGGGGAAAAATTTGTAACAGAAAGCTATGTAAGGGTTATTGTTGAAGAATTACCCACACACGTTATGCAAATAAAATAAAAAAAAAGAAAATGAGAGTTACAAAATTCAGAATCTGTCACCAAATATCTCCCCAGTGAGACTTATGGAATCCTTCAGTCAACTTAATCTTAATTTTTTCTCTTGAGAATAATGTTTAGTGAATTACTCTACAATTACAAAGTATTTAGCTGGTTTCTCAGCAACCTCATGCTTTCTAGCTTCTTCTTTGCTTGTTCAGAATCTTAGAAACAACATCCCAAGAGTTCCAAGACTGGCCATTAGTCAGAGATAAAGCCACATGAATTTAGTAGAGGTGGAGACAATATTCATAATATATCATGAGTATGCATTAAGATGGAAGGCCTAGCATGCAGTTCTAATGTTAGTAGGACAACAGAAGCTTTGTGAATGCAGACAAAGGAAAATCAGTTCATCCAAGACTTGAGTTATTCATACTAATGTCAGTGAATTTCAAGGAAACTGCTTATTGAATGTTGGGGAAAGTTTCCATGCCTGATAATTTAGAGCTGTTAATCTTCTGCCACATTTCTGCTGGGTCCATTAGACCATTTCAGGTCTTGTCTGCTTTTATTACTTGTTATATTTCTAGTAAAGTTAAAGCTTTTAACATTGCTTGGTTGCCTATGAAGTTGATGAATTCCTTTGCTACTGATGGTGTCTCCTGCTGATCCTCTAATGGGTGCCTTGAAATATAATCAACTGTGTTATTTTCTTTCCTTGGCCCATATACAATTTTATAATAATAACCATGTAGATATTGTAAACCCCATCATTCAGCTCACACTGTTGTCTTGAACTGTGAACTACCAAATATTGTCAGGAATGTTCGATGATCTGTTACTAGAGCAAATGGAGACCTGTAAATGAACACAATTGTGTCTGAAAACTAAAATGACTTCTAAGTCTCTTCATCACTCCCAGGGGAAGTGTTTGGCCTCTGCTAAAACTAGTCTTACATGCAAGAAATCAAACACATTTTCATTTCAGTTTACTTAAAACATGTATTTTTATAGGATCATGAAATTTTCAGTTTGGTCTAAATCTTCTTTACTTTTTTCTATGTCATAAAGTTGGATATGTCTTCATAATACAAATACATTTATTAATAATAATTATATAAAGATATATAACATATAATAATGATAATAGTTAATATGGCACTTTATAGACTGAAAAGCACTTTATATGTTTTTTTTCTCTTTTGATTATCACAACAACCCTATAAGACAGTTGGCCATTATCTCTATTTTACAGATGAGGAAACTGAAGTAGCCAATAGTTAAGTGATTTGCCCATGGATACAGCTAGTGCCTGTGAAATGCCTGTGGCTGAATCTGAACTTGGGTCTTCCTGACCACAAAGCACTACTCCATGCACTACTCTACCAATTGCTTCTATTTTCTTACCACCTTATAGTGAAATGAAAAATTAATTTAAAATGCTGACATTATAATTCTTCTCAGTCTGCTTGGTAGCAAGAACTCCACTCAAGTATCTTTTACTGAACTTCTTCAGGAAATGAGATAAGTTTGAAGCCTTTGTGACTCACTTTCCTTACATGTAAAGGGGAGATAATAGTAATTCCCTACATCATAGGGTATTACAAGGATTAATCTTTGTTCCAAAGGAACTTTGAAGATGCAAAGTAGAGTACCATGGCTGATCATCACCATGTCAAATTCATATATTTTATGTCAGGTCTCAAATTAAGAAGATATTGTGATTTGTTTTCTATATTTTTCAATTAGCATCATATACATTGTTTTAAAATTCTGATGTTAACAAAAATAGCAAAAAAGCAAAACATGCAATATCAGTTACTTTGTATACTTCAAGATTACTTTGTATAATTCAAGATTACAAGTTATTATGTATGCTAGCATGAACTGATAATAATAGAATGTAGCTATATAAATTTTGTTTACTCTTCTATCACCTGGTTTGCTATGCTTTGGTGCATCTGTAAAGTATCTACTATAGTTAAATGTTTCAATTTTATTCTTCCTTTGGTTTGAGAAGGAGAAGGTACAAAACTAATTGGCATCATAGCTAGTTTGGTTGGTTTTAGTTATCTGTTTTTCATTGTAATAGAGTGGGTTTTTTTTCGGGGGGTGGAGAAGTGGCAGTGTTATAAAACCTAAAACAGACATTGAACATAAATGTTCTAGTTTTATGCTGTTGTTCTTTTAAATAAAATTTTAAAAGGTTCACAGTTCCAAAAATGATTTGTACATGGGCACAAATGTTTCCATGTGTGGTAACAATTTGTTTTGCATCAACTTCTTTTATCATATATACTTATTATTGAATAGTAGTCATGTTCTTCTGATTTCAGTGTTTAGTTCTCCAGAATTTTCCACCTATTTAGATGTATAGGTTATTTTTTTTAAAGTTGAACAAAGGTCTTTGCTCACAATGAATCCTTGGCTGCTACTTAGACTGTGAACGTCATAATTTGAAGGACTCTATCCCCAGACTTAATCATTTGGATATAAACTCTATCATAAAATAAAATGAAAGTTTTTGTTCGTAGTTTTTGAACAATTTGTTGAGATAAAAGGGTTTATATATAGAATTGTTCTATTTGTGTCCTATATCAGCAAACTAATAGCTTAATGTTCCAAGATAAAACAAATGGTGGGCCAGGGGGACAAACTCTTTGCTTCCATCAAATGTCTGACAACTGTTTCCAATGCTATACTTCTTTTGGTATCCAGTTCCATCAACTAATTATTGGTGTCTCAAATTTCAAATTGATGGACTGACAAAGTATTTATTAAGTACCTACTATATGCCATGCACTGTGCTATATACTGGGGATACAAATGAAAAGAATGTAGTCCTTTCCCTCATGGAGCTTATATTCTAACAAGGTATGATAATACATAAAGGGGGGCTGGCAGGGGGTAAAGGAGAGAAGGAAAAAGAATGAAAAATATATTAACACAGTACTAGATCTGTCAACATCTTGGTTTTATCTGTTTTTCGGGTTTTTTTTTTTACTACTTTTCACTTTTTCATGTTCTATATTTTAGTTTTTGTTCATATAATGTTAATAATTTCACAATGGCTAAGTATGCTATGGTATATATTCAACAAATATTTGTTAAGCATTAATGGTACATGCTAAATTATACCATGTTATAGTTTAGGGAGGGCCAGAAAATAAGGTGGAGGGCTAAATCCAGGAAAGATAAGACACTTCTCAGCTATCAGAACCCAAAAATGTTCCAGACCCTAGAGTTGAAAGATCTGATGGAGCTAATAATACGTAACTTCAAATTTTACACTGAAGTGCCTAATTTGTAAGTATTTCAGTGATAGTGTCTAATTATGCCTTTCTGGTAAACTTTTGAACAGAATGACCATCCTCTATAATTCTACAATGTATTTTCATCTGCACCTCTCAGAATTCTTGCTTTCCTTCACTCAGCCATCACCTCTTAAGTAAAGCTATTTCTATTTCACCCCAAATTTTTCCTTCCTCAAATTGCTTTGTATTTATTTACCCTGCAAAACTATTGTATCACCCTTGAGGAAAGGGAGTATTTTCCAATGCATTATTGTATCTCTAGCACCTAGGACAGTGCCTTGAATGTAATGAGCTTAATAAATGTTGGTTAACTTGAACTGAACTGAATCAGAGCTTTCCAGCCATTTGATAAAGGCAATAAAATAAATTTCCTCTAGGTCTTTTGAAGGCTGGTGAGTTTTTGTCTGTCGAGAAGCAAGAAAGTTTTGGAATAGATGTGTTTCAATCCCAGGAATCTGGAAACAAGTGACCTTTTATGATATAGTTCTCCTCATTCATTCCACACATTTAACATATAGATGGGGAAATGGGCAGATATTTTCTCAGTTGTCATGCTGATTTCCAGAAGGAAAAGTCACTAATATACTTAGGTTTTATGCCTATTCAGTTAGAAGCTTCATCTCCTTTACCCTATCTTCAGATAATTTTAATACCTTTTTATCCGATAGATCAGTGGTCATATTCATCTCAGTTTCTAATTATAAAATAATAGAATTTCAGAGCTAGAAGGTGCCTTTGAGATCATCCAGTTCAACTCATTCATTTTACAGATGAGAAAAATGAGATTTGAAGGGGCTTGCCCAAGAATACATAGCTAATTATCAATAGTGGCAGGGCTAGAACTCCTTGTCAAGTGCCTCTTCCAGAATTAAATGTTGTCTATGCTATGTATGTGAAATTTTTAAATACCATTTTTATTTTTACCAGTCTATAGTCCCAGAAAGTGAACAAAATAAGAATGTCCTCAACTCCATTGTTGCTCCATTTAATTTATATTCAACTCTTCCTGCCCAAAATTTATTAGCTAAAAGACACATACAAGCTGCTTTGAAAGCCTGGAAGCATTGTTGTTTTCTTCTAAGTTTCACTAAAGATTAGAATTTCATCACTAGAGTTAAGAGCTTTGGGAACATGTTGAATTACTTTTCTGATTATATCTTCAAAATTTTTCAACAGCTGAGTTTATTTTAAACATTAATCTTCTGGGCTGTCTCAAGAAAATACCAAAATAAAATGTTTTTCAAATAACAAGATCTTGTAACGGGTTCTCAGGGTCACCTTTGTTTAAATCTGGCTGAGAAAAGACAGATGAACCACTGAGCAATTGAACTCTATCTGTTACAATTGCCCAGATAATATATGTGTCTCCTGCTTTGTATCCCTTGATCTGAGTAATTCATACCAATGCAAATTCTGACCTACCTGTATTATTCCGTTGAAAAAAGGGAAAGTATGAAAGATATATTAGCATATAGTGGTAGATCAGTCAATGTCTGGATTTTATCTCTGTTTTTCTATTATTTTAAGTAGCATTCCTTACTTTTTTCAGGTTTCATATTTTCTTTTTTTCGTTCAATGCTAATAATTTCCCAATAGCTAAGTCAAGCAATTCAAGAAACATTTATTAAGTGTTAAATGGTACATGCTGAATTACACGGTTCTATCCCAGAGGCAGAAAACCAACTCTTTTAAATTACAAATGAGTATACAACTTTCAAAGACCCCAGAAATACATAGAGTATTCTATTTTTTAATCTGGGGAATGTAAGGTTTACTCGATAGTTATAAATTGCATAAACAGTATAAATCACATAAATAAGCTATGAGGTATGTTTATGAAATGGATACATATAATGGAAATAAATACAATAGAAATATATGTTGGCTGGGAATGGGGCAGGGAGGATTCAGTAATGTAAACTGAATCTGTGTAATCTGACCTACCCAAACCTATTTAATAAACTACATTGTGATGGGTTTTTTACCAGCTTTACAAATGTCCTTTGTTCTGAGAATCAGGGTTGAAAATAATTCCTGTTTATGACTTATAAACATTTATTAAATGCCTACTATGTGCCAGGTGCTATTTTAAACTCTAGCAATAAAAAAGAAGCAAAAGACAGTTTATATCCTTGGGGAGCTCACAATCTAATCCAGAGTGGTAAGAATCTGGTTCTTTTAGCACTTAATCAGTAACCATTCCGTTCTTGACCATCAGAATTTTTAACAACTCTATTTACCTATCTTTATTGGGAGACACAGTTTTTCTAAGTATAAAATATTGCCACTCTTAATCAGGAACAGCAAGACTGATTCCTTTTTTTTAAGCTTTTATTTGCAAAAGATATGCATGAGTAATTTTTCTTTTTTTCTTTGCTTTTTGCTGAGGCAATTGAGGTTAAGTGACTTGCCTAGGGTCACACAGCTAGGGAATGTTAAGTGTCTGAGACCAGATTTGAACTGAGGTCTTCCTGACTTCAGGGCTGGTACTCTATCCACTGCGCCACCTAGCTGCCCCACATGAGTAATTTTTCAACATTGACCGTTGCAAAGCATTCTGTTCCAAATTTTTCCTTCTTTCCTCCCATCCCCTTCCCTAGATGGCAGGTAGTCCAATACATGTTAACTATGTTAAAATATATGGCAAATCCTATATATGCATACATATTTATACAGTTATCTTGCTGTACAAGAAAAATCAGATCTACAAGAAAAGAAAAAATAAACAACCTGAGAGGGAAAACAAAATGCAACCAAACATCAACAGAAAGCATGGAAATGCTATGTTGTGGTCCATGCTCAGATCCCACAGGCCTCTCTCTGGGTATATAAGGCTTTCTTCATCACTGAACAACTGGAACTAGTTTCAAATATCTCCTTGTTGAAGAGAGCCATATCCATCAGAATTGATCATCGTATAGTCTTCTTGTTGCTGTGTAGAATGATCTCCTGGTTCTGCTCATTTCACTTAGCATCAGTTCATTCAAGTCTCTCCAGGCCTCTCTGAAATCATACTGCTGGTCTTTCTTTACAGAACAATAATATTCCATGACATTCAGATGCCATAATTTATTCAGCCACTCTCCAATTGATGGGCATTCATTCACTTTCCAGTTTCTAGCCACTACAAAAAGGGCTGCCACAAACATTTTTGCACATGTGAGTCCCTTTCTTTCCTTTAAGATCTCTTTGGGATATAGGCCCAGTAGAAACACTGCTGGGTCAAAGGGAATGCACAATTTGATAATGTTTTGAGCATAGCTCCAAATTGGTCTTGAGAATGGTTGGATCTGTTCACAGTTCCACTAACAATGTTATCAGTGTCCCAGTTTTCACCATATCCCCTCCAACATTTGTCATTATCTTTTCCTGTCATCTTAGTCAATCTGACAGGTGTGTAGTGGTATCTCAGAGTTGTCTTAATCTGCATTTCTCTGATCAATAGTAATTTGGAGCGCCTTTTCATATGATTAGAAATTATTTTAATTTCATCATGTGAAAATTGTCTGTTCATATCTTTTAAACATTTATCAATTGGAGAGTGGTTTGAATGCTTATAAATTTGAGTGAATTCTCTATATATTTTAGAAATGAGACCTTTATCAGAACCTTTAAATGCAAAAAAATGATTTTCCAATTTATTGCTTTCCTCCTAATCTTGTCTGCATTAGTTTTGTTTGTACAAAACCTTTTTAACTTAATATCATCAAAATTATCCATCTGTTGTTCAAATAAGAGTTCCAGTTCTTCTTTGGACATAAATTCCTTCCATTTCTGCAGGTCTGAGAGGTAAACTATCCTATGTTCCTCTAATTTGCTTATAATATCTCTCTTTATGTCTAAATCATGAACCCATTTAGATCGCATCTTGGTATGTGATGTTAGGTGTGGGTCAAGCCCTAATTTCTTCCATACTAGTTTCTAATTTTCCAAGCAGTTTTTGTCAAATAGTGAGTTCTAATCCCAAAGCTGGGATTGCTATAGTTATTGTCCATTTTGTTCTGTAATCCTATCCTATTCCACTGATCAACTACTCTATTTCTGTCAGTACCAAATGGTTTTGATGACCACTGCTTTATAATATAATTTTAGATCTGGCACAGTGAGGCCACCTTCATCAGCATTTTTTTTCACTAATTCCCTTGAAATTCTTGACCTTTTGTTCTTCCAGATGAACTTTGCTACTATTTTTTCTAGATCTATAAAATAATTTCTTGGGAGTTTGATTAGTATTGCACTAAATAAATAGATTAATTTAGGTAGTATTGCCATTTTATTATATTCGCTTAGCCTACCCATGAGCACTTGATATTTTTCCAACTGATTAGGTCTGACTTTATTTATGTGGAAAGTGTTTTGTAGTTTAGTTTGTATAGTTCCTGACTTTCCTTTGGCAGACAGATTCCCAAATATTTTATATTATCGACAGTTATTTTGAATGGATTTTTTTTGTACCTTTTGCTGCTGAACTTTGTTGGTAATATATAAAAATGCTAATGATTTATGTGGATTTATTTTGCATCCTGCAACTTTGCTAAAGTTGTGAATTGTTTTTAGTAGTTTTTTAGTTGAGTCTCTTGGGTTCTCTAAGTTTAACATCATATCATCTGCAAAGAGTGATAATTTGGTTTCCTCATTACCTACTCTAATTCCTTTAATCTCTTTTTTTTCTCTCTTACTGCCAAGGCTAACATTTCTTTATTTTACTTTACTTTATTTTATTTTGCTGAGGAAGTTGGGGTTAAGTGACTTGCCCAAAGTCACAGCTAGGAAGTGTTTGTAAGTCTCTGAGACCAGATTTGAACTCAGGTCCTCCTGACTTCAGGGATGGTGCAAAGCTAACATTTCTAATACAGCATTGAATAGTAATGGTGACAGTGGATAGCCTTGTTTCACTCATGATCTTATTGGGAATGGTTCTAGTTTGTCCCCATTACATATGATGCTTGCTGATGATTTTAAATAGATGCTACTGATCATTTTAAGGAAAAGTCCATTTATTCCTATACTCTCTAGTGTTTTTAATAGGAATGGGTGCTGGATTTTATCAAATGCTTTTTCTGCATCTATTAAGATAATCATGTGATTTTTGTTAGTTTTGTTATTAATATAGTTGATTATGCTGATAGTTTTCCTAATATCGAACCAGCTCTACATTCCTGATATAAATCCTCCTTGGTCATAGTGTATTATCCTGGGGATGACTTTCTGTAATCTCATTGCTAATATTTTATTTGAGATTTTTGCATCAATATTCATTAGGGAAATTGGTGTATAGTTTTCTTTCTCTGTTTTCACCCTACCTGGTTTAGCTATCAGCACCATATCAGTCTCATAGAAGGAATTTGGCAGAACACCTTCTTTCCCTATTTTTAAAATAGTTTATATAGTATTGGAATTAATTGTTCTTTGAATGTTTGGTAGAATTCACATGTAAATGCATCTGGCCCTGGAGATTTTTTCTTAGGGAATTGATTAATATCTTGTTCTAATTCTTTTCTAAAATGGGGCTATTTAAATCATTTATTTCCTCTTCTGTTAAGGCAATCTATATTTTTGTAGATAGTCCTCCATTTCATTTAGATTATCAAATTTATTAGCATAAAGTTGGGCAAAGTAACTCCTAATTATTGCTCTAATATTCTCTTCATAGGTGGAAAGTTCTAACAATTTGATTTTCTTCTTTCCTTTTTCTAATTAAATTAACTAAAGCCTTATCTATTTTGTTGTTTTTTCCCATAAAACCAACTCTTAGTTTTATTTATTAATTCAATAGTTTTCTTATTTTCAATTTTATTAATCTCCCCTTTTATTTTCAGAATTTCCAATTTGGTATTTAATTGAGGGTTTTTAAGTTGTTCTTTTTCTAGCTTTTTTAATTGTAAGCCCAATTCATTGATCTTCTCTTTCTGTATTTTATGCAAGTAAGCATCTAGAGATATGAAATTACCTTTTATAACCACTTTGGCCATATCCCACAAATTTTGGTATGTTGTCTCATTATTCTCATTCTCCTGGATGAAATGATTGATTCTGTCTCTGATTTGCTGTTTCACCCATTCATTCTTTAGGATTAGATTATTTAATTTCTAATTAACTTTTGCTCTATTTTTTACTGCCTTACATTGTATGCGATTTTTATTGCATCATGATCTAAAAAATGCATTTATATTTCTGCCTTTCTGCATTTGATTTGGAGATTTTTATGCCCTAACACATGGTCAATTTTTGTATAAATTCCATGAACTGCAGAGATAAAAAGTAAACTCCCTTCTGTTTCCATTCAATTTTCTCCAAAGATCTATCGTACCTAACCAAAGAGGCTCACAGATGTTTCCTACATGCTTAGAAACTGCCATGCTCTGAGTCCCAGCTTGCAATCAGGATAGAGTAACCTAAGAGGCTCACAGAAGTTTCCTACATGCTTAGAAACTGCTATGCTCTGAGTCCCAGCCCTGCTTCCTACCCTGTCTCCCCATGCTGCTGTCTAGGCTTGACAGATTGTCCCCCTGCCTGATTGAAACAGACTTGTTCTGTTGTTCTTCCAAGGTAACTTCTTCTGGGAATGTGTTGTACTCCATATATTTGGGGGTGCTTTGACTCCAAAAACCAATTTAGAGACTTAATCGGTTTGAGAGAAAGGTCAAAGGAGATCACAGAGAGTCATGTCTGCTCTCCACCATCTTGGCTCTATCAAGATTAATTCCTAAGAGAAGAGAAGAACATAATGAGGAGAAAGGGACAATGTTCCAGGTATAGAGATGAAAGTATAAATGCAGTCTCAAATCAATTCAGCTAATTTCAACAAATACTTGTTGAATATCTACTCCTTGTGAAGTACTACATTTGTAAGAAATTAAAATAAAAGAAGTAAGACAAAAATAATACAAGGATCCAACTTAAGTGGTTAACTATTGGCTCAAAATCGTTGAAATGCTAGCTGTATGACCCTGATTAAGTCAGAACCCTGTATGAAAATCACAATTTTCTTAACCATAATATGGGAATAATGAAAGTTTCCCTACATCATTGGACTTTTCTAACAAAAATTATTCTTAAGACTTCAGGAATTTTTGAAATATGAGATATTATTATTATTATTTAATCTAAGAGATTTCATACTCATAGAACTGGAAAGGACCTTAGAATGCATCTAATCTGCATGTAAACATCATTGCATTAAATCTTCCTTGTCTCTTGAGAATTATGATTTTGCACAAATCCAGCATTCTATTAGTCTAGTTATCTGTGGCATTTCATTAAATGAGTAATATGATAGTTCTTCTCCATGATTCCCAATTTACTAATTCAAATAAATTTAATTCAATAAGCATTTAAATGCCTACTATGTACTAAGCACCAAGGCTATGAATGTTAAAAACAAAATAATTCTATGGGGAAAAGGGAAGGGAATGGTCCAAATCATTAAGACTCAGAGAAATGCAGATTAAAGAAACTCATAGTTTCTACTTCTTACTCATCAATTTAGCAAAGAAAATACAAAAAAGAAAATAAATGATCAATGCTGGAGGAGCTGAGGGAAAAGTGAGTAAAATGATATACTGTTAGTATATCTATGAATTAAAAGCAATTCAGGAAAGCAATTTGAAACTCTGCTCTAAAAATCAGATAGTACACATGCTTTGACACAACCATATTCCTAAAGAGATAAAGGAAAAAAAAGGGATACACACATATCCTTTAGACATACATGTTTATACATATACATATATTTTCATACTCACATATTATATCTTTATATAATAGCCCTTTTTGTAGTGGCAAAGAACTGGAGAACAAAAGGGTATCTATCAATCAGTGAAGAGATAAATAATTATATATGATTATAGTGGAATACTAATGTGCTGTAAGAAATAACAAAAAGTAGAGTTTTAGAGAAAACTGGAAAGATTTGCACAAACTGAGGAGAAGCAAAATAAACAGAACTAGGAGAAA
Organism: Myrmecobius fasciatus; assembly: GCA_023553655.1. Classification (NCBI taxonomy): domain Eukaryota; kingdom Metazoa; phylum Chordata; class Mammalia; order Dasyuromorphia; family Myrmecobiidae; genus Myrmecobius; species Myrmecobius fasciatus. Next base: position 607,095 of record JAJPUD010000203.1, on the reverse strand, counting down.
AAGGTATAGAAATACACATTTAAAAGAAAACTTTGAAATTCTTAAAAACTTCTGCCAATTCAATGACCAATTGTAGTATCAGATGATCATTGAAGAAGCATGCTACTTAACTCCTGATAGAAAGGTCATTGATGATGTGATTCAAACCAGTTCCTATTGTTCAATGATGAAGATAGTCATATACATCCAGAGAGAGGCCTGTGGGAACTGAGTGTGGACCACAACATAGCATTTTAATGCTTTCTGTGAATATTTCCATGCATTTTGTTTTACTTCTTAGGTTTTTTTTTCTTCTCTCTTTCTAGATCTGATGTTTCTTGTGCAATAAGATAACTGTATAGATCTGTATACATATATTGGATTTGTCATATAATTTATCATATTTAGCATGTATTAGATTACCTGTCATCTAGGGGTGGAGGGTGGGGGGAAGGAGGGGAAAAGCTTGGGAAAAAAAAGTTTTTTGCAAAGGTCAATGTAGAAAAATCACTCATGTGTTTTGTAAATAAAAAGCTTTTAATTAAAAAAAAAGAAAAGTCATTGATGCCAGATGCATTAAGATTATAAATATTATATATATACACATATATACATGTACATACATATGTATATATGCATATTTAGACTAGTTAGTATGAGAGTCAAGTTTTTTGATTGTGTATTTGTTACTAGAGTTTGATTTTTCTTTTCCTTTAATTGCAGAAGGAAAAATAGAAAGAAATTGTTGTTGTTCTTCAATTAAAAATATAAGGGACATTATTTTCCTTCAGTCAGGATTCTGAAAAAGAGTTAAGGATGAAGTAAATTCCAGGTAAGGGGTGAGAATATTCCAGGTTGGATTTTAGGTTATGTAAAATGGAGAGAAAGATGAAAAAAATGAAGATTATGATTAGAGAGGAACCTTTCTAAAGTTAAGCTTTAAAAAGTGGAATAATTTTGAATGATTGTGAATTTGACCATGTATGTAGTTATGGTAGAGTGGAAGTTTAAGGTATGGGATTTGAGAATGATGATGAAACTAATAGCCAAATCTTTCTCAAGTGACATCAATATGAACAGTGAAGTTTTCAAATCTTTGCGGTAGAGTTGAGCAGAAAAAAAGCCAAGAATCAAATAATGAACTCTGAAAAGAAAGAAAATGACCTGAAGGACGGTAGACAGCAACAATGATGTGCACTGAGTGACACTAATTGTTGAGCTTTATAGGAAGAGAGGTTACTGGAATCAATTGGAGGGATTAGCAATGTCAGTGGTGAACAAAGAGGTTTTTGTTTTTCTTATGAAATGGGAAGTATAATAAAGGTAGATAGATGATCAAAGAAAGAGATGGGAGGATTGGATCTTTTTTTTTCTTCTCATCAGTGCTTTATTTTCCCAATTATATGTAAAGGTAGTTTTCAACATTCACTTTTTTTAATTAAAGCTTTTTATTTGCAAAACATATGCATAGGTAATTTTTCAACATTAACCCTTGCAAAGCTTTCTGTTACAAATTTTTCCCTTTTACCCTCCACCCCCTCCCCTAGATGGCAGGAAGTCTAATACATATTAATTATATTAAAATATTTGACGGATCGAATATATGTATATATATTTATACAGTTATCTTGCTATACAGGAAAAAAAACCTGAGAAGGAAAACATAATGTAAGAAAACATCAATAGAGAGTGTGAAAATGCTACAACATTCACTTTTGTAAGATTTTGAGTTCCAATTTTTTTCTCCCTCCTTCCCCAAGATAGCAAACAATCTGATATACATTATACATGTACAATCATTTTAAACATATCTCCAAATTTGTCATTTGTTAAAGAAAATCAGGACAAAGGGGGGAAAACTATGAGAAAGAAAAAGCAAACAAAAATCAAATAAAAATAGTATGTTTTGATCTATATTCAGTGTCCATTATTTCCCCCCTGGATGTGGATAGCATTTTTCATCCCTAGAGAAGATTATTAGTCTTTTGCTTAATATTTTTATTTTTACTCAGTTACATGTAAAACAATGTTTTACTTTTGTTTTTAAAACTTTGAGTTCAATATTCAGTCTCTTCCTTCCCCTGCCCCATTGAGAAGGCACTTTGTGAAGTTATGTAACACATTTCCATAAGTCATATTGCAAAAGAAAACTTATATTTCCCCCTCTTCAAAAAAAATCCTCAAGAAAAATAAAGTTAAAAAATTATGGTTCAATCTTTATTCAGATTTAATCAGTTCTTTCTCTGAGTATAGATAGCATTTTTCATAATTAAGTTCTTCAAGTAGTCTTGAATCATTGTGTTGCTGAAAATAGCAAAATCATTTCACAACATTGCTATTACTTTGTACACAGTAACTTTCACTTTTCTTGAGTTCATGGAGGATTTTCCAGGTTTTTTTGAGAGCATCTTACTTATCATTTCTCATAGAGCAATAATATTTCATCATAATCACATACCACAATTTATTTAGCCATTCCCCAATTGATGAGCTTCCCCTCAATTTCCAATTCTTTGCCCTGATAAAATAGCTGCTATAAATATTTTATGTGTATATAAGTCCTTTTCATTTTTTTAAAATGTCTTTTGGGATTCATGCCTAGTAGTAGTATTGTTAGATCAAAAGATATGCAGTATTTTATAGCCCTTTGGGCATATTGCTCCTAAAATTTGACTCAATTCTTTGTTCATTTTAGAAATGAGATCTTTAAGAAATGAAACCATTAAGATTTTTTAAAGGAATTATTTACTTACTTTTATTAATAGCTTTTTATTTTCAAAATATATGCAAAACTAGTTTTCAAAATTCACCCTTGAAAAACCTTATGTTCCAAATTTTTCTCCCTCCCTTTCCCCAGCCCTTACCCTAGACAGCAAGTAATATAGATTAAACATGTGCAATTCTGAAGAACAAAAATCTTAAGAAATAAATAACTGGGATAGATACATTCTTCTGTCTCTTACCATCATAATCTTTGATCATGGCTGCTACTGGACCCAGGAATCTGAATGATAATTGTGACTGGAAAGGTCATATGGTGAAGAAGATCCCAAAGCCTGAATAGAACACTGACAGATTATTCCATCCTGATATCAGCAAGGATTCATAGTCTGGTTGTTGACAAGAGTGTTAACAGTAGCTTTTCTTTTCAGAGGCCCTTGTCGAAGCTTTTGTGGTCAGTTGGTCAGTGGCTGTCCATTTTCAAAAGGAACTAAAATGACATATCTATGTTAGAGTTAAATTATAGTGGATCCAACTGTGGCTGATCAGATCAGTACAAATTCAGAATATTCTAACACAGGTTGGGCACAAATAGTTCATGTGAACATTTGGGGTGGGTTCTCTAGATCTGTGTTTCTCATATTTCTTTTGAGCTACTTCAGTTATGCTTTGCTCATAGAGAACAGCACCTTCTTTGATGCCTTTGTCAAAGAGAGACAACCAACTTGGAGTTAATTTTGCTGATGGTAATCTAAGGCAAGTGCATTTTATAGAGAAAGGAGTGGGATTTAGTTCTATAGCTAGCAATGTTAATGGAAGGACTACGTGTAAAGGAAGACTTCAGAGGGCCTTTGAGAGAGAATGGGGCTTTCATACATCTGGGCCTTTAGAAGTGATGAAAGGTAAGGTAGTGTTGCATTTTTGGATCATAATGTCAAAAGAAGAATTGAGATAAAGCAACCATTTCAGAAAAGGGTAAAAGAGGGAATGATATATTCAGTTGTTTTTTGGTGACAAATCCAAAACTGCCACACAAAACTCTTTGACAAAACTTTTTCTTTTAACTAGTTTCTTCTTTCTCTTTAATAGAGGAAATCAGAATGGTTAATCAACAGCAAATCAACACAGCTCAAGTGATTTGTCTTTATATCTGTAACTTTTATTGACTGGATCAAGTGAACTTTGCCACAAGAAGTTTATCATGATAAACAATAGAAATGATAAACAAGTTTCTGATAACTTTCATTGGGTCAATCAAACAATGACAAAAGTATTTGATTGCTGAACCAAGTTTTAGATAAGGTGTTAACTTCTATCATTAAATAGGCAGAAAAGAGTTGTACTTTCCTATTAATAAGAAAATAAGCAGCCAAAGGATAAAGAGTAAGCCCAAAACAAGCCGCAGGGAGGACTCATATTTTTTTTATAAAATTTTATTTTATTTGGATAACATATGTGTGGGTAATTCTTCAACAATAACACTTACATAGCTTTCCGTTAGAAATTTTTCCCCCCAACTTCCCCACCCCTCCCCTAGATGGCAGGATATCCACTACATGTTAATTATGTTAAAATATTGGCAAATCGAATATATGTATACATATTTCCAAACTTATCATTGTTGTGCAAGAAAAATCTTATCTACACAAATGATATATCAGATAAAGGAAACACAATGTAAGCAAACATCAATCAAGGAGTATGAGAATGTTATGTTGTGGTCCACATTTCGCATCCCTCTCTCTGGGTGTATATGGCTTTCTTCAGTGAACAATTGGAGATGGTTTGAAACATATCATTGTTGAAGAGAGCCATGTCCATCAGAATTAATTGTCATATAGTACTGTTGTTGCCGTGTATAATGATCTCCTGGTTCTGCTCATTTCACTCAGCATCAGTTCATGTAAGTCTCTCCAGGTCTCTCTGAAATCATCTTGCTGGTCATTTCTTACAGAACAATAATATTCCATAATATTCATATACCATAATTTATTCAGCCATTCTCCAATTGAAGGGCATCTATTCAATTTCCAGTTTCTAGCCACTACAAAAAGGGCTGCCACAAACATTCTTGCACATGTGGGGCCTTTTCCTTTCTTTATGATTTCTTTGGGATATAAGCCCAATAGAAATGCTGCTGGGTCAAAGGGTATGCACAGTTTGATAACTTTTTGAGCATAGCTCCAAATTGTTCTCCAGAATGGCTGTATCCGTTCACAGCTCCACCAACAATGCATCAGTGTCCCAGCCCTCCCACAACCCCTCCAACATTCATCATTAACTTTTCCTGTCATTTTAGCCAATCTGACAGGTGTGAAGTGGTACCTCAGGGTTGTCTTGATTTGCATTTCTCTGATCAACAGTGATTTGGAGCACCTTTTCATATGACTATAAATAGTTTTAATTTCATCCTCTGAAAATTGTCTGTTCATATCCTTTGACCATTTATTGATTGGAGAATGGCTTGAATTTTTATAAATATGAGACAATTCTCTATATATTTTAGAGATGAGACCTTTATCAGAACCCTTGAATGTAAAGATGATTTCCCAGTTTATTACTTCCCTCCTAATCTTGTCTGCATTGATTTTGTTTGTACAAAAACTTTTTAACTTGATATAGTCAAAGTTATCTATCTGGTTTTCAATTAAGAGTTCCAGTTCTTCTTTGGACATAAATTTATTCCATCTCCAAAGGTCTGAGAGGTAAACTATATTACATTCCTCTAATTTACTTATAGTATCACTCTTTATATCCAGATCATGAACCCATTTAGATCTTATCTTGGTATGTGGTGTTAGATGTGGGTCAAACCCTAATTTCTTCCACACTAGTTTCCAGTTTTCCCAGCAGTTTTTGTCAAATAGTGAATACTTATCCCAAAAGCTGGGGTCTTTGGGTTTATCAAAAACCAAATTGCTATAGTTATTGCCTAGTTTGTCTTGTGATTCTATCCTATTCCACTGATCGACTATTCTATTTCTTAGCCAGTACCATATGGTTTTGATGACCGCTGCTTTATAATATAGTTTTAGATCTGGTACAGCAAGTCCTCCATCATCAGCCTTTTTTTTCATTAATCCCCTTGAAATTCTTGACCTTTTGTTTTTCCAAATGAACTTTGCTACTATTTTTTCTAGATCTGTAAGATAATTTCTTGGGAGTTTGATTGGTATGGCACTAAATAAGTAAATTAGTTTGGGTAGTATTGTCATTTTTATTATATTTGCTCGGCCTACCCATGAGCATTTTAAGTTTTTCCAATTGACTAGGTCTGATTTGATTTGTGTGGAAAGTGTTTTGTAGTTTAGTTCATATAGTTCCTGACTATCTCTTGGCAGATAAATTCCCAAATATTTTATACTATCAACAGTTATTTTGAATGGAATTTCTTTTTGTATCTCTTGCTGCTGAACTTTATTGGTAATATATAAAAATGCTGATGATTTATGTGGATTTATTTTGTATCCTGCAACTTTGCTAAAGTTGTGAATTGTTTCTAGTA